>CM062391.1:20847878-21146066 GCA_031304145.1 Cardiospermum halicacabum | reverse complement strand
GAAAACAATTGCTTTGTCAAGTTTAAGCAACTTTTACAGAAGAAAATTGGAGGATATTTAAGGACGCCCTTACTGTGAATGAAGCTTTTAAGGATAATGTGATGATGGTAATTGATTTTCTCTGACACAAGATTTATAAGATTTGTGATAGATCTATGTTGGTGCCATTTGAAAATAAACATTGTGTCTTAACGATGAGTGTATAGATTAGTGATGGATAAATATCATATGGTGCGGTTAGAAGGTACATTTTCTGATATATGTGTGTTGGTTTCAAGATTATTGGTAAGAAATGAATAAATTGTCCAAGTTTCAATTGAAATTGAAATATGAGTTTTTCTTATATTCCATTTAATAGTGAATGTTTCGATTGAAGAGTAGAAAACTTTGCTTGTATTACCTAACTTGAATGATAGATCACAATGTTAAAAAGATTTAGAAGTTATTAGTTTAATGTTATGCTCCTTTCTGTACTTTAGGTGCTATGTGCTGACTGGTGGAAAAGTGACAGTGTAGTCGATGGACGGGTTGACAGTTCTTCTGGAATGTCTATACAGCAAGGTACAATATCTTCCAACATCCTAATTTTGTTTTATATACAGCACATATGAGTATGGTTATACTTGAAATCTTAACCATTTATTTTGAATTTTGAGAATCTAAAGTTGACTTGAACTGGTGCCTTGGATACCATAAAGTCTTGGATTCATGTAATTGAATGGTCAATCTTACTAAATTCCTTTTATTTTATAAAAACTTAGTAAAACATCTATAGTTGAAAAAGACTTTGTAGCTGATAATGCAATTATCTCGTTGAAATAGCTGCTATAACATTACTACAGAATATTCATAGTTAGTATTGTTATAACATTATTATGCAGTATCCGTAGCCACATTTTATGTCTTTGTGGCGTCAAAATAATTGCTACATATTGCATTTCTAGCTAGCGTTACTACAACATTGCTATTGATTTTCCGTAGTTATATTTCCTGCCTCGTGGTGCCAAAATTTTCATTATTGTGACGTTAAAAAATTGTTATATATCAAAATTTTGTAGCTAGTACTACTATAACATTGCTACAATAATATTTGAATAAGAATTTCAACCATTTCCGTAACTAGTCCATAGTAATATTGTCGCTACATTGCTATGGAAATAATTTGTAGCTAAACTTTGTAGTTGTTTTAAAATTTTCTTGTAGCGTGAGAATTGATAATTGAAATATGAAATAATATAAGTACCTATGAAAAATATGACTAACACTCACACGTGCAAACCAATCATAATTTGAATAACACAAAATTGCTTAATATATAAGTACATGGAATAATAACATAAATCATTTTACTAACTCATACCTTGCATATGAGATAGCATGAAAACATGGCAACCCATGCATATCCTACCTATTGTACGTGCATGATTTCTCAACGAGATTCAATATTCCATCACCTAACTCCTCATTCATGACTTGATACTCGAACTATCTTGAATCGGATACACTTGACATTTATCAACAAAATTTTCACACTCTTTTAAATGGTATTCAAGAGCTTGCATCATCGATGATTCGAGTTTAGCGGTAGATGTGCTCCTAGTGGAAATCCACTTCTGAACCAAATGCCTAAAGATTTCATGAGCTGCAATTATTGGCAGTTTTTGGACTGGAATAATTGTTTTATTTAAAGGCTCTACAATACAGGTTGTCATGATTCCCCACTTTTTTTCTTGGACAAAACGAACGGGACTAGTTATTCAATCCAAGCTTCACCAACACTTCATGCATTTTTGGACAAATATTTGCGAGACTTTGCAACAAATTCAAATACTCTTCCTTTGAGTATGAATTTGCCACATTTCATAATACATCAAGAATAAAACTTCTTCTCTTATAAAGATTGCCTAGATTACTCTTCAAATGAAAGTAACAATTCGAATGGGGAATTTTAGGAATTACCTCCTCAATAGTGGTAGGAATACTCTTCCCTCGATCAGTTACAATAAGGAGATCGTCTAAAATATCAATAGTATCACATAAATTTTTGAAAACCATTTCCAACCTAACACGTTCTCTTTAGGGAAAATCCTAATGTATCATGATATATCATATTCGAATCATCCAGCCCCATTACTATGAAAATCACTCCTTTAAGCTACCCTTCAAATGTGTACTGCCGGACGTATATACGTTTTGAATCCATCGATGCATTGCCCTAATGCAAAGGAAGAGTACTTAAATATTACCCTTCCTGTTAGTCTTAATGGTAGTGATGGTTCCAGGGTTAATTACTTTCGACATATGAGGTAAGGAGGCAACAATACCAAGATTCATCATAAGTACCTTATGCAACTTGTTATGCATATTGTAAAGCTCTAAATGCCTTGCCATACAATAAATGCACTGCCCATCAGGCTCGAACCTCGCTCATTATTGTAGAGGGACTAAATTTTGAGTAAGAGACCCGGAGGAGAAAAAAGAGCCAATAACCTTCGCAGTCACCATCCTCTTATTTGCTTTAATTGGATCACAAAGGTATGTGTAATTGGGATTAAAATATGTCACATGAGACAAAAGAGAATCGACACTGCTCTTCCTTGCTTTAAAAGCAAATTTTCATCCCTTCATAATCTACGTGCATACTGCTTCCAATTGCTTTTTATTAGAGTGTAATACAAAAGGGGAAAGCTTGTTCTCCAGAGAAAATCTCCCCTCTACGAGATTCATGGACTCCTTACTCAAAAATGTAGAACCTTGAGTAAGACCACTCATGGCATATGATGTGGGTAAAGCGTATTCTCTAACTTCTTTAAAATCAAAGTTATCCATCCCTAGGAGCTCCCGTATCTGACGTCCATTTACACATGAACCACTAATAAATCTATCACCACCTACCTCAGCTTCATTAACACCATTACAATTTTCATTTCCATTGCTATTGCTATTTCCATTTCTATTTCCATTGCCATTACCACTATTTGTGTTCGTATCATCATCATCATTGCCTCCATCATCATCAAAATTCATTATAACATAACCAAATGCATCTAAAATACTGAGTTTATTTAATGCATGTAAATCCTCATTGCAAAAATCAACATTGGCCAGTATTCTATTGTCCGTATTGGTTGCGGGTACATCCATGTTTCTCTCTACATTTTCTACATAGACAAATTTATATTATTGACACATCACATAACCTATATCATCTTAATCTAGCATTTTAATCATCATCTTCTCACCATACGGGGTATTAAGAAAATAAAACAACCTGAACATAAACTTATTTCTATAAATGGACCTATTCACATGAACTCTATCAACAAATTGATCAAATATTACATCCTCGGGAAGCATGGCAATAGTTCCTTCACCCCCGCCTTATAATTAACCCCATCAAAAAATATATTATAAATAAACACAACACCAATTAGATTCCTTACTTCTACCAACTCTTAAACCTAATAAAAATCAACCTACGCCCTATATTGTTCACCAAATACAGATCTCTTAAGATCAATTCCAGTACTAGCTATGAATTTCACTTCCCCCAATTTTAACTAAAACAACCAAATGAAATAAGTACAACACCAAGTATATTCATAACTTTTAACCAACCTATCATAATCAAGCTAAACCCAATAATGATCACCAAATAGAAATCCCTTATGGTGGTAAATAAATAAGCACAACACCAACTTGAGTCATTGCTTATATTACTACAACAAACTATTGAAACAAAATACCTTTTACAACAACAAACAATTGAAACCAAATACCACAACTCCTATCAAAATCAACTAAACTCAACAAATGTCACCAAAAACACTTCACTTGCACCCTATTTTTTTATGCTTGAAACATTCACTTCACCCAATTTAACTAACCCTAAAATAAACTACAAACTCTAGAAACACATTTAGTAACCCAAGTAAAATACACTTGATAATTGAAGAATGATGATAATGGAAGTTTCTATTTACTCATCTTTATAAACTCGTCACCAATTAATTGAAATAGCTCACCACCAATGGAAGTTTGAGCAACAATGGAGTTTGAGAATGGAGAAACAAATTACGTATTCAATTGTGGTGGGATGAGTGTGGGGAATTTTGAATGCATTACTATTTATGTAGGTATGTTAGTAATTTTCTTTTTTAAATTGAGGGCAATGTTGAACATTCAAATTATTATTATTTTTAATTTCTTATTTATTTTATCAGTTTTTTTAAATTGAAAAAGGTAAAAAAAAAAAAAATAAAGAAAAAGTCCAAAAGGATAATTTGGTGTTAATAAACTTTTGCAAAGTTTATAAATGAAAAATAAAATTTCATGGGTCTATTAACTTAATTAAAACTTCTTTTGTATTTCTAATGAAAGTTTCCAGAAACATATATATATATATATATATATATATATATATATATTACTCAATTAAAGAGTAAAGAAAAACTTAAATTGCAAATAATATTAATAGAACATAAAGTAGTATAAAGTCTAACAAATCTAGATCACGTAAAATCTTACGAACTCAATTGCCAAATTTGACTATAGATTTAAAATTTAAATCATCATAATTTTATATATCTTAAAGTAATATTATTTAAATGTAAAATAAGTAAAACAATGTATGTATTTATAAGTTTAAAAATCATACATTATAGGGGTATATAGACATTTTATATCTTTTTAAAAAATGCCTCAAAAAGTTCAACTTAGAAAATTTTCAAATTTGTGCTTCTCCTAGTAGAATTTTTTTTCTTTCTTTTTTAAGTTTTTTAAACCCTCAAAAGATCTAATACAATTCTAGCCAAACAAAAAAAAAATTAGGAGAATAAGTACTTTTGGGTTTAAAAAAGCAATTTCAGCTAGTAGACAAGCCCAACCAAATGAGAACTTAGTCTTCTTGCAGGGAATCAAACACGTTATTTTCGTAAACTTATTGTAACGTCCGCAATTTGGACCCAAAATTCTCTGCTAATGTGAAAATTTGTTATGTATAAATTTTGAAAATTTCAATTCGAAATAAAAAAATTAATAGTATGATTAATGATCGTTACGAGATCAGGTATTTTTAATTGACATTGAAGGTCTATGGTTAAAATAGGGATTTAAATTTGAGAATGAATTTTTTTCATTTGAAAATGAATTTTTATTACCTAATGGAAATCAGGTAAATTTGAGGGATATCTTAAACTAAAACACTGCCCCTTGAGCGAAGAGAGAAGTGGACCATAGAGCCCATACTCTGGTTTATTTATGAAAGTAAATGTTAAAGTGGTAGAAAGCGTATTTTAGTCAAATAAAATTATTTTGAAATATAAAGATCAGCATAAATCGAGAGTTGATGAGGAAGTTAGAAATCAAATTTGGGTTTGGTATCCACATTGGACCCTAATGAGATCCAAGTTTAATTCCAATTTTAGGCATAAGGTTTTT
Organism: Cardiospermum halicacabum; assembly: GCA_031304145.1. Lineage (NCBI taxonomy): Eukaryota > Viridiplantae > Streptophyta > Magnoliopsida > Sapindales > Sapindaceae > Cardiospermum > Cardiospermum halicacabum. The sequence goes on along the minus strand of CM062391.1, from coordinate 21,140,627 downwards.
CACGACTTTTACCCACAAGTCATGATACCACACTACTATTTCACCCTCTCCTATAGAGGAGTGCATTCGGTACATCCCGTACCGTACCAAAATTTCGGTATTTTGATATTCGGTATATGAAAAGTGAGGACCGAATACGGAACCAAATTAGAAACTTCGGTTCAGTACGGTACGGGATATTTTGGTATGGTTCGGTAAATTTACCAAATACCGAAATAAGTATTTTTAGGTTACGGATGTTGTGCTGTTGTACTGTCTTGTTACTGTGGTGCAGTGTTGTGTTACTGTTCATGGATAACTTTTGTTTATGTTGTTGGTTTTTATGTTGGTCAACGTACTGGTCTATATGTTGGGTGCTCTGCTATATCCATATTACAAAATGTGACTTGGTTTTTATGTTTGTTTCTTCTACTAGGTGGGAATATGAAAAGTATAAAAAAATTGTAAAACATCTCAAAATTTTGGTATTTCGGGACGGTACGGAAAATTTCAAATTTGTCCCGTACCGTTTCGAATACCGAATTGTCTCTATTTGAAGGATCGAATACTGATCGTAATTATAAAATTTCGGTTCGGATCGTACCGAAATTTCGGTATTCGGTTCAGTCTTCGGTACGACCCCAACCAGACACCCCCCTCTACCTGTCTCATTTGTAGGACTCCAGTTGATTATTAGTCCATTAGTTAGCGAGGCGTTCAAGTGGAAACACATTAATATTTTAAGTTTGGCTGGAAGTTTTATATAGAATTGTATCACATGGGAAATTTATTTTTGAAACCACAGAAAGAATTAGTGATTTAAAATTTAAATATAGAAAGGAAAGCTAGCACCATGGTTAACATTGTGCAAAATTACATGATACGTACTTGAGACTTTTAAGCCTCAAATTCAACTCAAATCACAATCACTATTAGCCGGTAAGATATGAAATTCTCAAATTTTGTAAAGTGTAAATTATACTGACCCACTCTGCAATATTGTAAATTACATACAGATGAGAGGAAACTCACAATTTGACCCTTTGATTTGACGCTGACCACTTTGACCTGAGTTCACCACCTTTGATCACTTTGACTTGACATTGACCGGTTCATCACTTTTGACCTTTTTTTTTTTTTTTTTTTTGAGTTTCAGCCATCACGCAATTGTACTTACTAAGGGTTTGTTTGACAGTTAACTATTAGCGATTGGCGGATTCAATTAGCGGTTTGATTAATTATTAGTGATTAGCGGATTAATAATATAATATTTGGTAATTAGTTGTTTAATAATAGCACTGTTAGCGGATTAAATTATAAAATGACGTAAAAGAATATATTAAAAGAATTATTCTTTTATCTTTCATTCGGTATATTTTACAATACTACATTCAAACAGATAATACAATGGGTTCAATATTTTAATATTTAATGATAGTATTAATAAATAATAATTTTCATAATAATTACTATTTTTATATCAATTATTAATTAAAATTATATACTAAAAAATAATATACTTACTACAATAATAAAAAAAATATTATAAAAAATTTTAATTATAAAATATTATAATAAAAAATAATACTGAAAGTATTAAATACTTCCTCCGTTTTTTTAATTGCTACACTTTCATATGCACGGTTTTTCATACTTAACTTTAACGGTAAATATTTTTAATTATACATAATTAAAAATTATTTCATTCAATTTAGTAGACTTTTTATCTTATGCATATCACTTTTTCTTTTATTTATTTGGAATGCGATGATTTATTATTATTATTATTATTATTATTATTTATAATCAGAATTTTATTGGAAGTAGAAATTGTTACATCCAAGCAACAAAATTACCGCGTCTATCGACTCACTGCTTTGTTAAAGTATCAACAAATGAATTACGGACTCTTGGAACATGAACAAATTTAAAAGAAGTAAGAGAGGCTAGCAAATTATCAATTTTGTTGAACAAATAGCCTAGTTTCCAAGGTCTAGATGCCAAATCTGAAGATAACCAAGAGACACAGTTCATGAAATCAAATTTAAAGATAACTTATTTACTTGAGGAAGTAATGAATCAAATTTAAAGATAACTTATTTACTTTAGGAAGTAATGAAGTTCCAAGAGTAATCCAAAGCTAACCCCACAATGACGATAACTTTGCTTCATTTGACTCCATCACACAAATAGGGCAAGAAAATATACAGATCACTATACTATAATGATTTCGAAGAACACCCCAGCTCTGGATTCACAAGGCTTATTGCTTGGAGATCCATCTGTATTTCATTTGAGTGTTGAGATAGGAGGAGATTCCGAAACAGATAATGGAGTAATAGATGGAGAGCTCTTCAGTAGTCTCACATGTCCACCATCAAAATTTAATTTATTTTAAAAAAATTTAATCTTATATAAAAATTGTGTAGAAGAAATTTAGTTTTAGTTGTACTTCAATATAAAATTTATATGTATATATATACATTCTCATATTAACTTATTTTCACAAGTTAAAAAGATAATGATCTTTGTGTCGAAGGCGGGAAATAGTGATGCTCTTGTGATTTTTAATGATGTGCTATGTGGTGCCAAATAAACCACAACCAAATATAGGGCTAAGATTTCTTGAGATAATAGCTTAGAAGCTTACAAAGGTATTTGAATAGAGTCTACTCTATTGAATAAAAATTGGATCCTTTTACGATCATCCTTACCCCTTATTTATAGTAGGTATCTGGGTCCTATTTCCACATGGACTGGGACTTCCTGTCTCTTTTAGACTCGATCTCCTTATTATAGTAGAAGAGGTCTTCCTTTGTCAGTTAGGTTTTCAGGAATCCTTGCTGGTCTGGTCTTGGCCTTTGGTGGGTTTAGATTCTCTGATTTGTTGAGGGCCCATTGAGCCTGGTGTGTGGTTGACTCGGCCAAAGTAGGCCCTCTCCATGTCTTTGGTCACTTCGGCCGAATTGGGTCTGGTGTTTGATTTCGACCGCATTAAGTCTTCGGCCGAATGTGTTGTGTCTTCAGACCCCTTTGATCGTTTCGGCCTTTATCCCTAATGCTTCATGATTATTTTCCCACTACAGTAATCCTCCATTGTCATTACTTGAATCTTTCGAGTATGGTAATTAAGATGGTGGTTTGCATCAATCAATAGAGAAGGCTTCACTTGTGTTGGAAATTTTGGCCGATAAGGTTGTGGTTTTATTTGATTTTTTTTTAATGCTTGCCAGCTTATACCCCATCACTTGTTCAAATTCATCATTGATCTCCAGGTATGCCCTCGTTTGTCAAATCATTACCTTTTTTGATGACTCCTCGACTGTCGTGCCTCTAAAAGTGTAATCGTTGCCTTCTGCCTATATAAGGCTAGGTGTGAGGGTGTGTTTCTTTCAGAATTCTTCTGTTGCTTTGATAAGTCTAGAATTTATCTATATTTTGGCATACTTTATGAACTTGAATATAATGAAATTGAGCTTAAATGATGAGATATTGAATACATTTGTATTAATTCTAGACTATTATTGTTGAGACAGGGACTTGGATGAAAAGTTGTGGAAAAGAAGCTTAAACATGCAAAATCAGAAGAAAGAAGGGCCAAATTAGAATTTCATCCAAAGTCAACGAATTGGCGAAGTGATTATTCTGAAAACAAAGATGTCGCGTGAATGCATCGCCTCAAGCTAAAAGGAGAAGGCGAAGAAGCTGGCGACATATTGAAGATCTCGCTTTGAAAATTAGAACATATGAAACGAATTAGAATTTCTTTGCCTTCATATGTCGCCACCTTTAACAGGACATTTAGGCGCTTAAAGTTGAACCTCGCCATACTTTGGGGCGAAAAGCTGAGGCAACATGATTATTTGTCGCCAAAATGAGAAGTAATGAAAAGGGCGACATGTTTACTATATCGCCTGGATTAATTACGAATGAAGAACTAATAAGGCGAAGGAAGGTTATATCGTCTGATGGTAGGCGAAATAATTGAGAGATAAAAGCAACATTTCGCCTGATGAAATTGTCAGCCTGGCGATCTAGACAAGCGAGATTTGAAGAAGTCGTTGGTTCATGCGATGGAACTGGCGACATAAAATGAAGAAAAATGTTGTTTCGCCAATTTGTGTTTCTTTGTCGATTTTATTTCAAAATTACCACTTAACCAGACTCTATATATAGGAGCTCAGATTAAGAAAAAAAAAGAAAAAGGGAATTATTGGAGAGTTGACAGTTTTAGACGCTTGAATTCACTTTGGACATTCTGATATACATTGAGAGAAATTCTTGATTCTTTTATACGCTATATTCAACATCTTCAGAGAAGTTTATTGAAGAAGTTTTGTACTCTGTTTCTTTTGATCATTGAGATTTAGCTTGAAGATTTGGAAGTAAAAACTGTGACAGAGTCTAGCTTCAGTCTTCCTTGATAAGATTTAGATCTTAAGCATGTCGATGATGATTTTGTACTTTGATTGGATATGCTGAATTAGATGTGCTAGCTAAAAGCTCAGTTGACTTGTTGAGTTTTGATGTTGATTATTACTTCAATTGCAATATTTCTTGTTCAATTGTAGCCAGATCTACTAGATTTTTATAAGCTGATTGAATTACAAGAACAAGAGTTACATAATATTGTTAATATGAGATTTGATTTAGACCAGAGATGGCGATTAGGTTTCAGATCTAAGAACAGAGGATCGTAGTGCTAGAGATAGACTATAGATCTATTTTTCTACAGATTGTGCTTATCAATTGTATAGTTTGTAGTATAGAGATATATGCAATTATATAATTGAGATTTGTTAAATTGAATCGAGAGATCTTTTAACAGATCATTGATGATGATCTAAAAGATAAATCTGTGTTTTAAGGTGAAACTTGCATGAGAAGTTAATTGATAATAGATTTAGCAAATCAACTTATTCATTGTTAAGATCAATTGCAGAATAGAGTGCTAACTTGAGTTTTAATTGAATGAATGTCACTAGTATCTTTTCCTTCACATTAATTCTATGATTCTTATGATTCAATTTGTATTTAGAATTCTTTTAGCAATTCAGCTTAAATCTTAGTCTCAATCATGCTTCTTACCTTACGATCCCTGTGGAGACAATATCTAAAATACTACATTAGACATTGATAGGAATTCTGATTGATTACTGTGAAATCTAATATCAGTCGAGTTTTCATATACTCATCACAACAATAAAAGAATTTTTCCTCATAAATTTCTTGGCGCCGTTGCCGGGGATTGTTCTTTGAAGATTAGGATTTATTTTGAACTGCGCTAACATGATTTATTAAATTCTTTTTCAATTTTAAAATTGTTTGTTCAAGTGTGTAGTGTATGCAGATAAGATCTAAAGGTACTCAAGACTTGCAGTTTGATCCTTAACCAAAAAGAATTGTTAGACAATCTAGATCACTAACGAGATCAGCAGCAAGAACTGAGTCAAGAGTGATAATGTCTGGAGAACGCTATAACAGAAATAATGACAATAATGTACGAGGAGATCCTGAGAGGATGACTCTTTGCCAATATTCCATTCCACCAGTTGATGGCATGCCACATGCCATCAACTTACCAGCAATAACAACTGATAATTTTGAATTTAGATCTGGACTCATCCAGATGATTCAACAAAACAAATTCGGAGGAGGAACTACTGAGGATCCTAATCAGCACTTGAACACGTTTCTGCATCTGTGCAGTACATTTTGACATAATGGAGTCTCAGAGGATGCAGTTAAACTTCGTTTATTTCCCTTTTCACCGAGTAACAAAGCTCACTCCTGGTTATACTCATTGCCACCAGGATGTATCAATAGCTGGGAAGATCTAGTCAGGAAGTTCTTAGCCCGCTACTTTCCTCCCACGAAGATGGTGAAACTGAGAAATATGATTTCTTCTTTTCAGTATTTGGAAGGAGAATCATTATATGAAAGATGGGAAATGTTTAAGAAGCTAATTAGAAGATGTCCTCACCATGGCATAGCATCTTGGAGCATTGTGATGACATTTTATAGTGCCATGCCTCCTCAGATCAAAATGCACATTGATTCCTCGACTGGAGGATCAATAATGGATAAGGAGTCAGATGACGCTCATGACTTCATCGAATTGCTGGCAAACAATGATTTTGGATGGAATAAAAGGGAAAAGACTGCAAACAAAAAGCAGTTTGGAGTTTATGAGTTGGAGTCTTTCAATGCATTACCTGCTCAGATAGCATTGTTGAATAAAAAGATGGACAATATGGCAGTCAATAAGGGCCATCCAAAGAAGACTTCAGTTAATTCTGTTGAAAAACAGAAGACTACTCTGGCAGATTATGCTCAGGAAGCAGCACTTGCTGATGATGAAGATCAGCCAGAGGAGTCAGAACAAGTAAATTATGTGAATAATAATTATGGGAACCAGCAGAGGCCATACTATCAACAGAGGAACCAACCCTATCAAAATCAGGGTTATTACCAAAGAAATCCTCAACCTGGTTACCAACAACAAGGACAGACTCAGTATCAGCCGAAGGCACTTCCAAGTCATCTCTGGTATGCATTCCTTAACTCTAAGGATTCTAGTTTACCTATTCTGGTTTCCAATTACTTAACATATGAACAAGAGGAAAGCCTTCTCCAAGTGGTGAGGAAACACAAGAAAGCCATTGCATGGACGATAGCAGATATTAAAGGAATCAACCCCACTTTCTGTACACATAAGATCATCTTGGAGGATAAACATACACCCAAGATCCAACCTCAGAGAAGATTGAATCCAACTATTAAGAAGGTTGTGAAAAAGGAAGTACAGAATTTCCTTGATACATGTCTTATTTTTCCAATTTTAGATAGTGAATGGGTTAGTCCAGTGCAGTGTGTGCCAAAGAAGGGAGGGATTACTGTGATTAAGAATGAAAAGAATGAATTGATTCGTACTAGAGCTGTTACAGGCTGGCGTATGTATATAGATTACAGAGTTTTAAACGATGCAACAAGAAAGGATCACTTCCTCCTTCCCTTCATAGATGAGATGTTAGATAGGCTGGCAGGACACCCTTATTTTTGCTTTTTGGATGGTTATTCTGGATATAACCAAATTCCCATTGCTCCTAGTGATCAGCATAAAACAACTTTTACTTATCCTTTTGGAACCTTCGCTTATAATAGGATGCCATTTGGACTATGTAATGCACCAGGAATGTTTTAAAGGAGTATGCTAGCCATGTTTACTGATTTCATAGGTAAGTTTCTAGAGGTCTTCAAGGATGATTTTTCCATTATAGGAGACAGTTTTAAAGACTGCTTGAATAATCTAGAGAAAGTGCTTAGAAGATGTGAGGAAATTAACCTAGTCCTCAACTGGGAAAAATGCCATTTTATGGTAAGAGAGGGTATTGTTTTAGGCCATAAAGTGTCTGCTAAGGGATTAGAAGTAGACAGAGCAAAAATTGATGTGATAGCCAATTTACCTCCTCCTGCCAACGTAAAAGGCATTAGAAGTTTCTTAAGACATGCTGGTTTCTACAGACGGTTTATTAAGGATTTTTCAAATATAGCTAGACCCCTGTGTATTTTGTTAGAAAAAGAAAAGAAGTTTGATTTTACTGATGAATGTTTGAAAGCTTTTGTGCAACTTAAAGAAAAGCTTGTTTCAGCACCAGTCATAGTTCCATAAGATTGAAATTCTGAATTTGAAATCATGTGTGATGCATCTGACTTTGCTGTAGGTACAGTGTTGGGACAGAGAAAGGAGAGGCTATTCATGGTCATTTATTATGCTAGTAAAACGTTGGTGGAGGCTCAGAGGAATTACACCACCACTAAAAAAGAACTATTAGCAATAGTCTTTGCATTGGATAAGTTTAGATCATATATATTAGGGTCTAAAATTATCATCCATACAGACTATGCAGCATTGAGATATTTATTTTCTAAGAAGGAGTCTAAACCTAGGTTGATAAGATGGGTGCTCTTGCTGCAGGATTTTGACATAAAAATCAAAGACAAAAAGGACACTGAAAACGTAGTAGCTGACCACCTCTCAAGACTCCACATAGAGGATATGGAGGCTCAAGTTGACATCAATGAACAATTTCCAGATGAGCAACTTTTCCTTTGTGAGGTAACATTTTATCCCTGTATGCTGCTATGCAAACTATTTGTCATGTAAAGTGCTACCTGAAGATTTAAACAGTCATCAGAAGAAAAGGTTCCTTCATGAGGTTAAGAGGTACATATGGGATGAACCCTACCTATTTAGGAGATGTGCTGATCAAGTGTTAAGACGTTGCGTCCCATATGAAGAAACATTGGACATCATCTAGCACCGTCTCTCATCAGAATATGCTGGTCATTTTGTTGGAATAAGAATAGCAGTCAGAATTTTGGAATGTGGTTTCTATTGGCCATCAATATTCAATGATGCACATGCTTATGTGGCAGGCTGCAATAGATGCCAGAGAATGGGTAATATTTCTAAGAGGCAAGAAATGGCCCAAAATGATATCCTGGAGGTTGAGCTATTTGATGTGTGGGGTATTGATTTCATGGGACAATTTCCTCCATCAAACAAGTATGAGTATATACTTGTAGCACTTGATTACGTATCCAAGTGGGTAGAGGCTGTTGCTTGTGTTACAAATGATGGAAAGGTAGTGGAGAAATTTCTTTAGAAGAATATCTTCACTAGATTTGGCATATTCTGGGTAATAATTAGTGATGGAGGGTCTCACTTCTGCAATAAGCTATTGGAGAAGGTTCTTAAGAAGTATGGAGTAATCCATAAAGTTACCACAGCTTATCATCCGCAAACGAATGGGCAAGTGGAAGTTTCAAACAGAGAGTTAAAGAGAATCTTGCAAAAGACTGTAAATGAGTCTAGAAAAGACTGAAGCTTCAAGCTAGATGATGCTCTATGGGCTTACAGAACAGCTTTTAAAACTCCCACTGGAATGTCACCATTTAGAATGGTGTATGGCAAGGCATGCCATTTGCCAGTGGAGTTGGAACACAGGTCGTATTGGGCTGTAAAACTTCTGAATATGGACTATGAAAAAGCAGGAAAGCAGAGGCTTCTACAACTAGATGAGATGGATGAATGGCGCTTCGAAAATTATGAAAATCATGATATGTACAAGCAGAAGGTGAAAATTTACCACGGTAAGAAGATTGTCAAGTGAGAGTTCAAACCTGGACAATATGTACTGCTCTACAATACCAAACTTAGCTTATTTCCAGGAAAACTAAAGTCTAGATGGTCTGGACCATTTAGAGTAAAGAGTGTTTCCTCATATGGAGCTATTGAATTGTTTGATAATAAGTCTACTGATTCCTTTGTTGTGAATGGACAGAGACTCAAGCATTATTTGGGGGAGACATCTACAGGACAAGAGATATCCTTTCAATCTCAGATTCTGTAGATATAATGGAAAATCAATAGCAAACTTGCCTTGGTCCATGCTAATGACCTTAAACAAAGCATACTCCTTACAAAAATATTTTTTTTCTGAGAATTATGCTATGATCAATTAATTGTGTAAGTTTATAACTAACCAAGTTCATGTTTTGCAGAAGAATTGTTGTTTTCTGATGAACTTGAAGTTTAAAGAAGAAGGCGAGATGTCATTCTTATTGCCAAAATACTCGCCAAAGCTGTTGATCAATTGGCAAGGAATAACTTCATTTCACCTGTATGAATATTTTAAAGATGGCGAATTATGGGATGTCGCCATGCATGGTCGCCTGGGTGAAGACGAGAAAGGATAGTCATGCCAAAAACTTCGCCTATCTTACTCTTGTAAAGGCGAGGAAGGACGAATCTCGCCTTGTTATATCGCCCAGTGGCAAGTAAAGTGAGGCGAGAATTCAACACATTGTCATTTTATCTCGCCAAACAGGTATGTTTTCTGGCGCTAATTTTTAATTATGCAAAATTTCTTCGCCGGGAAATAAGTTAAATTTGGCGTAGTGTGATTTATTCGCCTGGAGAATTGCCTGCTTTGAAAATATTTTTGGCGAGGTAGTCTCTTTTCGCCTCATTCTTTTGCCTGAAATTCTTTGTGAAGGCGAAGTTATAGATATGTCGCCACTTTATATCGTCAGTTAGGTAAATTTTAAGTCGAGTTTATTCTTTCTCGCCTAGTTCTAAATTTTATCATGCCTACACTTTTGGCGACATAAAACATTTTGCTACTTATATCACTTGCACTCATGAAGTAGCGAAATAATTAGGTGATACGTAGGCGCACACAAATATTACTGTTGTATGACACGGGGCGAGGCAGGATCTTTACGCCTTCTGCCTAGTTTTTTCATCAGTGCTCCTATTTTTGATATCTTTATAAACCCAATTCGATTTTACCGTTTTTATTACCTTGCTCTCTGAATTTTCAATTTTTTGAAAACCCTAAATCGTGAATCTCTCAGTTCGTTTCTGCATTTCAATCGACTTTCATCACAGTAACCAAACAAGGTATGTTTCTTTTCTTTCTCTCTTAGTTTGTGGCAAGCTTTTAGTTATATTTTGTTTATCTGTGTTGATATGTTAATCAAGATTGTTAGGGTATTAATAGAGCATTGTTCAACGGTAATAGTGGTCGAATCTCTGTGGGTTTTACAATGAAAAAGTACGACTTTAGCTGGGTGTTTCATTTTGCGAATGCAATTGATTATGTTGTTGACAGTAGTCGTTAGTTCTTAAGCTGTAAAACGTGGTTAAAGGTCTTGATTGTTAAATGTGCTTAATAAATGTTGAAACCATGTCGCAACATACTGTCAGTTATTCAATATTGATAATGTTGTTGCTTTAATGATTTTAAGTTCTGTCAATTTGATATTTGGTTATAATTGTTGAAATGTTGTTTCAAATTGCAAATAAATGGTCAAAAGAAAGAATGATAGTACTCCTAGCCCATTTAAGAAGGGCAAGAAGGCAAAGACTTCGGCCAGGCCGAAGATTTATGATGAAAAGAATTACCAGGTTAGAGTAATTCTTCCTTCTTCGCCAAGGTCTGAAGAGAAGACTCCCAAGACCTTTTCTACTCCGACAGCTGATAAGGGGAAGAAGACTGGGAAGTCTGTTGGGTCAGGATCAGTTAAGGGTCCTAATCAAAAGGGAATTCAGATTGGTTATTCTGATTCAACCAAAAAGAAAATTGTGAATAGCACACCAAAAACCCCTTCTACACCAACTGCTGATCAGGGGGTGTGTCTGTTGAAAAATCAGTATTGGCCAAGAAACAAGCTGCAATAGCTATCTATGGAGCCATTACTAAAGGGAAGAAGGTGAAAGCAGTATCACCTAAGGTCTCCAAGGATAAATCTTAGATTAAGAGCCCATTATAGAAGGATAACCTGCAATTTTGGCAGGAGAAGGCTATCCTGTTAAATGATCTTAAGGATAGACGTTTTGAACACTATCTTTGGGCTTGGGATATGAAACAGTTAGTGGAGTAACCTAAGAAAGTAAATGAAACATTAGTAAAAAAATTCTACAATGAAGCTCCAGAGGAATTAGATACACCTTTTAGCATTAGAGGCCATTAGGTGGATGTATTTGCAGAGATCATTTGCAGTTATTATGGTCCAATGGAAGCTCAACACCAAGGAGATAGAGTAATGGATGCAGCTGAATTATCTGTGGAAGACTTGCGGAGTCTCAGAAGGTTTCAGCATCCAACTCAAGGGTCTGAAGAAGATGTATTGGCTAGTGAATTGGATATTCACTCAGCCATCTGTCTAGCTTGGATAAGGGACAACATCATGCCTAGGAAGAAAGGAAGCCATATTACTGCTGATGAGAAGAGGTTCCTTAGGGATTTCAACCAAGGTAACTTTATCCATTTGGGACAGTTGATCTTTTCAGAGCTGAAGAAGAGAGTTTGTAGTTTAAGGAAGGAGAAGTTTAGACAGAAGACTTTGTATTTTCCATCTCTGATCACTGGGTTATTAGAGAGGTATGGAGCAAAAAGTAAGAAGAAGGATGTGTGGCCAGCTGACTCAAAACCACACACTGGAGAATTAGAGCTGCGGATCTGGGAAAGTAGGGGTGGTAAGGACATCACTTGTACTGAATCAGTAGAGAAGGTGATAGAATTGAAGGCTTTGAGGGAGGCCAAGAAATCAGGTGCTAAAAAGAACAAGTTTTCTTTACCTTCTCCAGTCATAAAACTAGCTCTAGAGACCACTTCAGCTTTTACCAAAGGAAAAGAAAGGGTCGCTAAGCTAACAAAAGAGAAGTGGGAGGATATGGTCAGTGAAATAGTGGATAGAAAGGTTGAAGAAAGAATAGCCGCATTCTTCAACAACATCTCTGATCCTCAAGAATTCTTGAGATTATTGGAATTACAAAGGGCCAAGCAAAGTGCACCTCTAGAGGGATTTGCAAAATTTGCCACAGGGATAACCATCAGGGAACCTGTTGAGCAAGAAAGAGAAAAAGATGATCACCAGCCTCCTCAATTTGAACAAGAAGAGTTGATGGATAGCCAACCTGAGTTCAATGATCAACTAAATGCTCTGATTTTATAGGAGGATCACCTACAGAAGAATTTAGGTGATCAATTTGATCTAGCTACTGAAAAAGTTGCAAGTCAAATCATGGACACAGATGAAAAATTAAATGAGACGGGCAAAACAGTGGTGGTAGAAGCTACACTTGTTGAAGCTGAAGATGTTGATTCCTCGGATTGTGAAGAGATTGACACTGCAGAGATTGAAGAGCAAAGTAAATTACGAGCTTTTTATGCTGAAGCTGCAGGAAAAAAATCATCAATTCAGGAGGCAGGTGAAGGATCTAATTCTCAGTTAGAAGTAGAAATCTTACCTGTTGAAGAAGAACAAACTGAGGACAGAACAACTCAATTACTTTGTATTGCCACTTGCCAAGTTCCTGAAAGCTTCAAATTTGTCCAGTGTACATATAAACCTCTACTTCATACTACTGAAGAGTATATTCCAAGGCTGCATATTTTGCATCCTGAGGTTCAAAGGATGATAAATATGGCAAGGATGGGGTCATTTTCTTATAACATCACTGTGGATTGGTCTGCTGATTCCATGGCTTTGGTTCCAATCTACAAGCTTGAGCCTATCTCTCAACCGCCATATATGGAAGATATTGAAAATTCATCTGAGTCTGATTCTTACATTGGTTGAGACTGCGATTTGGATGATAGTGAAGTTAACTTCATTTTCAATGAGGATGAGTATGCTAGAGAAGTTGCTGAGAGAAATAGCCGGAAATGGTCGCATTTTCTTGCTCCTATTTTTGTGGGAGATGACAGTGATGAAGATGACTGCCCTGTTTTGGAAGCTCTCCCAACTACAGTAACAATAGATCTTCAAGATTCTACAATAGAGATTAGTTCTATTTTTGTTTGGGATTGGAAGTTTAACAAATCCCTATGGAACAAGGTTTCTGCTTTGGTGATTCCAAATAAATATAGAACTGATTTTTTCCTGTAGGTTAGGGAGTTCATCAACAGAACTTACATTCCAGTAAATCCTCCTAAATAGGAAGAAAAAGGAAAATTCTTGCTTTGGAATCTAATAAAGTTAGTGAAGATGAGAGCTTTATACTAGTTGTTGAGGAGAATCAGTCTGCTCCTAAGCAAAACAAGAAGACATCTGAGAAAAAACAGAAGCAAAATCTAGAAAACTCTTCCAAAAGAGTCACCAGATCAATGGCCACTAAAGCTACTACTGATGCTGAAGCTGAAATCCGAGTTTCTGTTTTGGAGCATTTAAATTTGAGGGTATCATCTCCCAGTATTAATGCACCTACAAATTCATTTCCAAAACCTTCTCGTCCACGAATAAAGAAGTTGATCATAAAGTCTAAAAAGGGTTGTTCAGATACTAGTTTAGAGGATTTTTAGATTCATAAGTTTTGTACTTTAATTTTGTTAACAACCTTTATTTTTTAGTTCTGTATAAGTTTTGTCAACACAAGAGTAATGTGATTACTTGAGTCTTTTGTTTTTAATTCTTTTTCATTTTTGAATACAAGAGTAATGTGAATGCAGTTGTATCTTTTGTTTTGTTTGTTAAAAGAGTAATGTGATTGTTGGTTTTAATTTTGTATAGAGAGTTTTCAGGTTTTGAGTTGGGGGTTGTTTTACCCTAACAATGTGAGCTGTGTCTACAGGAGGAATCATTAATTGTGTAATCATTTCTCACTTTGACTTTTGAAGTTTACAGATCATTCTGCAAGGGTTTTAATGAAACATTGTGTTGGGCGAGGTAGGACCTAAATCGCCAACATTTTTGCCTTGACTAAGGCAAGATCTGTATTTCTCGCTTGGTTGGTAAGTTCTTTAATATGGTACAGGCGAATGATTGGGGCGATACATCTTTTATTTCGCCTACTTCTTGATTTCCTTTATGGCGACATTTCTATTCTGTCTAATATTTCGCCTGTAGGATCTGTATTTCGCCATGACATATTACCTCAATGTCACTCTAATATGGCAACTTTTATATTTCGCCTGAGTATTTCGCCTAAGGTTAGCGATCATGTTATTTCTCGCCTATTCTTATTTCGCCTAACCGGTTTTCTTATTGACTTTAATTGGAGCGACTTATCATTTATTAATGGCAACATCCAGGTATTCTGCCTAACTCTCTGGTTCATATTTTTTATAAATCCCTTTCTCTCCTTATATTCTTTTATGTTCTCTTAAGCATTGAGGACACTGCTTTCTTATAAGTTAGGGGTGGGGTAGCAATCACATTGCTGATATTTTTGCGTAGTTTTTTTTAGGTCTATTTTGGGGATAGTTTTTTTTTCTTAGGATATTAGGTATGAGTGCATGATTGAGCTTACATTGTTCATAATTCAAAATGATTTAGTTTTTCATAAAATGAGATTTCAAACAGAAAAATAAGTGTTAAAAACAAGCAGTTTTGATGAGCAATTTTTGACAAATTTCTTTGAACACTGATGAAGATTTTGGTCAGATTTGAATTGTGAATAAGTTGATGGTTTTGATAAGGAAAGAGTGGAGAAAACCTTGGGTGGTATGTGAGGTTTTAAGCTTTATTTTGTGTCTTTTTCTTCATGAGAGGGGTTATTTTTATTCTCTTCCTTTTTAAACACATTCATCTGACAAACTTTCTTCTATAGAAATCAGAACCTTCATATGTTTGCTTTGAATTTCTCATACATTCCTTAAGTGTACAGGGCATTGGTCGGTAAAGTTGTGTCTTTAATCTGCCAAGGAAAATGATCTGATTTGAGAGAGGGGGAGAAACTACTAAATAGCTTTTGCTAGCTTGATATAACCAGACTTCGATATCTTGTGAGGTAAACCATTTTGTTTCCATTCTTATTAAAACTTTTTCTTTGCTGAAAAAATAAAATTCGCCTGAAGACATCGCCATGATTTGGAGTAGAGGGCGATGCAGCAGGCGATATAAAGAAGATCTCGCCTCGAAGATTAAAACATGCAAGACAAATCAGAAACTCCTTGCCTTCATACTTCGCCATCCTGGCAGAAAATTTAGGCGATGAAGGTTGAACTTTGCCTACCTTGAGCTGATAGCTGAGGCGATAAAGGAGAAATGTCGCCAAGTCAAAGGATAATAACAGGCGATATTTGATGAGACATCGCCTAGAAGTTTTTAACTAGAAGAGTGGTTAGGCGAAGAATATCAGCTCTTCAGAGCATCACGCGACATACTATGGCAATATTAAGAACATTTCGCCTAGGGAGATTGTTAGCTTGGCAATCAGGACAAGCGAGATTTGAAGAAGTCGTTTGGTTCAAGCGAAGGAATAGGCGACATAAATGAAGAAAAATGTTACTTCGCCAATTTGTGTTTCTTTGTTGATTTTATTTCAAAATTGCCACTGAGCCAAACTCTATAAATAGGAGCTCAGATGAAAAAGAGTGTGTGGAGTTTTAGAGAATAGAAAGTTTAGACGATTGATTTTACTTTTGACATTCTGTTATACTTTGAGAGAAATTCTAGATTCTTCTATATGCTTTATTCAACATCTTCAGAGAAGTTTCTTGAAGAAGTTTTGTACTCTGTTTCTATTGATCATTGAGATTTAGCTTGAAGATTGTGAAGCAACAACTGTGACAGAGTCTAGCTTTAGTCTTTCTCGGTAAGATTTAGATCTTAAGCATGTCGATGATGATTTTGTACTTGATTGGATATGCTGAAGTAGATGTGCTAGCTAACAGCTCTGTTGATTTGTTGAATTTTGATGTTGACTATCATTTCATTTGCAATGTTTCTTGCTCAATTATAGCCAGATCTACTTGATTTCATGAGCTAATTGAATTACAAGAACGAGAGTTACGTAATATTGTTATTCTGAGATTTGATTTAGACTAGAGATGGCGATTAGGTTTCAGATCTAAGAACAGAGGATCGTAGTGCTAGAGATAGACTACAGATCTGTTTTTCTACAGATTGTGTTTATCAATTATATAGGTTGTAGTATAGAGATATATGCAACTATGTGATTGAGATATGTTAAATTGAATTGAGAGATCTTTTAACAGATCACTGATGATGATCTAGAAGGTAAATCTGTGATTTAAGGTGAAACTTGCATGAGAAGTTAATTGATAACAGATTTAGCAAATAAACTTTATCATTGTTAAGATCAATTGCAGAATAGAGTGCTGACTTGAGTTTTAATTGAATGAATGTCATTAGTATCTTTTACTTCACATCAATTCTATGATTCTTATGATTCAATTTGTATATAGGATTCTTTTAGCAATTCAGTTTAAATCTTAGTCTCAATCATGCTTCTTGGCCTACAATCCCTGTGGAGACGATATCTAAAATACTGCATTAGAAATTGATAGGATTTTATTCTGACTCCTGTGAACATTACTGTCGGTAGAATTATAACCATCAGCTAGCTAAAAGCTTTGTTGACTTGTTGAGTTTTGATGTTGATTATTACTTCAATTGCAATGTTTCTTGTTCAATTGTAGCCAGATCTACTTGATTTTTATGAGCTGATTGAATTAGAAGAACGAGAGTTACGTAATATTGTTAATCTGAGATTTGATTTAGACTAGAGATGGCGATTAGGTTTCAGATCTAAGAACAGAGGATCGTAGTGTTAGAGATAGACTATAAATATGTTTTTCTACAGATTGTGCTTATCAATTGTATATTTTGTAGTATAGAGATATATGCAACTATATAATTGAGATCTGTTAAATTGAATGGAGAGATCTTTTAACAGATCACTAATGATGATCTAAAAAGGTAAATCTGTGTTTTAAGGTGAAACTTGCATGAGAAGTTAATTGATAACAGATTTAGCAAATTAACTTAATCATTGTTAATATCAATTGCAGAATAGAGTGCTGACTTGAGTGTTAATTGAATGAATGTCACTAGTATATTTTCCTTCACATCAATTCTATGATTCTTATGATTCAATTTGTATATAGAATTCTTTTAGCAGTTCAGCTTAAATCTTAGTCTCAATCATGCTTCTTAGCTACAATCCCTGTGGAGACGATATCTAAAATACTACATTAGACATTGATAGGAATTCTGATTGATTACTGTGAAATCTAATATCAGTCGAGTTTTAATATACTCATACCAATAACAAAAGAAATTTTCCTCATCATGCTTCTCTCTCTAGAATTTCTTTAGTTTCCCGATGAGGCTTCCCGCTTCAGTTGTTTCCTGCATTTCATCGTTTCTACTACTAGAACGGGTTAAGATTAGTTCTTTGCTCCTTATTTGTCTTTCCTTTCCTCTTGCTTGCTTTTTGGTTGTGTTGCTTTGAGCTTTCGTTTCCTAGTTCCAGTTGACCATTGTTTCTCCGATGAGGTCTCGTGAGGTGTTGGTGTGTCCTTTGGTTGTGACGTTGCCAGTCTGTCTTCACCTCTTCATCTTCTTTCCTTTTCTCTTCCTTTTTTTTTAAATTTTTTTATTTACGGTTATGTTTTTACCATTATTATATTGTTTGGCGCGTTTTTAATCTTTCTAACTTCGGTCCAAGACCACTAACCTGCTGTCTATTTCAGGCGAGTGTAGATGTCTTCTGACTGTCTGGATACGTCTACGCTTGATGGACTTACATCATAATTTTTGGTCAAAACTGATGCAGGCGAAGAATGTTTTTCTGCTCGCAACACTCTGGCCGAGTCCAGGCCATAAGGCATTTTGCCTGCCTTTTACAATATTTTTAGTGTTATAACCATGGCCGAATTGGAGACCACTTTCTTTTCGTGCAAGTTCCGCAATGGCTTCAGGTTAGGTTGCTAGAGCCTGTGGAGAAGATCGATGATGCTCTGGTCGACGGGTGGGAGCCCTTTTACCTTCGTCACATCGAGATTGGTCTTCATTTCTTTACTATGGGGTTGGTCGAGGAGTTGTGCATCTGGTGCCAAATCCATCTGAGTTAGTTGACTCTTGTCACCATTAGGCTACTTCTAAGCGTGGATAGGTTGAAAGAAAAATATAACCTAGAATTTTTGGCCGAGGATTTCTTGTACTCTTACTTTGTGAAAAGGAAAAGCCCGAGACAAGGCATTATGTTCTAAATGCCCGGTCCAATGCCCACCTTCTGGTCCTTGGGTTTTCTTCCAATGACTATCGTTGGAAGGACAAGTACTTTTTTGTTAAAGGTCTTACTCACCTGGGCAAGGGGTTGGGCTACCCTTGTTTTTGGAGAAATTCATGTAGTTTTCTTATCTTTGCTTTTTCGATTCTTCTTTCGAGCGAGTTTATTTGTTGCATCGCTTTGGTTGCAGCTAACTATGGAGTAAAGAATTGCAAATCCTCTCCTCAAGAGCGAGCTAGGAGCGAGGCTATTTTTGCATTGCCTAAGGAATCTCGCGGGCAAAGGTGCTCCTTCAAGAGTTGTGCCATAACCGTCTGTGGGCCTTCACTAGGACGAGTTGGTTATTCTAACATTTCTTTTAGGGTGTGGTTCTTTTCGACCGGCGTAACTAACTGTGATATTTTTGCAGAGTTAGCGAATTACGTTATGTCCAAGCCTAAGGGCCAGAGAGCTTTGGCCATGCATGCCATTATGTGCCAAAATCAGAACGAGTTAGAGAAGGCCTTTGTATCGAGTCGAGCTGGAGATGGCATTTCGGCCGAGGTCCAGCCTGACGCTTCTATTGAGCCTGTTCAGACTCCATGTCTGGTGGTTTCAACGGAGGACGTTTCTAATGATCGGCCGCCCGTTTCCTCTGATGCGGCTTTAAGGCCTCATCGTTCTTTGGAAGGGGGTGCAAGGTCCCTTGTCAAGAAGCGGACTAAGCATTTGGCTCAGAAAAATACCTCAAGGCGAAAGGGGCAGCCGCCATATTATTGACTTCCCTGACAATTCTTCGACTAGAAATGTGTCGGCTGAGATAATTTCATTGTTAGAGGGTTTTTTCTTCCCACAAGATGAATAGTGGCTGTAGTTCTTGACTTTTAGTAAATTTCATAAGTTGGTCGTCTCCAATCTTTACAGGGTGAGTTCTTTTTACTCGTTACTTTTCTGTCGTGCGCCTTTTCGCTTATCTTTTTTGTTCTTTCAGGGACTTCAAGGCACAGTGCGGCTCCACCAACACTTTATGTTTGTTATGTGAGAGAGGATGGCTTTTGAGGCTAAGTGTGATTTCTCTGCGGTCGAACTGATGACGCCTAAGGATAATTTGGGGAAGACTGTGGCCCTGTGTGCAGAGGCTATTAGTCGGGCCGAGAGGGCTGAGGCCTACAACGCTAGGCTTGAAGTCTCGATCGCGCTGAAGGATGCGGAGTTAAAGCGTCAGGCTGAGGAATTGGAAGAGTTGAGGGCTTTCAAGCTTAGTGCGCTTGGTCGAATCAAGGAGCTTGAGGGTCAGGCCGAGACCCTCGCTGTTGAGGTGGCCTAAGCCGAGGTAACTATCAGGACGTTCGCCCTCGAGCAAGTGTTTAGGAGCTCCTTGACTCCCGAGTCGGCCAAGAAAGAGTTAGACGCGATGGCTGCTATCTGGGATGCGGAGTGATTTTTCTTTACGTATTTATTTTTTTTCTGTCTTTATCTCATGTACTCTTTGGTCGAATTTATGATTTTTTTTTTTGGTTTTTATCATGACTGATTGCGCCTTGCTTTAGTACTTTATTTTCTCTTTCGACTACTATTTTCTATTGATAGATTTGGGGCTTAATCCCCCAGTTTTCATTTTCGATCAAATGTGTTTACCTCGACCTAATACCCCACTGATTTGGGCTGATGGAATCTATCGTGTGGCTTCCCTTTTTGATTCTTTGGCTGTATCAGTCCGGGTAGCCTTTGCTGTACTTTTACCTTGCCCAAAGCCTTATGAATTTATCAGGAGTTTACCCTTTGGCAGTTTCTTTGATTGACCGGAAGTTTGCCCTTTGGCTGTTTTGTCAAGAATTATTTTGGAGGAACAAGTTCCATTTTATTTCATGGAGGTGAGGCCTCACTAAAAACCCTTTGTGGGCAAAAAGAGTATCCGAGTTTAAATGATATGTGGTGAATTTAAAATTGATACATTTTGAGGTGATGAATGTTCTAGCTATGTTCTACTTCCTTTCCCTCCTTTATGAGCAGTTTGTATGACCCTTTCCCAGATGCTCGTTCCACTTGGTAGAGCCCTTCCCAGCTTGCGGCCAATTTTCCATGAGTTTGGTCTCTCGTGTTTTTGAAGACTCTTCTGAGTACCCAGTCCCTAGGCTGGAAAGCTCGGGCTTTTACCTTCATGTTATATTGTCTTGCTATCCCCATTTGGTATTCAGCTATCTTTCATTAAGCACATTCCCTTTTCTCATTTGAGGTGTCTTTTTCAAAGGCTAATACATGTTCGTTTCTCCAATTGTCTAGCCTTACTTATGGTGATTGGATTTATGTTAGGAGCACTGCCTTTGTCCTGTAGACCGTCGAGAAGGGAGTTTGCAATGTCAATGTCCTAGGTGTAGTTCCGAATACCTAAAGGACTTCGGGGAGAGCTTCAGGCCATAGTCCTTTGGCTTCTTCTAGCTTTTTCTTGAAAGAATGCACCACTGCCTTGTATGATGCTTCTGCTTATCCATTGGCTTGGGATATCATAGGGTTGAATATGTGAGCTTGATGTTCATTCGGCCGCAGAAGTCTTTAAGATTTGTGCTATGAAATGGGGCTCATTGTTGGTGATGATCTATCGCGGTATGCCGAATCTACAGATGATTTAACTCTAAATGAACTTTTGTACTTGTTGTTCTCTGACCCTTTCTCAAGCTTTAGCTTTTATCCACTTCGTGAAGTAGACAGTCACCATTAAAATATACATTTTTCGACCATGAGTTGATATTGGGAAGGGTCCGATGATGTCCATCCCCCATCTGTCAAATGGCCACGGCGAAGTTATGCTATGCATAGTTCAGGCAGGGAGGTTAGAGTAATTGGCATGCCTTTGGCATTTGTCACAATTTTTGACCAACTCGGCCGCATTTGTTCTCATGGTTGGCCAATAGTATCCGACCCTGCGTGCTCTGAACGCCAAGTTTCTCCCTCCGAAATGGTTCCCTGCTGGTCATTCATTGAGTTCTTTCAATACTAACTTGACCTCCGAGGAGGAGATGCAATTAAGGAAGAAGCCGCTTGTTGATCTGTTGAAAAGTATTCTTCTGATGATGCAAAATCTGGTAGCTTTAGCTTGCAGTTTTCTAGCTTCAGCTTTATCCTCGGGTACTTGCCTATGATTGATATAATTGAGGATGGGAGTCCTCCAGTCACTTTGCTCTATGGCCATGGCTTCCTCATATTCGATGGCCGTTTTCGGGAGGAAGGTGTATATGATCGGTCATGTTGGTTCATCTTTGTGCATTGATGCCCCGAGGTTTTGCCATGGCATCTGCCCTCTCGTTCTTTTCCCTTAGGATCTGTTTTATCTCGACCATTTGGAAGCGCTTCATGAGATCTTTGGCTATTTTTAGGTACTTGGCTATTTTCTCGTTATTGGCTAGGTATGTGCCATTGATTTGATTCACCACTAGTTAGGAGTCGCACTTTATTGTGAGGTTGTGTGCCCCGCTTTCGTTTGCCACTTTTATTCCTGCTATAAGGGCTTCATATTTGGCCTCATTGTTAGTGGCAGGGAATTTGCATCGAATGACTTGAAGAATTGGTGGCAGGTTTGGAGGTCAGAGGCATACGCCCTAGCTGCTGCCACTCTGCCGGCTGGCCCCGTCTACTTCTAGCACCCATTTCTTGTTGAAGGATGTTATCAACTACTTAACTTTGGCCGAAGTTGCTTTAGTTGATGGGGCTTCTTCGAAGTCTGCTAGAGCTTGTGATTTAACCGCCTTTTTCCCTTCGAATGAAATGTCTTCTAAAGCCCATTTCGTTAGTCTTCCAGACATTTCAGGGGAGTGTATTAGGCCTCACAAGGGTAGTAATGTTATTACTACAATCAGATGCCCTTGGAAGTAAGCTTGAAGTTTTCTTACGGCGAACACAAGGCTTAGGATTGCTTTCTTTAAGGTTGGATACCTTGTTTCTGCCGAGGTTAGAGTTTTGCTCACAAAGTATATACCGGTTGGTACATTCCCCTAATTTCTTTGACCAGGACCGCCTCACTGCGATCTCTGAGTTTGATAGGTATAGATATAGTTTTTCATTACCGTATGGTTTGGCCAAGAGTGGGGGGCTGGTCAAGAAATCCTTGATGTCGGCCAGGGCTCTTTTGCATTTTTCGGTCCATTCAAACTCCTTGGATTATTTTAGAGCCTCAAAGAATGGCTGGAATTTTTCTGAAGCCTTTGGGATGAATCTGGTCAGAGCTGCCAGTCTTCCCGTGAGTTTTTGGACGTCTTTTTTGTTTTGGGGTCTGCTACGTGTAGAATTGGTCTTATTTGGTCTGGGTTGGCCTCAATCCCCCTTTTCGTGACTAAGTACCCCAAGAGTTTTGTAGCTTGGACCCCAAATTTACATTTGGTGGGATTGAGTTTCATGATGTATCTCCAGAGTGTCTCGAATGTTTGACTCAGGTGGTGGACGTGTTGGCTCGCTTCTTCCGATTTTACCAACATATCATCGATGTAGACTTCCATAGTTTTCCCTAGCTTGTCGGCGAACATTTTATTCATGAGTCTTTGATACGCAGAGCTGGCATTCTTCAGGCCAAAGGGCATTACCTTCTAAAAATAGATTCCTAGTTCCGTGATAAAGGCAGTTTTTTTCTTAATCGCTCGGATACATTAATATCTGATTGTAGCAGGAGTATGCATCCATGAAGCTTAGCATTTCGTAGCCGGCGGTTGCATTGATGACGAGGTCTATGTGAGGCAAAGGGAACAGATTATTTGGGTAGGCCTTATTTGGGTCTGTAAAATCAATGCATACCCTCTATTTCTCTTTTTTCTTCATGATGACCACCACGTTCCTGAGCCAATCTGTGTATTGGACCTCCCTGATAGACCTATTTGCAAGGAGTTCTTCAATTTCTTTGTTGTAATGACTTGAATCTAAATCTGTTTCTAATTAGGATTTCTGTTTCTGTTCCTAATTAGGATTTCTGTTTTTGTTTTCTAATTCGGATTTCTGTTTCTTTCCCTGATTAGATTTTCTGTTTGTCTCTAATTAGATTTTCTGTTGGAGTACTATAAATACACTCCTTTACTCTTAATCTAAGACATAGAGAAAATATATCTGAAAGGAAGGAGTCAGTTATTGTAATCTGTTTTCCTTCTAATAAAATCTTGTTCTCTATCTGGTGGAGGAAACTAACACATTGTTAGTGAACCACGTAAATCTGGTGTATCTTTTACTTTGCCGTTATATCACTATCTTTCGCACATCCGCTATAACAAACTGGTATCAGAACAAGGTTAATCAGGGTTTGTAATCTGGTGAGAAAGATGTGTGCATTAAATGTGAAAATTGACAAATTCACGGGAAGGAACAGTTTTAATTAATGGCAAATTAAGATGCGAGCCTTGTTGAAACAACAAGGTCTGTGGGCGCCATTATCGAAGGATAAAAATAGAGTCACTTCTAATGACGCTGAGATGGCTACTCTGGATGAGAAGGCACATTTGACTATCATGTTGTGTCTTGCAGATGATGTCATCACTGAGGTCGCAGAAAAAGAATTCACTGTTGGTCTGAGGTTAAAATTGGAAAGTTTATACATGACAAAGTCTTTAATAAACAGAGAGCTGCGCTATAAGGCAATTGGTACAGATATAGATAATCAGGCTATTGGATTAGTAGCTAGTGTTAGCAAAGGACATGGAAATTCAAAGAAGAAGAAATCCAAGAATTCATTTACAAAAGGTCCTAAGCAAGATGATGTCTGTAACTACTGTAAGGAAAAAGGACATTGGAAAGATAATTGTCTGAAGAAGAAGAAGCAACCAGAACAAAAATCAAGTTCTGCTGCCGTAGCAGACTATAATACCTTACCAGTAAAAATAGTTTTGCCATAAAAGTTTATGGCAATGTGAAAATGGTGTTGCTATAGTAATCTATAATAACACCTTTTTCGTGTTGCCAAAAAGGACTATAACAACGTGATCTTAGCGTTGTCAAATGGTCTATAGTCATGAAAAATTCATGCTGCCGAATAGGTCTTTAGCAATTCGAAATTCACGTTGGCAAAAAGCTCTATAACATCCCGAAATTCATGTTGCTAAACTGGTATATACTATCAACAAAATATTCAAGCTGCCAAAGAGTATATAGCAATGTAAAATTCATATTTCCCAAAAGGTTTACACAAAAAACATTCATGTGGCTAAAAGGGTCTATAGCAACAGAAAACTCATGTTGCCAAAGAGAATATACGACAACACAAAATTCGTTTTAGTAGATACCAATAATAAATAAATTCCATGTTATCATTTCTAATACTCCTAAGACAACAAATTTTCACCAACATGCTCATTTAGGTTGTCGAAAGATACGACAACACGAAAATGGCTTTGTCGTACATGTATTTTGGTTACAAGAGACAAGTGTAATAGTGGTGGTCTCTCGGCGATTGGTGGTTGAACGATGGAGATTTGATGAAATTTATAATTGTCGAAAATTTATTTTCCTACTATTCCTCTTTCGTCCGACCATCAATTGCCGATGAACCACCACCATTCGACCATCAATTGTCGATGAATCACCACCCATCTTTTGGAGCTCCATCAAAGTCTGAAATTTATTTTTAAAAATTTTTTACTTTTTTCGTTCCAACATAAGTAAAATAGGGAAAAATTAAATTAGTGTGATTTTTTTGGAGACAACCCCAAACCTATGTTAAATTTTTTGAAATTATCCATTTTCCAAAATATTAGCAGCACTCTCAATCGAATTACCACACACATAGTACACAACATATTAGTATTCATAGTATTACGCATATTTATGAAAAGGAGGATTGATCCAGATGTACCAAGAAGGCCTCACAGTTCTCTAACATGTATACGTAATATTTGCTGGTTTCTCTATGTGATTAAAGATTGTTCCACCAAATTATTTAGCATTCCCTGTTGCCGAAACCGACAATATGGACCACATTAATCACTCTGAAGCATTAACAAACCAAATCTGCTCCTTCACACAGTGGAGAATCCACTTGGGGTTCAATTCATCTAATCTCCACCTACTATTACGACGATGTAGAAATATATCTCCAGCAACAACAAATATAGTATCGTCCAACCAAGGCAACTCATTCCTTGGTAGACTCGGAAGGACGTTCCATTCACCATGTGTTTTTATATGGAAAACACGTATAATCCCATCTCCAAACAAACAGTAAACGAAATTGTCTACACTAACCATTTGCCTTATTGGTTTTTCTCACACTTTATTCGGATTTGGTATTGGTAATTTAATCATCTTCCAACATTTATCACCGAATAGTGTAAATGTGTTAACTTCAAAAAAAATCGATTTTTCTATATTCTACGAAGCTTACAATCACTACATAATCGTGTGAAGAAGGGATAGATAAAAATGTACTCACTATTCCCAATTTGGTGGGCAGTTTAGGCAACTCTATGATCTCATTTGTGAAAGGATTGTAAAAGAACAAAGTCCATCCCTTTATCGATAAAAAAAGCATCCAACCACGCTTTAAAGCTAAGATTTCAACATGGTCGAAATCTATATGGCATTTAGGTTTGAGAAAATATCTCGTTCCTCCATCGAGATCTGAAAGCTCCAATAATTTTGTACTAGAATGATATCCCAGCAACCATGGAAGTACCTCATTATTACTTTCTTTATTACTTTTATAGCAATTATTCCAGTGGTTGCAACAAGTACTCATTCTAATTCTATCACCTCGAACCAATTTTTCCCTAATAATGGCTAATATATCAACGGGATGATCTGCCCAATTTTTTCCGTCACTCCCCATGGTTTAAAAGATCTACTAGTAAGTAACAAAGATCTACTAATATATAACACGAATTTATATAATAGGGGTGTAGAAACAGATAAGCAAGGAAAGTTAGAGACAAACATAGTCACATCAAGAGTGTGGATAGCACACATTTATATGATGAGGCGAGGAAATAAAAAAAAAGTAGGAAACGTTCGAACAAACATAGTCACATCAAAACCGAACCAACCGACCGATATTTAGTTAAATAGGATTTTCACAAATTAAATTTTAATTTATGACAACTTTTATATAATATTATATATATAATGTATGTATTTAAATCTATATATATATTATATATTTATAAAGCAGAATCAAGTAGTTTACTTACCTCCGGAATTCGACACATGGCACACAATTGTCAGTTGCTTGTCCAATTCAAATGTGCCATGTAATGTTTAATTCCCCCGTTAGAAATTTATACAGTCACCTATTGCTTTCTCTTCCTCGTCCTTTCCATTAATCACTCCCAACTCTTTCTCTTCCTTTCTCTCTTCCCATTAATCACTCCCAACTCTATCTCTTCATCTACTCTTTAGGTGCTTTCTCCCTCGCTCTCATATAGAGCAGCCAATTGATGAGGCCATCGCTATCGAGTTCGTATATGTAATTCCTCTTTTTAATCTCACCAACAACATCTTCTCGAATTGCAAGTAGCACGTTGAATCTCAAAAACTAAGCAGGGAATCTCAAGGTTTGGGATGTAGTTTGATCTACCCTTGTAAGTGTTTATTTCTCATATTTGATTGGTTCGGTATTAATTAATGTTGGTTTGGATTATTGTTCATTTCTTTCACCGATTTCAAATCAATTTCTCACTAGAAAACCACTTCAATTCACTTTGGAATAAAACTCAAAAGTTCTTGAATTTGAATTGGTAACTAGAATCGTATTTTTTTCTAAACATATACAGCAAGAGGTGGATAGGCCGCAAAGTGTGAAGTTTGTGTTTGGACGCTGTGAAAGTTTGCTTTTTGCCGTTGAGGTTGGTTTCTCATCATTACATCGGTTTAATTTCATACTCTATATGTCTTTCTAAAATTTAATGAATTTTTCATCTATTAAGTTTTCATTGTCTCTTTTGTTTCGTTTGTTAGATCAATATTTTGATTCAAGATTGTACTCTTCCTAGAGCTGCTGTTCCAAGAGTATGCTTACCATGTTCATTGTTTATTTTGTAAATGATTTGTATTTATTTTGTGGTAATTGAATGTTGATTTGGTTTTTCATTGTTTTTTTTTGTAAATGATTTGTATTTATTTTGTGGTAATTGAATGTTGGTTTGGTTTTTATCGAATTTATGAGACTACCTTAGTAAAGGTATTGGAAAGGTAATCTTTTTTATTTTATATTATTTTTTATATGTGCCGGCAAAGATTTGTTATTGTATATTTTATAAAATGTTTCAATCAACAAAGAAGTGTAAGTAGTGACAGAGTGTGAAATCAATATTTGGAGTTTGGATTTGCTTTTTATGTTTTTGGTTTGAATGTTTTATTATACGTCTAATGCATGTTTGCTTTTTATGTTTTAGTTTAAATGTTTACCAGAAGTTTGATAAAAGGTTTTAATTAGTAGTTTAAAAACTTTTTATTTAATAGTGTAGAAATAGAAAGTAAGTACTTATTCTTTGTTTCTTCCATGATTAAGTTGATGTAATTTTCTTATTTGTGTTAATTCAGAAGTGAAAGAATGAGGGGAAATTGAACCAAGGGGCGATGGAAAGACTTCACAAGTTGCTATTAATACTTCAAATAAGGTAATCGCAACTAATGTTGATGTTAATAGAGCTATGGTTGAGGTAGAACAGACTCTTACTCAAGAACAGGACAAATATCAATCTACATTTTCTTTCTGGAATGAAGAGTCATTATATTTTTTATTCTTAGCATATATTCATTTCTATAGGATTGGTTTTAAATTTGCATTTTGTTTGAATATTTATTAGTGTGAATTTTATTTGGAAATTTATAATGTGAATTGATGTGAAATTAAATTAATTTTTTTCCTTTTTTTCTTCCACTAGTAATGCATGTAGGTTACATTTTTCCTTTAACACATTTCACTTTAATTCTTTTATTCAATAGAAAAATTAAAAGAGTTATTATTAATGGGAAATAATGTCAATTGTAACGTTCAATTTATTTTAAAAAAAAATAAAAATTGTAATGTTTACTTCTACAAATTTGGCTTTAAATTACCCTGTACAGTATACATTCTTTCTTTCAAGTGACAATTTTAAATAGCTATTATTTGTGAAAATTTTTAATAGCTATTATTTATAATAATACATGTCATTAATTCATAATGATGTTTGTATGGTATGGTCTACCTATTGAATGATAATATTTATTAACTTTTATTTAGATTAATTAACATTGTAGTTTTAATTGTAATATTTAGGGAAAAAAATGCAATGTCTATTCCTTATTGATTAATTTTTATAAATATAGTAAAAACAATTTATTAGTAGAAATGGAAAATAAATGTAAATTTAAAATTCAAACTCCTACATAATCCTATGCATATTTATAAGAAACTAGTGTATAAGCCCAGCGAGACGCACAGTCTTTTATTTTAAAATAATAATAATAAATATTATAATTTTTATATAAAATTTAGTGCTGTGAGAATAGACTTTATGTTTGGAAATAATCTAAATTAACTCATATTTTGTATGGATCATTAACATCAATATCAACAAAGGCTTAATCCTAATTTGATTGGGCTGATTGTATGAATCCTGTAACAATGAATGCTAATAAGCATAAGAAAGTAGTGAACACAAGTCTCAAAAACTTTCAACGATCCAAATTTTATGTTTTCACTTAAGTATTTTATGCACAAAATCGACATTAATATCTGAAATTCGTAAAACTTAACAACTACCTCCTTCTAAGTAGACTTAGAATTTCCTCGACTCTTCTTGACCCCTTTAACCATCAAATTTTTACAGCCACGGACTATTGCATGAGAAATTCTTATTAACACATATCTAAACTATCTAGAGTATACCTTCTCTTATTTTATCATCAACCTCTGCCACGGACATTTAGTATAATATGTTTTTTTTTGTCTAACTTTAAATGTCCATTTATCCATCTTAATATTCTCACATCTACCAGATTCATTTATATGGACACTAAATTTAATACCCGTTTAAACTATAGATTCTTTAACCTAAACTATTTAAGTTCATGATTGATTAAGGACAGCCCTGACAATAGGCTTTTTATAGAAAAATAAAATAAGTAAAGCATATAATATTTATTTATTCTATATTAAAAAAAAATCTATTGTGACACAAGTCAAAATAAAATATATGAATATCAAAATTTTTCTTCATGATAAAAATTGTTATTAAAATAATATATCTATACAATGATACTATCTGAAAAATCACATGTTAAAAATGTACGATTAATTTATTTTAAGTCTTAATTAACTTTCATTTTTTTATATTATTAATTTATTCAAAAATAAAATAAAATATTAAAAATATAGTACTATTATTATTATTTCATTCAATAAAATCAAATTAAAATTTATTTGATATTTGATAATATTTTAAAACTTATTTCATTTCTTTCTTTCTAGTGTCTTAGGAAGTATTTGGATTGTACAGTTTTGCTCATAAATACATTATCGATAAACTTGAACATCAATATAAAAAGCATTTGTAAAGATGGATATGTGGACAATTTTTAGAGTAAATGCATAAGGACTGGAAATCGGACTTGACAATATTATAAAAATAACCCAAGTAGAAAATGTCATATTGAAAAGAAGTATGTATAATTTATATTACACTTTGAATTAGTATCACTTGTTCTAATATTGGTGGAATTATAAAAATATATTCACGAAATGAGTATTATTTTCACTATTTTATGTTCTATTTTAAACAATTTTGTCCATTAATTTTAGTATTCGCTCGTTTTCTTGGATTTTTGAGTTTGATATAATTTTATTCATATGCCAATATTTTCAAATATATAATCTAAATTTTAAATTTTAAAATATATTTAACTATTTTTTTTTATTATAAAGTGTTATCTCTTCAGGCTATAGACACACCACTAATACGATGTGTATATAGATTAAAAGAAAATTTATATATTTAATTTTAAACACCATAATATCATATATTCATGTATTTGAGATATATTTTTAATCAAGAGGGGAAAATACAATATCATAGTAGTTGTTATAATATATATGTATATATATATTTATTTATTTGATTAGTTTATTTTAACTTAGAATTAATATTCCGTTTATCTTGAATATCTTTCGGTTTATATTTAGTTTCAAGTTATTAATATAAGAACTAAACACTTATTATTTTAATTTTATATTCAAACGAACTTTTTTTTTTTTTTAATGTTTAAACCCTTCGTACTTGTATTAGTGGAGAAGATATTCACATACTCATAAGGTATTTATTTTTTTCACTAAAAACATAATAGGACTTAGATTTAAATGTTAAAGATTTAATATATAAAACATATATAAATGCATTTTTTAAAATATTATAAATATCTTGTAACAAAGAGTTTTTATTTTTCAATTGACAATTTTCTCATTTGATTTTTATAGTAATTTAACATCATTTTAATTTATTTGTTAAAATATTTCATCGATATGTTTTTAGGTGGTTCTCATATTAAAATAACTAACCACCTTGTCATTTTATAACTTAATTTTATACATCTTTTTATTCATATATATTTTAAATGATTCCAAAAGAATCAATTAAAAAAAATTGTCAATACTACTTATACTACAAATATTTATAAATTTTAAAATCTATGTAATAGAATTACTATACTATTTAACATACAAAAATATATGATCATATATTAAAGGCAAAGTCTTGGGTGTTTCTGAAACACAATAAATTATTGTGTTTCAGAAACACACACGTGCAAATTTAGAAGCGCAGGAGATGCAAGAGCCGGCGCAGTACCCCTATCGCAAAGTTCAAATATCTGCATACATTAATCTGGTAGTTTAAGTGATGATGACGGACAAGTGTTTATGTGTCTGTTTTCACAGATTATAACCAAACACTTTGAGATATGTTTTAATGCTGTCTTTTGCTTTCAGGCAGAGATGAATGGATAGCAATGTTTGAGAATCTTTACTCATCTTTGATAAATTACAGGCACAGATACATAAAATACAGGCACAGATAATAAATTCGCAGGCACAAACAATAACCACACAGGTACATATAGCATCTCAACAGATATATATATATATATATATATATAAGAATTGAACAGACACAGATACATAAATCACAGGCACAGATAATAACTTCGCAGGCACAAACAAATAACCACACAGGTACATAAAGCATCTCAACAGATATATATGTATATATAAGAATTGCCAGACACAGATACATGAAACACAGGCACAGATAATAACCTCGCAGACACAAAAAACAACCAAGCAGGTACATATAGCATCTCAACAGATACACAAGTACCTATAATAAAAAGATAGGCAAACCAGTTTCTCACCAGATAAAAGGTTTACAGCAGAGAATAACGGGACGGACATGCTTAAACAACCTGATTACTGCACAAAATACGACCAGAAATACAAGGAGGCAGCTGCTTCAACTGATCAATCATCAATGCCACCAAAGGACTAACAATAAGAGTCAATCCCGGTAACACCATTGCTGGTATCTGATAACACATTGACTTCCCAGCTCCAGTTGGCAAAACAAGAATAGTCGATTGTCCAGTAAGCACCATTTTGATTGCTTCCAACTGCCCATCGCGGAACGAATCATATCCATATACAAGCTTCAACAATCTCACCAGATTTCTCATCCAAAACCTGCTCCCTAATAGCACTCAATGCCTCATCAAACAAATTGCCAGCTACACCTTTTCTCTTTTGAAGAGACTCTTGTACGGCCTCAACAATAAAACTCTCTTCTCCCTCTTCTTCCTCATCAGCTTCCTTTTTATATATATAAGAATTGCCAGACACAGATACATGAAACACAGGCACAGATAATAACCTCGCAGACACAAAAAACAACCAAGCAGGTACATATAGCATTCAACAGATACACAAGTACCTATAAAAAAAGATAGGCAAACCAGTTTCTCACCAGGAATGGTTTCACACGTGTGAAACTTGTAACACAATAAAATAGTGTGTTACATGTAACACCCAAGACCTTCTCTATATTAAATTCCAATTAAATTGATTGAATCGCATGATTTTTCTTGTTTTCTATATTAGTGAGTATTTAAATGGTTTAGGATCATTTATCATATATAAATTAATATTATATTCTACATAATTAGTATGATGTTCTAAAATAGAAATAATAAATATATGGTTCAAATTTATTTATTCTAAAAATTCTTTCTATATTAAAGTTTATAATTTTAAATATTTATAATTTTTAAATTTTCAAAATTAAAGTTATTTGATTATTCCAATAAAATTAATTGAATTCGAAAAGAGCAATACTACATAGCCCACTCTTATGTACAACTTTCATTGCCTACTCATACATGGCAGCAAGTGATTGGATATTAAATATATAAAAATAAATATTTATAATAATTAATAACCATTCAACCAATCAATTAATGACATGTATGAGTAGGCAAGAAGGGTAGTACAACATAGTAGGCTATATAACATTATTCATTACGCATTGGAAATAAAATCAACATAGCATTTATTGTCGGTATTAATTACTCAATTTATTTATTTAGTTTTAAAAGTAAATATATAATATTAAAATGATTAAAATATATATAATAATAATAAGTTATTATAGTTATAGATGTATTTTTTCCTGGTTAGGAATTGTGGATAAAAAAAAGAAAGTAAGTAATTTTAAATATGTATTATATAGTTTAATATATTAATGAAATTATAGTTACAAATTTATCTTTTTACTTTAAAGGAATGATATGTTTTTAATATAGGGTAATTGTCAAAAACCCCTCAAGTTATGAAACGTTTGATTTTCCGCCACCAATTTTCAAACGTTGTACTAAACCGCCCCCATTTACAAAACCAAAGTTGTTTTCTGTTATGATTGGATGTTTTCTGTTAATGGGGACGGTTTGACACAAACATTTGAAAAACAGTGGCGAAAAATCAAACGTTTCAAAATTTGAGATTTTTTTGGTAATTACCCTTTATTAATTCTCTAAATGATATATATATATATATTTATTCTTAATTTTTTTATTTATAAAGAATAAAATTATAATATAAAACTAATGGAATAAAATATAAATATCAAAATAGCAAGTGAGCATAAACAATATTTGATTATAATTGCAGGGGAGCAGAACAATATTTGAAAAATAAGAAGATATATAATGCGTATTACCCAACTTGGAAGATTTTGCAATATCTTTTCGTATTTGAAGAAGATATATAATGCGCGATTACAATCGTTTTTTTTTTTTTTATTAAGTTTAATTTAGTGGTAGATTTTGTTAGTCCATTATTCTTTAATAACATTTACATGTTTTAGTAATGGTTAGAGTTGTAGTAATAATAAATGCATATTAATTATAAATTACATATTTATATCATTCTAATTTGTAATATATTTTGTTTACCATTTTAGTTTTATCATTTCCAATATTAATTTTTATATATATTATAATTAAAATAAAGAATAATTATTCATTTATTTTAAAAGTACTTGATATTGTCATGAATTTTAATTTTAATTTTGCAAATTATGATATAAAAGTAATGGAATAAAATATAAATAATAATAAAAAGATATATAATTTTTTTTAAAAAAATCAAATTTAAAGAAATAAATAGGTTAATAAATTAAATTAATTTAAATATTTAAATTTAAAAATAAATAAAAAGGTATTTTTGAATTAAACTACTTTTGATAAAATATGAAATAAAATGTGGAACAATTGAAATCTAACTAGTTAAATAGTTTTTTTCTAAAATAATTTAAATTTTTATATTTTGAAAAATCTCTAAACAATATAACATTTATATTTATAAATCATAACATATCCTCCGATAGAGATGTGATAAACTTATCAATATCATTTAGAGAATTAATAAAGGGTAATTATAAAAAATCCTCCAAATTTTTAAACGTTTGATTTTTCGCCACCGTTTTTTAAACGTCTATGTCAAACCGCCCCCATTAACAGAAACCATCCAATCATAACAGAAAACAACTTTGGTTTTATAAGTGGGGGTGATTTGGTACAACATTTGAAAAATGGTGGCGGAAAATCAAACGTTTCAAAACTTGGGAGGTTTTTGGTAATTACCCTTTTAATATATATGTATATATATGTTATACTTAAGACTACAGTAGTAGTAGAAAACTTGCTTGATTTTATTGATAAAACGATTTAAATAAATAGCTGATTACATGAGGAAATTTGAACATTGCATAACAACTACAATTCCTAAACTAGTGGGATTTTCTTAAAATCATAAAGATAAGATTTCCCAAAAGAATAGATCTCACAAGACCAATTCAATTTATTCTGTGGAAATAAAATAAAATCTCTAACACCCTCCCTTAAACTAGATGTTATTCATAACATCTGTTTAACTTCTTTCTCAGAGCATATACCAAGTAATCCACGTAACTTCACAAAAGGACCCAATTTGAGAGACTTGGTTAACAAATCCGCAATTTGATCTTCACTCCTACAGAACATCAACTCAATAACTCTATCATTAACAAGATCTCGAAGAAAATGGTATCTTACATCGATGTGTTTACTTCTTCCATGTAAAATAGATTCTTTGAGAGTTTGATTGCAGAACTATTATCGCATTAGATCTTGGTTGGTTCCTCTTGAACGTGATGTAGGATTTCCATTACTCTATTTAACCAGATGGCTTGACAGGCATATGTTGCAGCAGCGATGTACTCTGATTCTGTTGTTGACAAAGTAACAATCTGTTGTTTCTTTGATGACCATGATATAACCCCAGAACTTAATATGAAAGCATAACCTGATGTACTTTTTCTACCTTCCAAATCCCCTACATAATCAGCGTTACTAAAACCCACAAGATCAGATTTTTCTCCATTCTTATATAAAATACCAAAATCAATGGTACAATTTACATAACGCAACACTCTTTTTGCAGCACCAAGATGAATTTCTGTTGGGCATCCTATATATCTGCTAACTAAGCTAACAGCGTATGCTATATCTGGTCTACTAGCAGTCAGATACATTAAATTCCCAACAATTTGTTTAAATAGAGTGCTATTTACCTTCTTGCCATCAGGGTCAATTGTCAACCGTACACCATGATTAGTTTGAGTGCGAACAGAGTTACATCTCATCATCTGAAATTTGTTAAATATCTCAAGAGCATACTTCTTTTGCATAATAAAAATCCTAACATTAGATTGCAACACTTCAATGCCAAGAAAGTAACACATCTTGCCTAGATCAGACATCTCAAATTCTGACATTATTGATTGTTTGAAATCTTCCATCATACTATGATCATTCCCTGTATAAATCAAATCGTCTACGTATTAACAAACAATAAAAAACGTAGGTGAGATGCCAGTTTTAATAAAAAGTGAATGCTCATATGGACATTTTTGAAATCCCGTCTTTCCGAAATAAGTCTCTATGCGGTTATACCAAGCTCTTGGCGCTTGTTTAAACCCATATAGAGCCTTCTTTAGCTTGTAGACTTTCTCTTCACTACCTTGTTGCACATATCCAAATGGTTGATCAATGTATACTTCTTCATGTAACTCCCCATGCAGAAATGCAGATTTGACATCCAGTTCATATATCTGCCAAGAATTTTGTATTGCCATAGAAATGACCAATCGAATAGTATCAATCCTAGCAACCGGTGCAAAAACTTCTTTATAATCAACACCAAATTTTTGATTGTACCCCTTTGCTACCAATCTCGCTTTGTAACTGTCAACCTCTCCTTTCTCATTCAACTTAGTCTTGTAAACCCACTTTACAAAAATAATCTTTTGATTTTGTGGAAGATCAATCAACTCCCAGGTATCATTTTTCTTGATCGATTCAATTTCCATATCCATAGCTTTACGCCATTTTGAGTCCTTTGTTGCATCTTCGAATGTGATGGGATCATAATCTGCAAATAGAAGAAGATTGGCAGTAAAATCATCATCAGATAATTCATCTCCACTTACATAATCCATCATCCTAGATGGTCTCTATCTTTGACACTGATTCTGTTGGGCGGATTGATTTGATGAATTTTCATCATTAGAGACTTCTGTACTTTGATTGGTTGTCATATCAGTAGGTAACTGATTTTTAAATCCATCGTGATCATTAAGTCCATCATTATCTGTTTCTACTTCATCTTTATCAATGTTCTCTGAAGCAATTTGACTCTCTGTATTTTCCCAATCCCAAGATTCTTCTTCATGGAAGACAACATCACGACTGATAATGATTTTCTTTGTGATGGGATCATATAACCTATAGGCTTTGGAATGCTTACTAACTCCAAGAAAAATGCATCTAATTCCTTTATCGTCAAGTTTCTTACGCTTCTCATCAGGAATATGGGCATATGCTATGCACCCAAATATTCTAAAATGATCAACATTTGGCTTTCATGAGGACCAAGCTTCTTCAGGTGTCATATCTTTGACAGCAAAAGTTGGACAATGGTTTAGTATATGTATGCTCCAATTAATCGCCTCTGTCTAGAAACTTTTCGGAATACTCCGAGTAGACAGTATACTCCTCACCATATTTAAGATAGTCCGATTCTTCCTCTCCGAGACACCATTTTGTTGAGGTGTATAAGCTGCTGTCAACTGCCTGCAAATCCCATTCATTGCACAAAAATTAACAAAATCATTGGAATTGAACTCACCTCCACGATCCGTACGAAGGATTTTGATTTTTTCTCCAGATTCTTTCTCAACAAATACCTTAAACCTTTTGAATGCATCAAACGCCTCATTCTTTTCTTGCAAAAAATAAACCCACGTCTTTCTACTGTAGTCATCTATGAAAGAAATAAAATACCTCTTATTTATATTTGAGGCTGGAGTGATTGGACAACATAAGTCTGAATGGATCAAATGTAATGGTTGTTTAGCTCTCCACGACTGTCATTCTAGAAATAGATTGCAATGTTGTTTACCAACAATACAATTTTTACACACCTGAGAATAATCTTTGATTTGAGGAAGTCCTTCAACTTTGTTCTCTTGTTGTAACGTTCGCAAACCATTAAAATTGAGGTGTCTGTAGCGCATATGCCATAACCATGTAGAGTCTGCCTTTGTTGTAAAACATGCTTGATCATTGATTGGGAGAGGAAACAGCCGATTACTTGTAATTTGAACTTCAAGTATTTTTCCTTTCTCTGGATGTTAAATTGTGCAGTAGCCTTTCTCAATAACAAGTCTGTAGTTCCTTTCTTGAAATTGTCCCATGCTAAGAAGATTGCTTTTTAATTCAGGAACATAAAAGACATCACAGACTTTAAAAGATTGACCAACAACATTTAATCTTACGTTACCTTGTCCCATGACAGAAATACTTTAGTTATTACCAAGTTTGACATTATCTTTAAAAGATTCGTCCAATTATAAAAATAAAAATTTGTTACCGCACATATGGTTGCTACAGCCTGAGTCCAGATACCACTTATTTTGATGAGATTTCTCCTGAGAATGATAAGTCATCAACACAGTTTCTTCGTCATCTTCTTATTCTGTAAAATTGGACTTCTCACCGTTTCCCTTGTTCAAATTAGTTGTGCACTCGTATTTATAATGACCATATTTATGACAACGATAACACTCTACTTGTGATTTGTCATAACTTTGATCATTATCACGAGTATTTCCTCTTCCATTTGGACTCATGTTTCTACCACGACCTCTACCTCGTCCACGTCCACGACCTCTGCTATTCCCATTATATGAATCAGATTGAGTTGATACCTTCAAAGCTAGCTCATCTATCGGAGGTGGTGCCATCCTCTGCTCATGTATTAGTAGTGAGCTCTACAGTTCATCGATTGACATTGCGACAACATCTTTTGACTCTTCAATTGAGCACACTACATAGGCAAACTTTAAAGACATTGACCGCAATATCTTTTCAATGACATCAACATCATCCAAACGACCGCCATAAATACGCATCTTGTTGACAATGGTCAAAGTTCGAGCGAAGTATCCATTTACGGACTCCTCTTCTTTCATATGCAGAACTTCAAATTCGTTGCGAAGAACTTGAAGTTTTTGTCGCTTAACTCTTGTTGTACTTGCATACTTTCTTTTCATCGAATCCCAAATCTGCTTAGAGGTATCCTTTGGAAGAATGTTTTCCAGCGTTACACGATCTATTGCTTGAAATAGATATTTTTTTGCTTTGAGATCTTTTAGTTTTTGTTCATCTAGAACCTTCTATTCTGCGTCTGTCAATACTACGTCAGAAGATGGTGTAGTGATACCAGTTTCTATAATGCTCCAATATTCACTTGAATGCAAGAAGTTCTACATCAGCATGCTCCAATGATCGTAATGACCATCAAAACGAGGAATTGCGGGTTGAATGAAATTTTTATTTTCTGAAGACGGATAACGCTCAGGCTCCCGTGCCCAATTCCCATGCTAAGATGATAGTTACCAGCTTTCGAAAATTCTTATTTCCTATCTCAACAAGTATAAGTACTAGTTCTCTCTATTTTTCTGTCATCATGTCTCTCAGAACCCTAAGTGTCTCACAGCAATTTCTATGTAGTATGAAGGTCGACCTAATGTCTGAAACTACTTAGATCCATTCTGATGCGCGATATGAGAAATAAATATTTACCGTCGTGACCAATGGAACTGATAGAAGCTGCAGGGCACTTAGAGATCTCAAGATGCCAGTTTGCTCGATTCCCTGTGAATCTGTAGGTCTTTTGGGATGTGTCAAGGTAAGGTTTTGTTTTCGAAGGAAAATGAAACTCATGATGGGAGACAAATAAAACTCGTGACTGATCCCACCCCCAACTTGGCTTTTCCTTAGTCTACTGTTTTCAGAAAATCAGTTCTTCACCTTCCTTCTCACTCCCTTAAGTTTCTCTTCTTGTCTTCCTTGAGACCATGTATTTCTTTCTAAATATATAGATATATACTCTTTTTTTTGGTAAAAAAAAAACTAAGTAGTGATTACAGTTTCTACTTCCTGCACCATAATTTCGGTTCACATCTCTGCACTTTAACCGCCTTCGTTTGATTTATTCGGTCACATCAACTAATTCTTTCATTGTTCTCCCCGTTGGGTTCTGGTACCATTCACGAGTTCTTAGGTAGGGCAGTGTTTAAATTTGAGTTTCGGCTCCGAATTTCTTCGGATTTCGACCCCAAATTCTTGGTTTGGACGAGGTGGGGACCACAAAAGTTCATGGTGTTTGGCTTCAACTGGGCTTTAGTTATCACTCTTTAATGTTGCGGGATGTGTTTCGGCCGAGGCTTTGCTTTGCTTCACTCCACTTACCATGCCTACGTCATTTTCACAGTTCCTCTCGTCATCCTGCTCATCCAATCACTGCCCCCTGCACTTGAGGAACTCCTGTCAAAACCAACAAACCTAGCGAAGGGCTTTATAGAGAAATCAATAGAGAAGTGTATATGAAGTGAAGAAAATAAGATCAAACTCTCACAAATAAGATATTTATAGGCTAAAATACTCACAGGGTATCTCCACTATTGTTCCTATTTACCTGCTTTGACAGCACTCTAGAATTTTCTAATACTGGTGCCAAGCGAAATTCAGAGCATTTAGGCCGCAGAGCTATTAGAATTCACATTCTATTGTCAAATTCAACTTGTTCAGTAAACCAAAATCAATGAAAGATTTTAGAAAGAAAATTAGCTCCAAACTCAACCATCCATGATACTATACTTGCAGCCACCCCCAACTTGAGTCCATACATTGTCTCAATGTATTACCAAAATAACCATTAGATGAGAAACCAATAGCAACTTCTACTGACTGCATACGAACATATCAAGTTCAAGTACCAGTTATACATATCCATACAGACAGTACCAAAGTCTTAAAAAAAATTGGAGTTACTTAAAACAAAAGAACAGAACGATCACAGTGGTGGTGGGCAATGAGCTGCAATAAAGGCGTCGATCGCCTGAATCTCTGCTTTGAGTGCATTCCTCCTGGATGTGAGTTGCTGAAACTTAGGATCATCAGCCTGAGTCCCCTGCTGTAGAAGCTCCATGAGATGCTCTTGTATCACGGTCAGCTCCTCCTGCTTCTCCACTTTTCCTCGAAGAAGAATCTCCACAGGTGCTCTGCTGGAACTAGTGCTGCTAGATGGTGCTGGTGTGATAGGAGCGGTGGCGTCGCTAGAAGATACAGTGCGGCTGCCAGAACCAGTAGTAGCCGAGGTAGTCCTGGAAAGAGCCGGTAACCCACTGTTTTCTCGCACCTTGGCGATGTTGACCATGTTCAAGTTAGGGTGATGTAACATCACCTCCCCATCGAGATCTACACGCAGTCCCGCCCTCCTAAAAAAGTCAGTAATCAAAGAAGGAAAGATGAGGGATTTGTGTCCCATCCTACCCGAGAGTCGTTCACGAAAATATTGATTAATCAATTGGCCCACATTGATGGGAAGACCACTTCTTAAAGCATGGAGGCAACAAAGTCGGTCGGTGTTAAACATCCGCCGCGACACCGGAGTGAGATTCTAGCACATGAAAAAATTCCAGATGTGTGCTCTCTCATCCATCTCTTTTGAGCTAGTAGCTGCCACCGTCTTGGTATGCTCAGGACCGCATAACACTGCTAGCAAGTCGGCATCTTGCATTTGCTGGACTGAATCTGGCCACCTTTGAGATTGCTTCGGTGGACGAGAAATACCATAATACTTGTTGATCTTGTGCACAGAAAACACAACTGATACTCCGTGTAAAGTGACAGAGTCATACTTCATGAAGCTATCTACATCCATCTCCCGGTAGAATTGCTTCACTAGATCATAGTTGGACGGAGGGCGTTGTCTAGTTAGGCCCTTCCATCCTCTCAACTCAAAATCCTGAGCCCAATTCATATAACTCAGCGCCTCATCATCAACTCCCCATTCTAACACAACCTTAGCCCCTTCAACTGCTATATCCATCTCCTCTTGCTCCTTCCGCAATAGCTCCGCTCTTTGGTTGGCACTTCGTCTAGCCCGCTCATCCCAGCGTGTGTCATTTCGCCGCGAACGTTCAATCGTTGCTCCTCTGCACAAATTCAAGATAAAACAGCATACATAACACATAAGCAGCTCTATGTTACAACCAATTTTAAACCACCATGCAATATCGTCACCTAGAAGCAATCACAAAAATATAAAAGGAAAACTAGCACTTCTAGTGAACTTCCAAAATGAAAATTAGCATGAGTGGACATATGCAAGATCACTAGTCCATCTAATTGCACCTAAGTTGTCATTTAGGTAATTCATCAAACACCTAGCGAGCATATGGAATTCAGGCATAAGATGGCATGAAAAGTATTTTCCTACAACCTCATCATGTTTCTAATGACAACTAACATTCAAGAGTACTCAAAACCATCAAAATTGTCATTGAGGCATTATGTCAAACACCTTGTGTTCATGAGTTGAACCTTATGAGAGTCAACTAAACTAAATGGTAATGCACCCAAAAATCACATCCAATGGCAGCTCTAACCTTTATTAAATCCAATTCCCAAGCAAAGACAAGAGAAAGAAAACTTACCTCATGGTGGGAGTATAATCTAGGAGGAGGATGAAGATGGAAGAAGAAAGGGAAGAAAACTTGGTGGATGTGGTTGAATGTAGCACTTCCAATCAGTTGGAGAAGAGAGAACTAGAGGAAACAATGCTAATTGGGAGAGAAAAGAATAAGAAGGGTGTTTAAATACTTACCTGTCGGGGTCGTCCGCTGCCACATTAATGTAGTTCGCTGCCAGCGGACGGTGACAGCGAACCCTGACAGTGAGCGCCGCGATGGCTTGTCCTCAATTTGCATCCTGTTTGCTGGCATCGAGATGTGACGACGGAGGCATTCGCTGTCAAATAACCCCCTCCGCTGGCAGCGGACGCTGGCAGCGGACGCTGGCAGCGAATGCTGTCCAAGAGCGCCACTCTTGTTCGCTGGCATTCCTTCTTCTCTTCGCTGGCAGCCAAATCTGGTGGCGAACTACACCTGGGAGCCTTTTTTTTTTCCAACACCATAACACAATAACAAAACAACATAAATGACTATACACAATAAGTTTGTTAGGTTGCCTCCTAACGAGTGCTTTGTTTAATGTAGTTGAGCTCGACATTTAGCGGCCTATTGATCGCTAAGGAAATAGATAGTCTGACTACCCCTTTCCTTACTCCCTCCTAGATATGCCTTTAACCGCTATCCATTCACCATAAAGCGATGCCCATCACTTTTATCCTCCACTTCGACAGCTCCATTTTTGTAGACTTGATGAACATGGAATGGTCCGGACCATCGGGACTTTAATTTGCCTGGAAACAATTTCAACCGAGAGTTAACTAACAGAACCGACTGACCTGGGGTAAACTCCCGTCGAAGAATATGTTTGTCATGCCATATCTTTGTTCTCTCCTTGTATAGACGAGCATTCTCATAGGCTTCAAATCGAAAAGCATCCAATTCCTCCATTTGTAGAAGGCGTTTGTTACCAACATCTTTTAGGTCGAAGTTTAGGTACTTGATCGCCCAAAATGCTCTCTGCTCCATTTCTACTGGTAAATGGAAATTCTTTCCAAAAACTAACCTGAAGGGTGACATTCCAATTGGCGTCTTGAAAGCAGTTCTGTACGCCCATAATGCATCTTCCAACTTCAAGCTCCAATCCTTCCTTGACCTGTTCACTGTCTTTTCCAAGATTCCCTTCAGCTCCCTATTAAAGATTTCCACTTGACCGCTTGCTTACGGATGATACGCCGTGGTGACTTTGTGTTTCACTCCATATTGGCTCAATAACCTGTCAATAAGGTGATTACAGAAATGCGTACCTCCGTCACTAATCAAGTCTCGTGGGGTCCCGTATTGTACGAAGATGTGGCTTTTCAAGAACTTAAGCACCACTTTACCATCATTTGTTGGAGTTGCTATCGCTTCTACCCACTTCGAGACATAGTCTACCGCCACCAATATGTACTCATTTTTCTGGGAAGGGGGAAAAGGTCCCATGAAATCGATGCCCCACACATCGAACAATTCGACTTCTAGAATGCCTTTTTGTGGCATTTCCCACCTCTTTGAGATGTTTCCGGTACGTTGGCAGCGGTCACATCGCTCAATAAAAGCTCTTGCATCTTTAAACATCGTAGGCCAATAGAATCCAGACTAGAGGATCTTTGCAACTGTCCTATCAGCCGCAAAATGTCCACCGTACTCTGAAGAATGGCATATATCCAACACCTGTTCAACTTCCTCAAAAGCTACACATCTACGAAGTATATGGTCAGCGCATCGACGAAATAAATAGGGTTCATCCCAGACGTACCGTAAAGATTCATGGAAGAATTTCTTATTCTGGTGGGGAGTCAAGTCATCTGGAATTACCTTTGAAACTATATAGTTCACATAATTAGCATACCAAGGTGATTGCTTTGACTGACAAGTGTATAACTGCTCATCGGGGAATCTTTCATTTATCTCCACATCAGCCTCTAGTGGAATATGTTCCATTCTTGATAGGTGATTTGCCACCTGGTTTTCCGTCCCTTTTCTATCTTTAATCTCCAGATCAAATTCTTGAAGTAGCAAAACCCAACGTATCAACCTCGGTTTGCTGTCCTTCTTCATCACCAGGTACCTAATAGCTGCATGGTCAGTAAAAACAATCACTTTAGATCCTATTAGGTAAGGTCGGAACTTATCCACCGCAAATACCACTGCTAGTAATTCCTTCTCCGTAGTGGTGTAGTTCCCCTGTGCATCATTTAATGTTCTACTCGCCTAGTAGATTGTGTGAAATATACGATCACGTATCTGTCCAAGCACTGCACCCACTGCAAAATCACTTGCATCGCATATTAATTCAAATGGAAGGTCCCAATCCGGTGATGTAATCACAGGTGCAGAGACCAACCTTTCTTTAAGGAATTTAAATTCCTGCAAACAATTGTCATTAAAATCAAATACAGAGTCTTTCTCAAGTAAGGTACTCAGAGGTTTCGAAATCTTACAGAAATTACGGTTAAATCATCTATAAAAACCCGCATGACCTAAAAAACTTCTAACCGCTCTAACTGATGTTGGAGGTGGAAACTTCTTTATTACCTCTACCTTTGCTCTATCAAC
This sequence comes from Cardiospermum halicacabum, assembly GCA_031304145.1. Classification (NCBI taxonomy): domain Eukaryota; kingdom Viridiplantae; phylum Streptophyta; class Magnoliopsida; order Sapindales; family Sapindaceae; genus Cardiospermum; species Cardiospermum halicacabum. Next base: position 21,095,954 of record CM062391.1, on the reverse strand, counting down.
TTCTAACCCTTTCACCGACACCTTATGTCCTAGTACTATCCCTTTCGGTTACCATGAAATAGCACTTCTCCCAATTTAGTACTAAATGTGTCTCCTCACACCGCTTCAACACTAAACCCAAATTCTCTAAGCAATGATCAAAAGATTCACCAAATACAGAAAAATCATCCATAAAAATCTCCATGTATCTCTCAATCATATCAGAAAATATTGCCATCATGCACCTCTGGAAAGTGGCAGGAGCGTTACACAAGCCAAACGGCATTCTCCTATATGCAAAAGTGCCATAGGGGCAAGTGAAAGTAATCTTCTCTTGATCCTCAGGTGCTATAGCTATTTGATTATACCCAGAGTACCCATCTAAGAAACAGTAAAAGGCATGTCCCCCTAATCTATCTAACATCTGATCAATGAATGGTAATGGGAAATGGTCTTTCCTAGTTGCCTTATTAAGTTTCCTATAATCTATGCAGACTCTCCATCCTGTAACTACCCTTTGGGGAATCAACTCGTTCTTTTCATTCGCTACTACAGTCATTCCCCCCTTTTTAGGTACACATTGAATTGGGCTAACCCAAGAAGAATCAAAAATAGGGTAAATGATACCTGCGTCCAGTAGCTTGAGAACTTCTTTCCTTACCACCTCCTGCATGTTCGGATTCAACCTCCTTTGCGCTTCAATTGAAGGTTTGTAGTCCCCTTCCATCAAGATCTTGTGCATGCACACAGAAGGACTGATCCCTCTTATATCTGCAATCGTCCATCCTAGGGCTTTTTTGTATTGTTTGAGAACAACAATTAATTTCTCCTCCTCTTCATGGGTTAGTTTTGCAGATATGATAACAGGTAAAGTAGAAGAATCACCCAGGAAAGCATACTTGAGATGCTCCGGTAGTTGTTTCAGCTCCAATTTCGGTGGCTCTTCAATGGATGGTTTAGGTTGAGAAGATATCGGCCTAGTCTCAATTTGATGTACTTCACAATATGGTCTCTCTTCAAGTTGCATAATTATCTCAGAGACTTCTTCTCTTTCACCCATCATGTTCATAAGTGCAGCTTCCAGTGCGTCCAAAAACCAACAGTCTTCTACAGCTAGTTCTTGAGAATTTTCTTGAAAAGTAGAGACCCTCATGCACTCAGAATCTTCTGCAGGGTATTTCGGAGCTTTAAAAACATTGAATTTAATCTCTTCATTCTCTACTCTCATTACCAATTCACTCTTCTGAACATCTATAACTGCTCTTCCAGTAGCCAGAAATGGCCTTCCCAAAATCAATGGTACCTCCAGGTCAGCTTCCATATCCAAGACAATGAAATCCGCTGGGTAAATAAATTTACCCACCTTCACTAGAACATCCTCAATAACACCCTTAGGCTTCTTTAATGACCTGTCAGCCAATTGCAAAGTCACAAACGTCGGCTCGCAGCTTCCTATTCCCTACTGTTGGAAAATAGAATAGGGCATCAAATTAATACTCGCCCCCAAATCACATAATGCCTTTCCAGAAAACTGATCCCCGATGGTGCATAGGATAATAAAACTCCCAGGGTCCTTTAACTTCTGAGGTAGATTGCGTTGAAGAATTGCACTGCACTCCCTAGTGAGGGCCAGTGTCTCGTAATCTCCCAGTTTCCTCTTTTTGGATAAAATATCCTTCATGAATTTGACATAACTGGGCATCTGCTCTAAGGCTTCTACGAAAGGTATGTTGATCTCTAATTTCTTGAAAATGTCAAGAAACCTTTTAAAATGCTGGTCCAACTTCTTATTCTTCAACTGGTTAGGAAAAGGGGGGAGGAACAAGATCAACCAATCTATCTTTTTGCGGATTTTGGACTTCATCATCTTGCTTCTTAGACAAGTCCTCTTCTTTTGCCACCTCTACGTCCCTCTCCTGATTCTTATTCAATGGATTCTTCCATTTCTTTTCCAATTCTTTCAGTACCTTCCCACTTCTCAAATTCACTGCTTTCACCTCTTTTTACTTAATAGGATTGTTCTGAGTATTACTAGGCAACGTCCCAGCCTGGCGATCTTGCATTGCTTGTGCTAGTTGTCCAACCTGCACTTCAAGATTTCTGATCGATGCCTTCGTATTATTATTCTCAACCTGTTGAGCCTGCATGAATTGTACTTGAGTCTGCATGAGTTGTTATTGAGGCTTCACCAGCTGAGCTAAAAGATCATCTGTAGTGCTCGCTTTCTTCTCTGGTTGAACTTGAGGTGCATATCCAGGTGGCGGTTGTTGCTTGGCGAAGGTACCTTGAGTACTTTTTCCGAATGATTGCTGCTTGTTGAATGGTTGTTTGTATCCAAAGTTTGGATGGTTCCTATTAGCTGGAGTGTAGGCCTGCGAATAAGAGTTATTGAAATTTCTATTAGTCACATAAATTACCATCTCTGAAGCCTCTCCAATGTCTTCGAATTCCATCCCTTCTTCAGTGCAATCCTCTACAGCTTCCCCCTTCGACATACTCAAAGCATCTACTTTCTTTGTCAGGGCTTCTAACTGGGCTGCCACCTTGTCGAATTGGCTAACTTGATGCATCCCGGCTGGTTCTTTTGCGGATTTCTTTCAGCCTCCCACTGTATACTCATCGTCATATCTTCTATTTTCTGGTAGGCCTCTGCATATGTAAAATTTGCAAATGATCCGCCTGCGGCTGCATCTAACACTGATCTGGTAGCGATATAAAGACCTGAATAGAAGGTCTGCAAAACAATTTCATCTGATAATCCATGGTGCGGAACTTTTCTTGCCAAATCCTTTATTCTCTCCTAGGCGTCATATAATGATTCTCTTTCCATCTTACCAAAGGTCATAAGTTCGTGCCTGAGACGAGCTGTCTTCGCTGGTGGAAAATATTTCTGGAGAAATTGTTGCACCAATTGTGCCCAAGTAGTGATAGATCCAGGCGGGAGAGACTCCAACCAATTCCAAGCCTTGTCTTGGAGAGTGAATGGAAAAAGGCGTAAAAGCACTGCTTCCTCTGGAACTCGATTAGTCTTGAACGTCCCGCAAATAGAAAGGAACTTCTTCAAATGCTGGTTCGGATCCTCATTAGATAGTCCATGGAACTGATAGGACTGTTGAATCAAAGTGATAGTAGACGTCTTGATCTCAAAAGAATCTGCCGTCACTGCTGGAGGAACGATACTTTGATGTATACCGTTCAATATAGGAGCTATAAACTCCCTCAAAGTGCGGCGAGGAGGATTCACCGCGTCTGCCATTCGATGCTGACGTCGTCTCTCGCGTAGGAGTCTCTCAAGTTCAGGTAACGGTTCCACTAATTGCACTCCTGAATGTCTGGTTCTTCGCATCCACTAAAGACCTGCACAGACAGCAGAGAAAAAAAAACAAATTAAAAAGTCCAAAGAGTAGAAAATTCTCAATAGTTGAACAAAATAGAGCCGTAGTCCCCGGCAACGGCGCCAAAAACTTGATGTCAAAATTCCCGTATAAGAGAATTGCTTGCGCAAGTGCACGTTATCAAGTAATATAGAGAACTCAATTAGTTCAGGTATCGAATCCACAGAGACTACGCAAATTAAATTCAACATGTAAATTTTCTACTAATTAGATGCATAATTCTTTGAAGTATGTAAGAAGCGTTTTATCTAAATGACTCAGTTAAGAATAGTGAACAGTCCTAGGTTTACGATTTCACCTACCCTAAACTCCACGTACACTCGTGACAATGGTTTATTACCTGTTCTCTAGATTCATATGGGTTCCTATATTCTTCCAAATCCTAGCAAACTATCGAATAATTCGTCCCATATTCCTATGTAACACAATCCTCTCGATGCAGTGAGTATGCTATCCTTGAATATATATCTCTCAAATCTTATCCCTAAGTATTCAATTGATATATTTTTGAAACCCTAGGTCTAAACTATAAATTTCTTCCGAACAATTATAAACAGCAGAACAAGATAAACATGGTCAATCATTCATCAAGCTTTAAGAACAAGTTCCAACGAAAACAGCATCAATACACCAATAACGAGTATAACAAGAGTTTACTAGGCGGCTACATCGCAAACCTAAGATCAGACTTAGTTACACATTATCATGGAAGCAACCCTAACTAACAATGCTATTCATAACATAGTAGAGAGAGTTCATCCCTGATCTTCTCTTCCAATCTCTCCAGATGAAATTGCGTGATCTTCGAATGTGTTTTCTTTGTCCATTTCTCGATCCCCCTCTTGTGGTTTGTCAATACCCTTTTATCATCCTCCAAGTCCCAGACGAGATTGCCCTCAAAATAATTGTGAAAACCCAAACTTGCCCTTCACGTAAGTGTCGACCGCCAGCACATTTAGTTTGCCCGTTGGCAGCGGGATATTACGGCGAATGGGTGCAGGGAGCGCCATTTTCATCCGCCGTCACCATGCCCTTGCTCGCTGGTAGCGGGCGCTGGCGGCGAGCCTCTACAGGGAGTGCTATTTTCATCCGCCGTCACTATGCCCTTGCTCGATAGCAGCGGGCGCTGGCGGCGAGCCTCTACAGGGAGCGCCATTTTCATCCGCCGTCACCACTGTCCTTTCTCGCTGGCAGCGGGCGCTGGCGGTGAGCCTCTACAGGGAGCGCCGCTTCCTTTCGCTGTCACGTTCCTTCTTTCCGCTGGCAGCGGGTCTTGGCAGCGGACATGGCCCTGAATTGCCACCTATGTTTATTATTCATAAACCTGTAATTCAACTTCTCCCGCATAGTCTTCACTTCAGTTCTGTCTCTGATACTCTATTGGCCTCCATCTTCTCATTTTCTATTCCATGACTCCAAAGTGCTTGTCGGGATTAGAACCTGAAATAACTTGTAACAACATTAGTTTCACCAGAAATGCTCTCGAATTCATTGCAAAAGTCAAAGTTTCAAGGGAAGAAAGGATGTTAATTTGTAGCCTTATCAGATATGTCCACTTTTGCCGGTCTCACTTGTGATTTTTCAGCCGAAGAGGATGGTGCCGTGTGTTCATCTGCCCGCAATCCCCTGGCCGAATCTAGGCCGCAAAGTATTCTCCCACATTGGCTCAACGTGCGAAGCACTATGACGAGGGTGAGTTGGAAGCTGTACGCTTCAGCTGTAAGTTTCCCGACTGAATCGAGACTAGGCTCCCAACTGATAACGAGAAGGTCGATGATGCTCTGGCTGATGGATGGGAGCCTTACTACCTTAGGCAATTTGAGATAGGTCTCAGGTTTCCCATAATGGGGCTGGTCGAAGAGCTATGCACTTGGTGCGAAATCCATCCTAGCTAATTGACTCCGCTTGTGATTCGTATACAGCTGAGCTTGGGCCGTTTGAAGGAAAAGCGCAATCTGCCGTTTTCGGCCGAAAATTTTTTTATTCTTACTTTATTAAGCGTGAGAAGCCGGACACTGGTAGGTTCGTCTTGAACGCCCGTTACCATGGAAGGATATTGATCCTGTGTTTCAAGTCTAACGAGCGCTGATGGAAAGACAAGTATTTTTTCGTTAGGGGCGTTACTCGACTGGGCAATGGTCCATGATATCCTTTATGTTGGAAGGATTCATGTAGCTTTCCTGACTTAGCTTATTTTGTAGTTTAATTCGGCAGACCATGCTGACTTAGTCTGTTTTGCTTGCAGCCAAGTACGGTGCGAAGAATTGCAAGTCATCACCTTGGGTGCGTGCTAGAATTGAGGCCATACTTGCGATCCCTGCCAGCAAGCGCGGCCACAAGAAGTCGTTGCACGAGCTCCGTGTCAGCCGCCTTTGGGCATTTACTAGGACGAGTAAGTGGATTTTGATTTTCTCTATCGTTTTTTTTATGTGTTTTCGTGCGGTCGAATTAATGCGTTTTGGACTTGCTTGTAGAAATTGCCGATTACGTAATGTCGAAGCCGTCGGTTCCGCGGACGCTCGCCATGCGCGCTATAATGCGTAAAATCCAGGCGGAGCAAGAGAAGACCTTTGACGTTAGTCAAGGGAGTGTTTTAACCGAAGAAACGCAGGGGTCTTCGGCCGACAATGCTCGCTCAAGTCGGGCGCCGTCTGATGGAGAGGGTCCCCATGAAGCTGAGGGGCGACTATGACTGAGGAGCAGCAGCCTTCGGTCGAAGAAGAGAGGAGTCTTGTTGCTCCTATTGATAAGGAAAAGAGGCCAAGGGAGGAAGATGAGGGAGAAGAAGAGGAAGAGGAAGAGGAGCTTGTGCGCCCGTGGAGGCGAGTTAAGCACACTGGCAGGAAGCCCGCTTCTTGTGGGAACGGCCTCTTCCTCGAATTTTCCGTCGATTCTTCCACTCGAAGGGTCACGACCGGGATGGTGAAGGCTGCAGATGGTTTTTTCTTTCCACAGGATGAGGAATGGTTGAACTCTCTGTCCTTCACCCAGTTCAACGAGATGGCCGTTGGAGGCTTGTACAGGGTAAGTTCTTGAAACTTCACCTTGTGTCGATTTCTTTTGTCTTCTTATTTTTGATTGTTTGATCTTCTTTCAGGCGCTTCAAGGTGCGGTGGGGATGCGTCACCACTTCTCAGCCGTCATGCGTGACCGGGGAGAGATGGAGGCGAGTGTCAGCAAAGCTTCGGCCGAACTTAAAGCTGCCCAAGATGATTTGGGGAAGGTAACGGCTCAGTGCGTTGAAGCCGTTAGATGCTCTGAGACGTTGCAGGCCCATAACTTGGGTCTCGAGTCCTCTTGCAAGATGAAGGACGATGAGCATAACAGGCAGGCCAAAGAAATTGAAGAGTTGAAAGCTTTCAAGTCTTCGGCTGAAGAGAAGATAAAGGACTTGGAGGGTCAAGTGGAGGTTTTGACTGAGGAACTAGGGCCTTTGCCCTCGAGAAAGTCATCAGGGGGTCATTGACTCCGGAATTGGCGAAGACTGAGTTCGATGCTACGGCCGCATTGCGAGATGGTGCCGATTAATAATTTTTCATTTTTTTTAATGCTTTGCCCGGATGTAGTCTTTATTGATCAATGAAAAGATATTTTGTTGCAATTTTCCTTGTGCTTTTTACCTTTACTTTTCGATTGGGAAACCAATCCCATTTAATGTTTGACTTTTCAGGGTTCTTTGGCGAAGTGTCTTCGCCCGAGACCCTGTGGATTTACCAGAGGCTTCCTCTCTGGTATTTTTAGGGTTGTCTTTTCGCAATATGTCTTGGCCCGAGACCTTCTGGATTTACCTGAGGCTTGCTCATTGGCAATTTTTTCGCGTTGCCCTTTGGCAATGTGTCTTCGCCCGTGACCTTCTGGGTTTACCAGAGGCTTGCCCTTTGGCAATTTTTCGGGTTGCCCTTTGGCAATGTGTCTTCGCCCGAAACCTTCTGGATTTACCAGAGGCTTGCCCTTTGGCAATTTTTTCGGGTTGCCCTTTGGCAATGTGTCTTCGCCCGAGACCTTCTGGATTTACTAAAGGCTTGCCCTTTGGCAATTTTTTCGGGTTGTCCTTTGGCAATGTGCCTTCGCCCGAGACCTTCTGGATTTACCAGAGGCTTGCCCTCTGGCTATTTTTTTGGGTTGCCCTTTGGCAATGTGTCTTCAACCGAGAACTTCTGGATTTACCAGAGGCTTGCCTTTTGGCAATTTTTTCGGGTTGCCCTTTGGCAATGTGTCTTCGCCCGAGACCTTCAAGCTTTACCAGAGGCTTGCCCTTTGGCAATTTTTTCGGGTTACCCTTTGGCAATGTGTCTTTGCCCGAGACCTTCTGGGTTTACCAGAGGCTTGCCCTTTGGCAATTTTTTCAGGTTGCCCTTTGGCAATGTGTCTTCGCCCGAGACCTTCTGGATTTCCCAGAGGCTTGCCCTTTGGCAATTTTTTCGGGTTGCCCTTTGGCAATGTGTCTTCGCGCGAGACCTCTTGGATTTACCAGAGGCTTGCCCTTTGGCAATTTTTTCAGGTTGCCCTTTGGCAATGTGTCTTCGCTCGAGACCTTCTGGGTTTACTAGAGGCTTGCCCTTTGGCAATTTTTTCGGGTTGCCCTTTGGCAATGTGTCATCGCCCGAGACCTTCTGGGTTTACCAGAGGCTTGCCCTTTGGCAATTTTTTCGGGTAGCCCTTTGGCAATATGTCTTCGCCCGTGACCTTCTGGATTTACCAGAGGCTTGCCTGTTGGCAATTTTTTCGGGTTGCCCTTTGGCAATGTGTCTTCGCCCGAGACCTTCTGGATTTACTAGAGGCTTGCCCTAAGGCAATTTTTTCGGGTTGCCCTTTGGCAATGTGCGAGATATTAAGGAGAGTAGTGGATGAGATGAAAAGCTTTGTTTTATTGCTTTAAGGTGTGGCCTCGTTTAAAACCCTTTTTGGGGAAATGAGTGCCCGTTATTACAGTTATAGTGCTATATTCAAAATTGGTACCTTTTGAGGTGGTGTATGTTCCAGCTATGCTCTATCTCATTTCCTTCTTTTGTGAGCAGCTTTTATGACCCTTTTCCTTATGCTCGTTCCACTTGGTATGGTCCTTCCCAGCTTTCTGCCAGTTTTCCATGGGCTTGGTTTTTCGTGTTTTGGAACACCCTTTTGAGTACCCAATCTCTAGGTTGGAAGGCTCGGGCCTTGAATTTTTTGTTGTACTGCCTTACTGTCCCCATTTGGTATTCCGCTATTCTTCGCTGTGCCTCTCCCTTTTTTCATCTGAAGTATCTCTTTCGAAGGCCAGAACATGTTCATTAGCTCTTCCATTTAGCCTTTCTTGTGGCGATAGGATCTCTATTGGGAGTACCACTTCCGTTCCGCAGACCATCGAGAAGGGGGTTTGCAGTGTTGAAGTTCTAGGGGTTGTTCTAAATGCCCAGAGGACTTCGGGAAGGGCTTCGGGCCACAATCCTTTGGCGCCCTCCAGTTTTTTCTTGAGGGAGTCTACCACTGCCTTGTTGGATGCTTCAGCTTGACCGTTGGCTTAGGGGTATCTCGGGGTTGAGTATGTGAGTTTTATGTTTAACTGGTTACAGAAGTCTTTTAGAGTTTGCGCTATGAATTGGGGGCCGTTGTCGGTGATAATTTCTCGTGGTATGCCGAATCTACAGATGATATGTTTTCAGATGAATTTCTGTACTTCTTGCTCTCTCTCTTTCTAGCACTTCAGCTTCTATCCATTTCGTGAAGTAATAAGTTACCATCTGTATATACCTTTTTCGACCCTGTATGGATATCGGGAAAGGCCCGATGATGTCCATCCCCCATTTGTCGAACGGCCATGGAGAGGTGATGCTGTGTAGATTTTCGACGGGGAGGTTGGAGTAGTTGGCGTGTCTTTGGCATTCATCGCATTTCTTTACAAGTTCGGCTGCATCTGTCTTCATGGTTGGCCAGTAATATCTGGCTCTATGTGCTCTGAATGCCAGGCTCCTGCCTCCGGAATGGTTCCTGGCTGATCCTTCATAGAGCTCTTTCAACACCAGCTCGGCCTCGGAGAGGGAGATGCAGTTTAGGAAGGGGCTGCCTATGGATCTTTTAAAAAGTATTCCTCCGATGATGCAAAATCTGGCAGCCTGGGCTGGTAGCTTTCTTGCCTCTGATTTGTCTTCAGGTACTTGACCATGATTGATGTAGCTGATGATGGGGGCTCTCTTGTCGCTCTGTTCTATAGCCAAGGTTTCTTCATACTCGATGGCTGCTTTGGGAAGGAAGGCGTATACAATTGGCCCTGTTGGCTCATCTTTTTGTATTGAGGCCCCGAGGTTCGCCATAGTATCGGCCCTTTTATTTTCTTCCCTTGGGATCTGCTTTATTGCGGCCCTTTGGAAGCGTTTCATGAGCTCTTTGGCTATCTCCAAGTACTTGGCCATCTTCTCGTTTCGGGCCTTGTATGTGCCGTTTATTTGATTCACCACCAATTGGGAGTCGCATTTGATCGTTAAATTGTGTGCTCCACTTTCTTTTGCCATCCTTAATCTTACAATAAGGGCTTCGTATTAGGCCTCGTTGTTGGTGGCTGGGAATTCGCATCGGATTGCTTGGAGTATTGGGGGCAAATTCGGGGGCCGGTGACATACGCCCAGGCCGCAGCTGCTTTGCCTGCTGTCTCCGTCTACTTCTAGTATCCATTCTTCAGCTGCAAAAGTTATTAGTTGATTTACTTCGGCCTCTGTTACTTCAGTGGATGGGTTTTCCTCGAAGTCCGTTAGAAAATCTGCGAGGGCTTGGGATTTGATGGCCTTTTCCCCTTCGAACGATATGTCGTGTTTGCTGAGTTCTAGGGCCCACTTCATTAGTCTTCCGGATTTCTCTAGGGAGTGTAACACGCCCCGCAAAGGCAACGAGGTTATCACCACGATTCGGTGTCCTTGGAAGTATGCCCGGAGTTTTCTTGCAGCAAATACCAGGCTCAGGATCGCTTTTTCTAAGGCTAGATATCTTGTTTCTGCCGAGGTTAGAGTCTTACTAGCGAAGTATGCCGATTGCTGCTTCCCCCCGATTTCTTTGACCAGGACTGTACTTACTGCAATCAGTGAATGTGAGAGGTACAGATATAGTTTCTCATTAGCTTCCGGTTTGGCTAATAGTGGAGGGCTGGTCAAGAAATCTTTAATGTCGGCTAGTGCTTTTCTGCAGTTTTCGGTCCACTCGAACTCCTTGGACTTTTTAAAGGCCTCAAAAAACGGCTGTAACTTTTCCGATGCCATTGGGATGAACGTGGTTAGGGCCGCCAATCTTCCAGTGAGCTTTTGCGCGTCTTTATTGTTATGAGGCTCCGCTATGTTTAGGATATGCTTGATTTGGTCTGGGTTTGCCTCAATCCCTTTCTTCGTCTGTCTTTACGAGCCCTTTTATGAAGGCTTTGATGGCACTTTTGTCCCTACAATCTGGGATGGCCATCTTTGTTTGCTTGAACTTCCTTACGTATTGCCTGAGGCTCTCATTGACTCCTTGCTTCAGGTCATAGAGGTCATCCACATCTTTTTCTTTTCCTCGACTATCGGAAAAGTGACTGACAAACTTCGTGGCCAATAAGGAGAAAGATTTAATGCTTTTTTCGGGGAGGGCCGAATACCATCTTTGGGCGGTTCCGGTTAGGGTGGAACCGAAGGCTTTGCACATTATGGCTTCCAGATCTTCTTCAGGGATATTGCATGTCCTCATGCGAGTCTTGTAGTCGGAGATGTGATCTTCGGGGTCTGTTGTTCCCTCATAAGGTTTCATACTAGGGATAAAAACCTTTTTGGCATTTTCGTGTCTAGGATCCAGGACGTGAATGGGGTGTCGGAATAGCGTGTCGTCGAAGAATGAATAGTAACCCTTGTACCCGAAGTTCGTTGTACCAGATCCTTTAATTCTCTGATTTCCCGATCGCGGAGTTTTTCGCGGCTTTTTTTGGACGATGTCGGCTTCCTCTGTTCATCATCGGAACTGCTTGAGTTGCTCCAGTCTAGCGTTTTGCGACTTTCCGTTGACCCATTGCTTTTTTCTGACCCTTTGTCGGAGCCTTCTTCAAAGTTGAGTCTCTTCTTGCGTAGAGGTGAGTATCTCCGGCTTGATCGCTTGGTTCTTCCTTTGGAAGAGGCTTTTCTGGATTCTGCTTCTTTTTTCCACAGTTCTCTTTCTTCTTCTTCTTCTTCTTCTGCTTTCTTGAGCATCTCCGTCATAATGGCGAGTTGTTCCTCCGGCGTCTTTAGAGTTTGGTCTTCTACGATGACGGTGTTGGGATTTGCCGGTGCCATGTTCGACGAGAATGGAACGGAGTTAGGGTAATTCGGAAATTGGGTTTTGTTATTTCTCTGATATCTCAGCCTTGTTTGTGAGGTTTCGTAGCCCCACGGTGGGTGCCAAACTGTGGTGTCAAATAAACCACAGCCAAATATCAGGCTAAGATTGCTTGAGAAAATAGCTAGGAGCTTACAAAGATGATTTCACAGAGTTTTCTCTAATGAATAAAAAAAATCGGATCCCTTTACAATCATCCCTACCCTTTATTTATAGAAGGTGTTTGGGTCCTATTTCTATTTGGATTGGAGCTCCTTATTCTCCTTGAATTCGGTCTCCTTTTCGGACTTGGTCTTTTATTGGGCTTGACTTCCTTTTTGAGCTTGATCTCCTTCTAGGGCTTGGTTTCCTTCTAGGACTTGGTTTCCTTCTTTGACTTGGTTTCCTCTCTGGGCTTGGGCTTGCGTTTGTTAGTGCTATCCGGATCTATATTTGGCTCTTCGGCCGCATGGTAAGATAATTTATCGCACTTCGTTTGTAAGATAATTTTACAATATTTTTTATGATACAATGGATATATTTGAGATATTTTTAGACAACAAAATAATTTTTTATCTATCAATTTGAGTTGTAATCCACTTATAAGTAAATTTGGTGAGTGTTTGATTTTTTTTTTAATAAATAGATTTTGAGATAAGTGAGGTCAATTTATCAGGTAAAATATATTTCAAAATTATATGTTTTACTATTTTATTTTTAACTTTTTAAAGTTTAATAATTTTTTTCCCATATATTCATTTTTATATACACTATATTTTAAATTCTTAAAGTGTTTCTTACATTTTTGTAATATCTTAATTACTATTATTTTTTATTGTATTTTGAATAATTGGGAGTGATTATTTGAAATTATCATAATTGAGAATTTTATAATTTATTTTATATTATTCGTTACAATTTAAGATTTTTTAAAGAAATTTATTAGGTACTAATATTGATTATTATTAAAAATTGAAATGGAAAATTTATAATTATTATTTACAAGTTTGATTATTATTACCAACAAACAAAAATGGTCAAAAATCAATGATTGCACAAATGTTAAGAAAACCAAATTAGAGAATGTCAATTTATAAAAACTAAGAAAATTATAACTATTTTATCATTAAAATTTTATTATTTTTATTTTCAATAATAATATTAAAAACATAAGTATTTCTACTTTTAATATTTGCATGAAATTTAAAGTTTGGCATAAGGGTCTCAAGAGCCCCCGAACTTGGCTATACTTTTCAAGTTAACCCTCAAACTTTACCGAGGGTCAATTTAGCCCCTTAACTTCCAAATGATGGGTCAATTAAGCCCTTTTGCTGATATGGAGGCTGATCTGGCAACAAAAAGTGTCAACTTTAAAATGTCAATTATGCCCTCCACATCAGCAAAAATGGGTTCTTCAATAATCAGCTTATAAAAACATTCACCTACGTGCTTTTTGAAATCCCATTACTTTATAAACAAGTCATCAAAATATATATATATATGGAAAAATTATAAAATATGAGCTTTTCAAACTTTAACTTTAAGTAAATAAACCATCCAAACTTTATTTAAGTTTATGAATTTTTGAAAGTTTGAAACTTCAAAAATGAACCAAATTGACCAATATACCCTTAAAAACGCACTTCACGACATCACCAGCTTGTGAAGCGCGCTTCACCAGCCTTAAATTAGCTGGTGAGCCGCGCTTCATAGGTTAGTGATGTCGTGAAGCGCGTTTATAAGGGCATGTTGGTCAATTTGGTTTATGTTTAAAGTTTCAAACTCTCAAAAGTTTAAAAACTTAAAATAAAGTTTGAATGGTCTATTAACTTAATTTAAAGTTTGAAATGGCGAAAACTGAAATCATCCCTATATATATATATATAATAAAGTGGAGTATTGGGTTGGAAAACACCTCAAACAAATCGAGCTTTTTGAAATTTGATTGAATTTTGTAAATAAAATTTTGAGACGTATATTATGTTTATGGTTATTTTCATTTTTGTTATTTTATAACTTTTATTTACATTATATAATCCAACTCTAAAAATTTTTAAAAAATAATCTTTCAAACTTTCACTTTTCAAAAATGAACCAAATTGACCATTTTATCATTTTGTGAAGATCTTTTACACTGATCTGTGAAGGCGTGAAGGTGGTCTGTGAAGAGGACGTTCACAGATGTTATGGTCTATTTTTAAAAATCAAAGTTTGGGTGGCTCAAAAATAGTAATAAAGTTCTATTGGTTTAGTTTTGAATTTTTAAACTTTATTTGATTTATTTTATATAATTTTCCTTTATGTTTATTACGTGACATGTAAATTTTTAGTTTTTTGAAATATTATTATATTATTTTGTTATTTTGTTTTTTTATTACGGCATATTAATTGTTTCTCTTTTATTTCCCTCCACGGTCTCTTTATCACATCGGTTACTTTTTACTTCTTTATTTCATTATTTAATTTCGTCTATTAAATTCTTTTTGACATTTCAATTTCATTCCATTAGTTATAAAAGTTATTTTTCACCTATGGTATTTCTATATTTTCATTTTATTCACATGTGTAATATTTTTCAAATCAATTGATATTTGTTTTAAATTTAATTAAATAAATAGTAGTAGAAGGGAATCACAAGATGGTTTTATATCTACAGATGCAAAACATGGCCATGTTTCCTTACTTACAACTACACCCAACATCACATTTCTCTTTGAGAGTTATTATATTGTGTAGTCAAGTTCATTTTTCTTCTTTTGTGTGGTACATTCTCAAAACATGGCCATGTTTCCTTACTTACAACTACACCCAACATCACATTTCTCTTTGAGAGTTATTATATTGTGTAGTCAAGTTCATTTTTCTTCTTTTGTGTGGTACATTCTCAAGGGTCTGAGAGTCTGGGTCCAGAACAGAACTGGACCCTAAGGTTTGGGTCTGGGTATAGATTCAAGGACCCATAATTTTTGGGTCCGGTCTGGACCCAACCCTAATATTAGGGTCCGAATTTGGGTTGTGTCTAAACCCTACCCGTATCCTAAAATGGCCATTCCTAGCTGGTGTAGCCATTATAATTGGAGTTCAACAGTTAAAATGTCTATTTGGAATTTCTCATTTCACTAACAAAACTGATGTGATCTCTATATTGGAATCTGTGTTCTCATCATTTCACCATGGAGTAAATGCTGTTTTGATTTGTATCTATATTGTTAAAAGAAGAAATAATTTATCATCAAATTTTTATTGCATTAAATTATGCTTTTCGCATTTGTTGGAAGTGGCTTATCCCATACCTCTTGAAATGGTTTATTTCAGTACAGAATTTAGTTTTTTTTTCTTTCTTTTGGAGATTGAGGCATAACATTCTTTGCTCACACCACATTCAAATTACTCAAGCACAACCTAGTTGGAATTTACTCCTCTACACCACAAGATATTATTTTGAAACATTTGCTTACGTTCTAATCTTGATGGTTATGGAATGAAGTTTGGCTACAACTAGGGGTGGACATAAAAATCAGGTCCGACTAAACTGGTCTGGTCCAAACTAACTCAAACCGGTTTTATCCGGTTTTTTTAAGTTTAATCGGTTCGGTTTTGGGTTCAGAAAAATCAGCCGAAAACCGAAACCGATTGAATAAATAAAAATTAAATATATATTTGTTATTGTAAACATTATGTGATAATTTTTTTTTATTTGAAATATGTATTAATTAATATAGTTATGTAATTCTTACCATGTTATAAATATATATTTGAAGTGGATTAATTGTATCTCGTGGGTGACGAGATGATAGCAGTGAAATGAAAAATTCTTTTTAATTTATATGTTTGGACAATTTTTTTTCTTTATTGTTATTTTAATAGGATATCAATAAATATGTAATATGTTGCTAAATTTTTTATTTGTGTTTTAATAGGATTTTAATGGATTTATAAGATGTTGCTATTAGTTTTTATTTGGTGAATAATGACAATTTAAATTAGATTAATATGGTTGATATTTTTAATAATTGATGATCATTTATGTTGATTGATTCTAATTAATTAGCAATTTAAATTTCCACGATGATTTTTGGATATAAGATGTGAAGTAAAATAATAACAGGCAAGTAGTTCTAAACATACATACTACAGCGGACACGTAAATTAGGAAAGAAATACGTTACTAGTCAATCGGTCGGACAGTAGTCACGGTACAAATAGTTGTACGAACTATCATCACTTGTTTACCGGGTAAAAACGACCATCAGGATGACGTAAAGGAGACAATCACATGGAAGAAACTCACCACTTTTCTTCTTTATAAAATATTCTATATACTGTTTGTTAACTGTATCGAGAGAAACAGAAGTGTAGATTGTTTTCTTTCTTTATCACATCCTCTCACAATTTCAATCACGTACCTCTGATTGTTGATCTGATGGGGTGGAAGTTGAGAGACTCTCAACTTCCCACCATTCCTATCTTATCCCACCACTTTAAGTGGTGGGCTTTAAGAAGGTGGGCTGCGCCATTAGGGTGGCCCACCCAAAATATAATATTAAATCCAAAATTCTCCTACTCACACTACATGTGCCCAGCCCCCACTACTAGCAATAAATATGCGACTGTCTTCAACTATTCATCGTTAGATGGTTATACACGCAAATAACCGGTATGACAAATGAACCAGATTCTCCATCCCATACCATAGGGAGAGTACTCGAAATTCATTTCGGGTACATCATAGGTTCGACATGATTTCACATCAGACGCGTTTAGTCCCTATAAAGCAGTCTGATATCCTGAAGTACTCCCGAATCACGAGTGTGTTCCTATGAACCACAACATGCGCGCATGTGATTAGTTTTTGTGAAATTAGTCTAAACCTTCCAGTCGCTCTTCCTCCAAAAGTCAATGAAAGGTAACCGACACCATAGACATGCCACATAGGCCGTATTATCATGACCATAGAAAGACATGCTAATGATACAGACATCACCCTCATAGCCCCAGATAGAAAAGACGACTGTCATAAGGATACACAAATTAAGTGGATCTTGCACAACAAGGAACGAGGGACTGTCTCGACTTGTTTTCCACAGCGGTCAACAAATGAGCACGCACGGTATAACACGTGCATCACAGTGAATCCTGCCACAATTAAGGGCGCGTATGGTTCAAGATTGTATTAATTCAACGTACGGGCGATAGTTCGACTATCCCACAGATTCTATCGCTAATACGATACCTAGTATAACAACTTAAGAATCCAGTCCGGCTAATCAGGTCTCATGATAGTGGGGTAAAATCATGAGCGATTCGCAATCATTATAAAGAGAATCTCATCTTGACTACCAGTCAAGGCGACTATTATTGTATGCTTCTTCCCAACCACTCTGGAATCACATTCAACAGAGCACAAGTGTACAAGTCTCATCTTGCATTATCCCTTGGATAATCAAGGCGAATGTGCGTGCAAGTGCACCAGTCTCCAATACCTGATGACATACTCTTGGATAAGAAATTTCCAAATATGTTAGACTCCTAGGCACATCAATAAAAAAATAAACATATGAACATAGATAAAACCATCAAAGATACTACAATCTATGCAGACCTAACCAACAAGCGTGCACATAAAACACATATTTGGCACAACTTTGGTAAGAGAGTCTGCCACCATTCCAGGTGTAAATATGTATCTGATCGTTATAATTCTCTTAGTCACAATATGGTTGGTAAAATTTGACTTGGTCTCTATGTGTTTAGACTTTTTGTGATACTTATCATCCTTTCTATATGTTATGGCCATCTGGTTATCACAATAAACAGTAACTAGCTTAGGCTCATCATTTTCCAAAAATAGATCCTCCAAGAATCGTCAGAGCCAAAACACATCTTGCAAAGCCTCTAAGCAGATTATAAACTCTGCTTCCATAGTTGATAATGCTATGCAAGTCTGCTTCTTGCCACTTTAGAAAATAGCCCCATAGTTAAGTATGAATACATACCTAAAAGTGGAATTTCTTTCATCTAGGTCACCGCCCCAGTCTCCATCTGTGTATCCAACTAGGCGCGTAACGCTGCCTTAATGACACAGTGAGTAATTTGTCGTTCCTTTCAAGTAAGCAAGTATTCCTTTTATATAGCTATACAACATTTCTTTCATGAGTTCGACTAATATCTGTTTACCTGTCAAACCGCATAAGAGATATATGGCCTCGTACACATAATTGCATACATCAGGCTTCTGATGGCATTCACATCTGGTACATATTTCATTTTTTCATGCCCTTGCGGAGTCTTAAGACATATATCAAGACTTAGAGTCTACTTGGGTGTAACCATTGGCTTATAGCCAGCCATAAGAAAACGCTCGGGGATCTTTCATATATAAGGTTCTTGCGTTAACGCCAAAATCCTTCTCTCTTAATCCTTTGAGATTTTGACTCCTGAAAAATAGGCAGTCTCACCCATGTCCTCGATTTTGAAAGTAACAAATAACAAATTTCTTTTACCTCAAGTAAAAGCTTATTGTCATTACACGCCATTAAGATATTGTCAACATGTATCAACAATGTTGCAAAATTGTCTTTTGACCTTTCCACATATACACAATGGTCCTTTTCTGTCATTTGAAATCCATATGATAATGACAGATTCGATACAACGAAGGTACCATTGTTTAGAGGATTGCTTGAGTCTATAAGTGGACCTCAAGAGCTTACAGACTTTACTTTCTTGGCCTTCAGTTATACAACTTTTAGGCATCTCCATGTAAATCTCCTCGTCCAGTCTTCCATTCAGGAATGTGGTCTTTTACATCCATTTGATGTAATTCAAACTCCATATGTTCGACAAGTGCAAAGATTAGACGAATGGATATAAATATCACCATAAGAGAAAAACATCTCTCTATAGTCTATACCCTCTTACTAGGTATAACCTTTCGCCGTCAATCTCGCATTATATCTTTCGCCGTCAAGGATCCACTAATTTCCAATGGCTTTTCTATTTGGCAGTGGATCGACCAAGTCCCAGACACAGTTACTTTTCATTAATTCCATATCCTCTTCCATGGCTTTAATCCACAAATCTTTTGTTAGTGATTTAAAAGTTTCTTTCACATTCATTGGTGTATCACCGTCATGTGAAGTCAACATGAAAGTCTCCCTTTTGATCTCAAAAATATTGTTGGGGAACTAAAATCTTCTTCATATTCAAACTGATGATTCAGGCTGGCTGCCACTGCGGTTAAGCTGTGAAACTGATTCAATTGGCACTTGATTGCTCCCACTAGGAACAGAGTCCATTTTATCTCTATTATGTTCCTCTACATTTTCAGTGGTATCAAGTCCTTTGATTCATCTTATTCAAAGAAAGAAGCCTCTCTTTTAACATCACATCATCTCACAATTTCATTCTCTTCAAACCTCATCACGTGACTCTATTTCAGAGATATACACCTCTTAACTTTCTCCTATTAGTACATATCCTTTTTACTGCTTAGGGAAACATATGAAAAAATATTTCCTTCCCCTAGCGTCCAACTTTTCATATTTAGTAGAAAGATCATGTATATCGTAAACGCACCCCTAGGGTCGTACATAGGAGCGATCAGTTTTCTAACCTATTCAAATACTCGTACGGAGTTGAAGTCACTGATTTGTAGGATCCCAATTAAGAATGCAAGTCACAATTAGGAATGTATCTCTCCAATCTGATATTTGGAGATTAGCTTATGCCATCATAAATCCAACTATATCCAGCCTATTCCTTCGCTCAGCAAATCAGTTATGCTTTAGAGTTTTAGAAATAGTCAACTGTATATCGGTATACCTTTTTCCTGACACAATTGCTCAAATTGTTCTGATAAATACTCAGTTAGTATACCTCAGTTAGTACATGATACTTTTCAATGTCTTATCTAATTGATTCTCCACCATAGCAAGCAATAAAATTCACGAAGCAACACAAAGCTTCAAACTTATGGGAGATTAGATAAACTTGACCGAGACAGATAAATTCATCTTATAAAGGCATAAAAATATGATGCATCCATCCTACTCTTAATATTCATTGGTCCACTAATATCAAAATGAATTGGCTCTAGTGGATTATTAGCTCTAGTAACCTTACCAAAAAGTTTTCTTGTAGCTTTCTCGACTAGACAATGACCACAAGTTGCCATTCGATCTTGTCATAAGATCCTAAAATCCCCTCTTTGGCCAACCTGTTCATTCATTATTGTCCAATATGACCAAGTCTAGCATGCCATGTACTCATATGGAAATCAGGAGAGGAAACAAAGGAACACTACTATCACCAACCAATGAAGGATATGCATAACTTTCAATATCCAGTACCATAAAACCATCTTGTATTTGTCCAAAAACAAACAGAAACATCACAAAATGACAAAGTCATGCTATCATTCTAAAACAAAAAACACAAGTTTATATCCATAAAAGAGTAAAACCAGGAACAAAGACAAGATTGTGCCTTATATTCAGAGCATAATGACAACATGTAGGAATAATTTTGGCCTCCTCACATCATCAATATGCAAGAGCCTATACTCAGCATAAGAACATACGAGTTATTCCCTACATATATCCAGTTAGTATCTCATGGAATCTGACGATACTCATGAACACTCCTCTATCTCCAGCTTCGTGGCCTATTGTGCCTGAGTCTATAATCCACATTAGATGAGCCTCAGCAAAAAAAAAATAAAGTTGGAAATTAAAATATCACAATAGGCAAACTTTTTAAAAAGTATCTATATGTTTTGCTTATTATATATATAATGTATGTATTTAAATATATATATATATTTATAAAGCAGAATCAAGTAGTTTACTTACCTCCAGAATTCGACACATGGCACACAATTGTCAGTTACTTGTCCAATTCAAATGTTCCATGTAATGTTTAATTCCCCCGTTATAAATTTATACAGTCACCTATTGCTTTCTCTTCCTCATCCTTTCCATTAATCATTCCCAACTCTTTCTCTTCCTTTCTCTCTTCCCATTAATCACTCTCGACTCTTTCTCTTCATCTACTCTTTAGGTGTTTTCTCCCTCGCTCTCATACAGAGCAGCCAATTGATGAGGCCATCGCTATTGAGTTCGTATATGTAATTCCTCTTTCTAATCTCACCAACAACATCTTCTCGAATTGCAAGTAGCACGTTGAATCTCAAACACCAAGCAGGGAATCTCAAGGTTTAGGATGTAGTTTGATCTACTCTTGTGAGTGTTTATATCTTATATTTGATTGGTTCGGTATTAATTAATTTTGGTTTGGATTATTGTTCATTTCTTTCACCGATTTCAAATCAATTTCTCACTAGAAAACAACTTCAATTCACATTGGAATAAAATTCAAAAGTTCTTGAATTTGAATTGGTAGTTAGAATCGTATTTTTCTCTAAACATATACAACAGGAGGTGGATAGGCCGCAAAGTGTGAAATTTGTGTTTGGACGCTGTGAAAGTTAGCTTTTTGTCGTTGAGGTTGGTTTCTCATCATTACATCGGTTTAATTTCATACTCTATATGTCTTTCCAAAATTTAATGAATTTCTCATCTATTAAGTTTTCATTGTCTCGTTTGTTTCGTTTGTTAGATCAATATTTTGATTCAGGATTGTACTCTTCCTAGAGCTGCTGTTCTAAGAGTATGCTTACTATGTCCATTGTTTATTTTGTAAATGATTTGTATTTATTTTGTGGTAATTGAATGTTGATTTGGTTTTTCATTATTTATTTTTTAAATGATTTGTATTTATTTTGTGGTAATTGAATGTTGATTTGGTTTTTATCGAATTTATGAGACTCTCAAAAGATGATGATCTGACTACCTTGGTAAAGGTATCAGAAAGGTAATCTTTTTTATTTTATATTATTTTTTATATGATGTTACGAGTTTGGATCCTCTTACAGATTTGCTGACTGTATATTTTATAAAATGTTTCAATCAACAAAGAAGTGTAAGTAGCGACAGGATGTGAAATCAATATTTGGAGTTTGGATTTGCTTTTTATGTTTTTTGTTTGAATGTTTTATTATACGTCTAATGCATATTTGCTTTTTATGTTTTAGTTTAAATGTTTACCACAAGTTTGATAAAATGTTTTAATTAGTAGTTTAAAAACTTTTTATTGCATAGTGTAGAAATAGAAACTAAGTACTTATTCTTTGTTTCTTGCATGATTAAGTTGATGTAATTTTCTTATTTGTGTTAATTCATAAGTGAAAGAATGAGGGGAAATTGACCAAGGGGAAATGGAAATACTTCAGAAGTTGCTATTAATACTTCAAATAAGGTAACCTCAACTAATGTTGATGTTAATAGAGCTATGGTTGAGGTAGAACAGACTCTTACTCAAGAAAATGACAAATATCAAGCTACATTTTCTCTTTGGAATGAAAAGTCATTATACTTTTTATTCTCATCCAAAGCATATATTCATTTCTATAGGATTGGTTTTAAATTTGCATTTTGTTTTAATATTTATTAGTGTGAATTTTATTTCGAAATTTATAATGTGAATTGATGTGAAATTAAATTAATTTTTTTCCTTTTTTCTCTTCCACTAACAATGCATTTAGGTGACATTTTTCCTTTAACACATTTCACTTTAATTCTTTTAATCAATAGAAAAATTAAAAGAGATATTATTAATGGGAAATAATGTCAATTGTAATGTTCAATTTATTTTTATTTTTTATTTTTAATGTTTACTTCTACAAATTTGGCTTTAAATTACCCTATACTTATACATTCATTCTTTCAAGTGAAAATTTTAAATAGCTATTATTTGTGAAAATTTTAAATAGCTATTATTAGTAATAATACATGTCATTAATTCATAATGATGTTTGAAACGTATGGTCTACCTATTGAATGATAATATTTATTAACTTTTATTTAGATTAATTAACATTGTAATTTTCATTGTAATATTTAGGAAAAAAATGCAATGTCTATTCCTTATTGATTAATTTTTATAAATATATTAAAAATAATTAATTAGTAGAAATGGAAAATAAATGTAAATTTTAAATTCAAACTCCTACATAATCCTATGCATATTTATAAGAAATTATATATATTTTTATTAATTTTAATAGATGTAATAATATTATAAGTAATGATGAATTCACTAATTTATTATTTTATTAATATTTATAAATATTTATAATATTAGACAATAAGTGTTGTACAACTTAAAAATAATGTATTTATTTATGTACTTCGTTTGTAAGATAATTTTACAATATTTTTTTATGATACGATGGATATATTTGAGATAGTTTTAGACAACAAAATAATTTTTTATCTATCAATTTGAGATGTAATCCACTTATAAGTAAATTTGGTGCGTGTTTGAATTTTTTTTATTATTTTCTTTTATAAATAGATTTTGAAATAAGTGAGGTCAATTTATCAGGTAAAATATATTTCAAAATTATATGTTTTATTATATATATATATATATATATATATTTACTTTTTAAAGTTTAGTAATTTTTTCCTATATATTCATACTGTATATTTTAAATTCTTAGGGCTCACATGGATCATCGTATAGGATAAGCACAGAATAGTATAAGAAAAAGGATTAGGATAAAAGTTTTGTATAAGGATTAAGTTATCCATATACTGTATTTGGTCGGTTATCGTATAAGTAACATGATAGGATAACAAAGTACTAAACCTATATTTGATAAACCTCGATAAGTAATAGGATAACAGTACGGATTACCAAAATACCCAATAATTTGACAAGTAATAAAATAATTATTTACGGATTAACAATAAATAAATAAAATATAATAAAAATATATTAATATATTTTTTAATAAAAAAAGCATTAGGAATAATCCTAAAAAACCTATGAGGGTTTTAGAAATTTCTCCAAAATCTCCGTAATTTTTTTCCCAATGTCAATGAATGTCCAATTTACTATTATTTACTATTTTGACTTTTTTCCCTACAAATTTTCGAAGGGTAATTTGGTCATTCCATTTTTAATTTTAAAAAAACATTAATTAAAAAATAAATTAAAAGTAGAAATTTAAAATAATATTAAAAACTCTAAAAGGGTAATTTGGTCATTTTAATTTTCAAAAAAATTTCTAAAATTTTCCCGGATATTTTTGGTATTATTCCAAAATTTTATGTAGAATTTTATTTTTATTTATTTTTTTTCTAATTTTATCAAAGGATAATTTAGTAATAACATGATGAACATCTAATACGAAAAGTACGTGATAAAGTTATCGAAGCATTTATCAATGATAAAGTTATCCTATATGTATTGTATAAAATTATAGTTCGTATTATTTTATCCTATTCTAAATAGCAGTCAAATGCTTGATAAACATATAAATCGTATTATGTTATCCTATCCTATTGCTTATCCTATAAACCATGTGAGCCCTTAAAGTGTTTCTTACATTTTGGTAATATCTTAATTACTATTATTTTTTTATTATATTTTGAATAATTGGGAGTGATTATTTGAAATTATCACAATGGAGAATTTTATAATTTATTTTATATTATTCGTTACAATTTTAGATTTTTTAAAGAAAATTATTAGGTACTGATATTTATTATTATTAAAAGTTGAAATGGAAAATTTATTATTATTATTTACAAGTTTGATTATTATTACCAACAAACTATGTTGCACGGACACTGACATGCGGACACGAACACGACACTGACACGGACACAGGACACACAAATTTAAAAAAATTGGGACATGACACAGTTTCGACACGGCTAGCTAAAATAATATTAAGATAATATATAATAATATTTTTTTATTAAAAATACAGTACCTTCTACACAATAGTTAGATAATATATGCATTTATTTTTTTACCATAAAATATACGATTGGTGATATAAATCCATAAATGTTGTTAAATCGCCAACATTCACCTTTCAATATATAAAATTTTTAGAGTTTTTATTTTATTTTAAGCGTTTTAAATTGACAAGTGACAAATCGACATCTTTTAAGAAAAATATAAAATAAGATAATTAATTAATAATAGTAAAAAGTGCCGACTATATATAAGACACGCATGAAGAAGTGTGTCGGACACGTGTGTCCAAATTTTTAATTACTTATTTATTTATTTATTAATTTAATGGACACGGTTTTGACACGGTGTCAGGCAAGTGTCGGGCAATTAAAGTGTCAGAGACGTGTCCGACACGGTGCTGGGACGAAACTCGACTGATATTTATGTTCACAGTACTCAATCAAAATTCCTATCAACGTCTAATGTAGTATTTAAGATATCGTCTCCACAGGGATTGTAAGCTAAGAAGCATCTTTGAGACTAAGGTTCAATCTGAATTGCTGAAAGAATTTATATACAAAATGAATCATAGAATGAGAGAATCATGGAATTATAAAATTGAAATGAAGTAAAAGTATCTCATGACATTCATTCAATGAAAACTCAAGTCAGTACTCTATTCTGCCATTGATCTAAACAAAGAATAAACTGATTTGCTAGATCTGATTTCAACTAACTTCTCATGCAAGTTTCATCTTGAATCACAGATTTACCTTCTAGATCATCATCAATGATCTGTTAAAAGATCTCTCGATTCAATTTTAACAGATCTCAATTATATAGTTGCATATATCTCTATACTACAACCTATACAACTGATAAGTACAATCCGTAGAAAAATGGATCTGTAGTCTATCTCTAGTACTACCATCCTCTGTTCTCAGATCTGAAACCTAATCGCCATCTCTGGTCTAAATCAAATCTCATATTAATAAAATTATGTAACTCTCGTCCTTGTAATTCAATTAGCTCATGAAATCCAGTAGATCTGGCTATAATTGAACAAGAAACTTTGCATTTGAAATGATAATCGACATCAAGATTCAACAGATCAAAAGAGCTTCTAGCTAGCACATCTACTTTAGCATATTCAATCAAACACAGGAAATCATCAT
Organism: Cardiospermum halicacabum; assembly: GCA_031304145.1. Taxonomy (NCBI): domain Eukaryota; kingdom Viridiplantae; phylum Streptophyta; class Magnoliopsida; order Sapindales; family Sapindaceae; genus Cardiospermum; species Cardiospermum halicacabum. The sequence continues at coordinate 21,070,309 of CM062391.1, read as the reverse complement.
CGACATGCTCAAGATCTAAATCTTACCAAGGAAGATTGAAGCTAGACTCTGTCACAGTTGTTGCTTCACAATCTTCAAGCTAAATCTCAATGATCAAGAAAAACAGAGCACAAAACTTCTTCAAGAATCTTCTCTGAAGATGAAGAAATAAGCGTGAAGAAGAATCTAGAATTTCTCTTAAAGTATAACAGAATGTCAAGAGTGAAAACAAAACGTGTAAAACTGTTTTTCTCTAAAAAACTTCACCACTAATTACTTCATCTGAGCTTCTATTTTTAGAGTTTGGCTTAGTGGCAATTTCGAAATAAAATCAACACAGAAACACAAATAGGTGAAGTAACATTTTTCTCCATTTAAGTCGCCTGTTCCTTCGCCTGAACCAAACGACCTCTTCTTTTTCGCTTTTCATGATCGCCAAACTTTAACTCTTTCCAGGCGAAATATCTTAAATATCGCCTTAATACGTCGCCTGATGCTCAGGGGAGTGGACCTATTTCGCCCAAAACAACATTTCAGTTAACATCTCCTTAGGCTATGTGTCTTCAAATGTCGCCTGTGAAAATTCATAAGTTTGGCGACATCCCACTTTTCTCGCCTAAAACATCGCCTCAAGGTAGGCGAGACTTCATCTTCATCGCCTACTTCACTTATCGAGAAGGCGAAATGCAAAAGTAAGGCATCTCTAAGTCGCGTTCCTTACTTTACTCATCGAGGCGAAGATGTCTTGATGTCGCCTGCTACGCCGCCATCTACTTCAAATCATGGCGAGATACTCAGGCGACTTTTCTTCTTTAGCAATATTATTTCGCCAATCGCTAACTTTGGATGAATTTCTGATTTGATCCCTCTTTCTTCTGAATTTGCACGTTTTAACTCCTTTTTCACAACTTTTCATCCAAGTCCCTGTCTCAGCAACAGTAGTCTAGAATTACTGGAAATGCATTCAATATCTCATCTTTTAGTTTCAATTTCATTACATTTATACTCATAAAAGATGCTAAAATATAGGTAAATTCTAGACTTATCAATTACCCCCAACTTAGCCTTTTGCTTGTCCTCAAGCAGATTGACTAAAAATCTAGTGAGACAACAATCAGTGCAAACTTATATCATAACTCAAAGCAATTCATTAAGTAAAATTTTGAAAATTTTCCAAACAGTGACCAGTTCTTCTTTCAAAATTTCCAATCAACTAACTCAAAAACTGGTCATTTTCTTCATGTAGCAAAGCATCTGAGAAGATCCAAGTAATTGAGTATTGAAACTACTTCCTCACTGTAGTCTTTCATAAGTGTTTGATCTCTCAGAATCCTAAAGGTTACTCACTTAATATACTAGTCACTTCAAGAATCAGAGTTATGTACCAAGGCAAATGTGATTCTAGTGTTTCACAAGCACGTATGAAGAAAATTTTAAGAACCTCATGAACATTGAACTTCACTCATACACTGCAAAGCACTTAGAGGTTCCTAAGTTTAGTACTGCCTCTTTCTCTGCCTTAGAATCTCTGATTTGTAAATATAGGAAAAATGGGGTCAAGTTAGCTTATGAAAGAAAGGAATTTCTTCAAGGAATCAAAGTTGGACATACCACTAAATTCCTCTCAATCACTCAAATCTTCTCTCTGTAGTGTTTCCCCACTCCATGATACTTTATTCATACAATACTTTATTTATAAACAATGCTCAATTCACTTGATTGAATCAGTTTTTTTTCTTTTTTTTTTTTCAAACGTATACTCTGCTTTAAGTAACTTCAGAAACACTCTTTTAAGACAATCCTCACTTCCTATCTTTTCAATCCCAAATTTAATGGTAAGTCCAAAGGGTAGGATTGAGAATATATCTCTATCTTTATGATTTGGACTGGGTTAGGGACCAAAAAAAAAGGTTTTAATGAGAATGGAAACAAGATGGTTTACCTCACAACATATCAAGGTTTGGTTATATCGAGTAGGTAAAGGCTATTTAATAGTTTCACTCACTCTCTCAAATCAAATTATTTCCCTTGGCAGATTAAAGACAGAACTTTACCCGACCAATGCCCTGTACACTTGAGGAATGTATGAGAAATTCAAAGCAATCCTATGAAGGTTCTGATTTCTATAGAAGAAAGTTTGTCAGATGAATGTGTTTAATAAGGAAGAGAATAAATAACCCCTCTCATGAAGAAAATGCCCAGAATTAAGCTCAAAACCTCACATTCCACCCAAGGTTTTTCTCCACTCTTTCCTTATCAAAACTCATCAACTTATTCACAATTCAAAATTAACCAGAATCTTCATCAGTGTTCAAAGAAATTTGTCAAAAATTGCTCATCAAAACTGCTTGTTTTGAACACTTGTTTTACTGTTTAAAAACTCAGATTATGAAAAACTAAATCACTTTGAATTATGAGCAATGTAAGCTCAATCATGCACTCTTACCTAATATCCTAAAAAATATTAAGACAAAATCTACAAATAAAATCAAACTATAAAACTAAACACAAAGACTAATAGCAACGTAATTCCTACCCCAACCCCAACTTAAGAGAAAACATTGTCCTCAATGTTCAAGAGAACAGAAATGAATAGAAATAGAGGAGGGAATGTATAAAACAATGAACCAGAGAGTTAGATAAAGTACCTGAATATCGCCATATTCAGAGGATAAGTCACCCAAATTAAGTGCAAAAAGAAAATTTTGTTAGGCGAAATAACAATAGGCGAGAAAAGATTCAGCGCTAACCGTAGGCGAAATATAGAAGTTGCCAATTTAGAGTGACATAGAGGAACAATGTTATGGCGAAATACAAATCCTGCAGGCGAAATATTAGACAAGATAGAAATGTCGCCAAAAAGGGAAATCCAGAAGTAGGCGAAATAAAAGATATATCGCTTGAACCATTCGCCTATATCAAATGAAGGAATTGACCAAACAGGCGAGAAACATAGATCTCGCCTTTCATAAGGCGATCATATTGGCGATTGAAGTTCCATCTCGCCTCAACACACTATTTCATGAAAACCCTTGCAGAGTGACCTGTAAACTTCTAAAAATCAAAGTGAGACATGGTTTCATAGTTAATGTTATTACCTGTAGACTCAACTCACTCAGCTCTTGTAACAGGTATCAACTAGCAATCACCTTACTCTTTTAACAGACAAAAATAAAGACAAAAACAATCACATGACTCTTAAAAAAATAAAAAAAAAAAAGACACAAGGAAACACATTACTCTTTACTAACATAAAAAAAATCACATTACTCTTTTGATGACCAAATAAAAATTGATCTTTAATATTACAAAAGAGTAAAAGACAAATAGAACTTAAAAATCATCTAAAGAATCATCTACAGAATTGGACTGTTGAGAAGCTTTGGTCAGTCTCCTCTTCTTGGGCTTTGGGACTAACTTCTATATTCTTGGACGAGAAGATGTTGGAGATGAACTTGGAAGTGTATTAGTACAAGGAGATGGTACCCTCAAATTTAAATGATCTACAACAAACACTTGAACCTCAGCCTCAGTGTTAGCAGCAAGTCTAGTGGCCATTGCTCTAGTCACTCTCTGAGAAGATCCCTCCAGATTTGTCTTCTGCTTCCTCTTGTATTGCTTAAGTATAAGTGGATTTCCTTTAACTGCTGGAATGCGGTCTTCATCATCACTGACTTCCTCGGATTCAAAAGCAAGAATCTTCCTTTTACTTCGCAGTGTAAGAGGATTCACTAGAATATAAGTTCTTCTGATGTATTCTCTAATCTGCAGGAAAAATTCAGCTCTGAATTTGTTTGGAATCACTAAGGCAGAATCCTTGTCCCATGGAGATCTGTTAGATTTCCAGTCCCAAATAAGAATGGTCCCTATCTCCATAGTGGGAGTCTGAAGATTTAAAACTACAGCAGTTGATGGAGTTTCCAAAGTAGGACAGTCCTCTTCATCACTATCATCTCCAACAAAGACAGGAGCCGACAGATGCCACCACTTCCTACTATTTCTCTCAGCAATCTCCTGAGCATATTCTTCATCTGTGATGAGGTTATCTTCACTCCCCTAAGAACCACACTCAGAAATATCCTCATAATTAGCTTCAGAATCATTGCCATTGTCTCCAATGCTCTGGCTAATAGATTCAGTCGGATAGAAAGGTACTATGGCCAAAGAGTCATTCGACTGCTCCATAGAATGGTCCGGAGAGAAAATCCCCATTTTTGATAAATTCACCAATCTCTGAACCTCTGGATGCAGAATGTAGAGTCATGGAATATATTCCTCAATGAGCTATGGTGGACTTTCAGTTCTGCAACTCACAAGCCTGAAATTGTCAGGAACCTGGCAAGTCAAGACACACAATACTTGAGTTGTCTGCTTTTCATTTAGCTCTAAGAGATCTTCCTCCTGTTGATGATTATCAATTTGAAATTGAGAACTTGATCCCTCACCATCTTCATAACTTGCTACTGGCAATCGTGCAGCTTCAGCATAGTAGGCCAACAATTTGTTTTGTTCTTCGATTTCTGCAGTATCAATCTCTTCACAGTCTTCAAAATCCACATCCCTATCAATACAATAGACTCCAATATAATAGACTTACCTCTGTCCACAGATCTTTCATCAGCTTCAACAATTTAGTGCAACACAGCTTTTGATGCTAAGTCCAATTGCTCAATTAGACTCTGTTGACAAACAACCATTTCTTCAGTTGACTCTGTAGGTACTTTAGGTCGAGTATCCACTACATCTTCTTGCTTATGTTATAGATTCTCTTGACTGCTTATAGGTTCTTCCACCCTTAGTGGTTCCTTAATTGAAGTATTGGTTGAGAATCTGGCAAAACCTACTGGAAAGATGTTTTCTTTAGCCTTGTGCATCTCCCATATTCTGACAAAATCCTGTGGAGTAGAGATGGATTTGAAGAAATCAGCCAGTTTTTCTTCAATAGTCTTGATTATCATGTCATAAATTGAAACATAAAGCTGCTCCCTTGATGAGGTCTCAGCCGCCCTTCCACTTTCTTCTCTACTGCTATTAGAGGGAGCTGATGATAGTTTCTCAATTGGTGCTGCTACTATAGTAGGAAGTGGAAGATTAATTCACTGAACACCTGACTTTTTGGTTTCCCTCAAAGTCTTGAGCTCCTCACTTTTTCTATTGCTTCAGTGCAGGTAGTCTCTTTGCCACCCCTACTCTCCTAGAGTCTTAATTATAACCCACCATTGTGGGGTTTAGCATCGTTCAACCATATATCTTCCTTCCTGCTCTGGACTCCACATTTTTCCAACAAACCCGTAATGAGGGATGGAAAGTATAAAGTTCTCTGTCTGGACTTCTCATTCCTTAGACTCTGAATTCTCCTTTTTAATTCTGAGAAAATGAACTGCCCCAAATGAATGAATTTCTCTTGACTGAAATCTCTGAGAAACTTCTTCTCATCAGCAGTGAACCTACTGCCCTTATTTCAAGGCATCACATTATCCCTCAGCCAAGTTAGGCATATGGCAGTGTGAATGTCCAATTCACTTGCCGACACATCCCTTTGTGATCCCTGATTTGGGTGCTGAAATCTTCTCAAACTCCTCAATTCATCCTCAGTAAACTCTGAGGCTTCCATTCCTCTGTCACCTTGATGGTTGGCCTCCATCAATCCATAATAGCTGCAAATGGACTCTGGTGATATATCCACTTCATGGCCTCTGATTTCGAATAGAGTGTCAAACTCCTCTAGAGCCTTGTCATAAAATTCTTTTACCAGAGTGGCGTTCACCTTTTTGGGTGGTGCCACCAACTGCTTCATAAACCAGCACCAAAGGTAGTTCCCAAACCTCTTGTCTTCAAACTCTTCTAAAAGGAAATCCTTCTCTTGCCAGAATTGCAAGTTGTCCTTTTTAGAAGGGCTCTTGAGTTTGGACTTGTCTTTAGCAACTTTTGTTGAACTAGATGTCACCTTTTCCACAACTACTGCTTGCTTTTTAGATAGTTTAGATTTGAAGCAGACACACCCCCCTTTTCAGCATTTGGTGTAGAAGGGGTTCTCGGTGTGCTTTCTAAACTCTTATTCATACTAGAATCAATTTGCACCCCTTTCTGCTTGGGTGACTTGGGTGAAGATGGGAGAATCACCGTTACTTGATAGTTTTTCTCATCATAGATCTTCGGCCTGGCCGAAGTCTTAGCTTTCTTGTTCTTTTTGGTTGGGCTAGGAGAGTTGTCGCTCTTTCTTTTTGCCATAATCTGAAAATTGAAATCCATTTCAACTGTTATAATCATATGAAAAATTGACAAAATTAAAGTTTAGCAGCACAACACCATTATCAACTGTACACAGTTTGACAGTATGTCGCAACATGAGTTCAGCATTACAAAATACATTCAACAATCAAGCTCTAACCCATGTTTTACAGCTCAAAACTAACAACTACTGTCATTAATGAACTTATAATCATAGAAATGAAACACCCAACTAAAGATAATCGTTCAGGCTTATTATAAAACCCACAGAATTTCGACAGCATTACCATTAACTCAAATGCTCGTTTAACACCCTAACAGTACGATTATCACACAACATAGATAAATCTAAAACAACCATCAGCTTTCATAAGACTGAGAGAGAAGAAATTAAACATACCTTATTGGTTTACAGTGAATGAGATCGATCGACAAGAAGAAATAAAAATAGAGAATCGCGATTTAGGGTTTGCAAACACTTGAAATCTCAGAGAGCAAAGTAATGGCAACGGTAAAATCGAATTAGGGTTAATGAATTAATCAAAGAATAGGTGCAATGATGAAAGAACTAGGTAGAAGGCGTAGAGTTCTAGCTTCGCCCCGTGTTATCCAATGGTAACAATTGCAATGCACCTATTTAAGTGGCGAAATAATTTATGTCGCCTAAAATGCAGGTGTTGTAAAATTCAGAAATAGGCGAGAAAGAATGAAACTGGCAATAAAAGTGGCGACATATTGATTATTTTGCCTTCAAAAGAGGTTCTGGCGAATTAAGTGAGGCGAAATGAATGCTACCTCAACAAAAAATATTTTCAAAATTAGGCGAATTTCCAGGCGAAATAATTGATACTTCGCCAAACCAACTTGTTGTCAGGCGAAGAATCTTGGCGAAATTATATTTTAGCGTCAGAAAACATACCTGGTTGGCGAGATAAAATGGCAATGTATTGAATTCTCGCCTCACTCTTCTCGTCACTGGGCGATGTATCAAGGCGAGATTTGTCCTTCCTCGCCTTTGCAAAAATCAAGTAGGCGAAGTTTTTGGCATGACTCCTCTTTCTCGCCTTTACCCAGGCAACCACTCATGGCGATTTTCCCTATCTCGCCATCTTTAAACTATCAATATAGGCGAAATGAAGTTGTTCCTCGCCAATTGATAATCAGCTTTGGCGAGTCTTTTGGCAATAAAGTTGACATCTCGCATTCTTCTTAAGACTCCAAGTTCATCTGAAGACAACAATTCATTTGCAAAACATGAACTTAGTTAGTTAAAAACTTACACAATTAATTGATAATAGCACAATATTTCCAAAGAATAATTGTGTAAGGAGTATGTTTTGTTAAAGATCGTTAGCATCGACCAAGGCAAGTTTATTGTTGATTTCCCATTATATCTACAAGATCTGAGATATAAAGAATATCCCTTATCCTGTAGATGTCTCCCCCCACATAATGCTTGAGTCTTTGTCCATTCACAACAAAAGAGTCAGTGGCCTTGTTATCAAACAATTCAATAGCTCCATATGGGGAAACACTCTTTATTCTACATGGTCCAGACCATCTAGATTTCAGTTTTCCCGAAAAGAAACTAAGCTTGGTATTGTAGAGCAATACATATTGTCCAGGTTTAAACTCTCGCTTGACAATCTTCTTATCATGGTAATTTTTCGCCTTCTGCTTGTACATCTCATGATTTTCATAGGCTTCAAGGCGTCATTCATCAATCTCATCTAGTTTTAGAAGCCTCTGCTTTCCTGCTTTTTCATAGTCCATATTCAACAGTTTTACAGCCCAATATGACCTGTGTTCCAACTCCACTAGCAGATGACATGACTTGCCATACACCATCTGAAATGGTGACATTCCAATTGGAGTTTAAAAAGCTGTTCTGTAAGCCCACAGAGCATTATCTAGCTTAAAGCTCTAGACTTTTCTGGACTCATTCATAGTCTTTTGCAGGATTCTATTTAATTCTCTGTTTGACACTTCTACTTGACCATTTGCTTATGGATGATAAGCTGTGGTAACTTTATGGATTACTCCATACTTCTTTAGGACCTTTTCCAACAGCTTATTGCAGAAGTGAAACCCTCCATCACTAATTAATACCCTAGGTATGCCAAATCTGGTGAAGATATTTTTCTAAAGAAACTTCTCCACTACCTTTCCATCATTTGTAACGCAAGCAACAGCCTTTACCCACTTGGATACATAGTCAACTGCTACAAGTATAAACTCATACTTGTTGGATGGAGGAAATGGCCCCATGAAATCAATACCCAGACATCAAATAACTCTACTTCTAGGATATAATTTTGGGCCATTTCTTGCCTCTTGGAAATAGTACCCATTCTCTGGCATCATTCACAACTGGCCACAAATGCATGTGCATCTTTGAATATTGATGGCCAATAGAAACCACATTCCAGAATTCTAGCTGTTGTTCTTGTTTCAGCAAAATGACGAGCATATTCTGAAGAATGACAGTGCTTGATGATGTCCAATGTTTCTTCATATGGGATGCAACGTCTTAACACTTGATCAGCACATCTCCTAAACAGATATGGTTCATCCCATATATACCTCTTGACCTCATGAAGGAATTTTTTCTTCTGATGACTGTTTAGATCTTCAGGTAAAACTTTACAAGACAAATAGTTTGCATTATCAGCATACCATGGATAAAATGTTACCTCACAAAGGAAAAGTTGCTCATTTAGAAATTGTTCATTAATGTCAACTTCAGCTTCCATATCCTTAATGTGCAGTCTTGAGAGGTGATCAGCTACTACATTTTCAGTGCCCTTTTTGTCTTTGATTACTATGTCAAATTCCTGCAACAAGAGCACCCATCTTATCAGTCTAGGTTTGACTCTTTCTTAGCAAATAGATATCTCAATGCTGCATGATTAGTATGTATGATAATTTTAGACCCTAAAATGTATGATCTAAACTTATCCAATGCAAAGACTACTGCTAGTAATTCTTTCTAAGTGCTGGTGTAATTTCTCTGAGCTTCCACCAAGGATTTACTAGCATAATAAATGACTCTGAAAAGCCTCTCCATTCTCTGTCTCAGCACTGCACCTACAGCAAAGTCAGATGCATCACACATGATTTCAAATTCAGAATTCCAATCTGGTGAAATTATGACTGGTGCTGAGACAATCTTTTCTTTCAATTGCACAAAAGCTTTCAAACAATCATCAGTAAAATCAAATTTCTTTTATTTTTCTAGTAAAACACACAGGTGTCTAGCTATCTTTGAAAAATCTTTGATAAAATGCATATAGATCCCAGCATGTCCTAAAAAACTTCTGATGCCTTTTACATTGGCAGGAGGGGGTAAATTGCTTATCACATCAATTTTAGCTCTGTCTACTTCTAATCCCTTAGCAAACACCTTATGACCTAAAACAATACCCTCTCTTACCATAATGGAAACTGTCTCCTATAATGGAAAAATCATCCATAAACACTGCTAAAAACTTGCCTATGAAATCAGCAAAGATAGCTAACATACACCTCTGAAATGTTCCTGGTGCATTAGATAGTCCAAAAGGCATCCTATTATAAGCAAAGGTTCCAAATGGATAGGTAAAAGTTGTTTTGTGTTGATCACCAGATGCTATGGGGATTTGGTTATATCACAGCCTCCTGTTCTTTAGCAAAAGATTTGCTAATTTCTTCATTTTCCTTATTTTGTGCAGGAGGTTCATAACGTTTCTTTTCCTTAGAGTTCTCTAGTTGTTTCCCACTTCGCAATGTAATAGCATGCACTTGTGCTTCCTCTTTAGATTTATCTTTAACCTTTGGATTGGGCACAGTGTCACTTGGAAGTGCTCCTTGGGGTCATTGGTTCAGAACTTGCATAAGCTGCCCCATTTGAGTTTCCAAATTCTTAATTGAGGTGGTATGATTGGTAAGAATAGCATCAGTCTTCTCCATGTATTTGATTAGAAGGTCCTCCATGCTAGGCTTATTCCGGTATTGAGAATGTCCCTGTTGTTGGTAACCAGGCTGCGGATTTCTTTGATAATAACCCTGATTTTGATAGGGTTGATTCCTCTGTTGATAGTATGGCCTCTGCTAGTTCCCATAATTATTATTTAAATAATTTACTTGTTCTGACTCCTCTGGCTCATCTTCATCATCAGCAAGTGCTGCTTCCTAAGCATATTCTGCTAGAGTAGTCTTCTGTTTCTCAACAGAATTAACTGAAGTCTTCTTTGGATGGCCTTTATTAACTGCCATATTGTCTATCTTCTTATTCAACAATACTATCTGAGCAGATAATGCATTGAAAGACTCTAGCTCATAAACTCCAGACTGCTTCTTATTTGCAGCCTTATCCCTTTCATTCCATCCAAAATAATTGTTCGCCACCAATTCTATGAAATCATGTGCATCATCTGGCTCTTTATCCATTATTGATCCTCCAGCTGAGGAATCAATGTGCATTTTGATCTGAGGATGCATGGCACTATAAATTGTCATCACGATGCTCCAGGATGCTATGCCATGGTGTGGACATCTTTTGATCAGCTCCTTAAACCTCTCCCAGCTTTCATATAATGACTCTGCATCAACATACTTGAATGAAGAAATCATATTTCTCAGTTTCACCATCTTCATGGGAGGAAAGTAGCGAGCTAAGAACTTCTTAACTAGATCTTCCCAGCTATTGATACATTCTGGTGGTAATAAATATAACCAGGAGTGAGCTTTGTTACTCAGTGAAAATGGGAATAAGCGGAATTTCACTGCATCCTCCGAGACTCCATTGTGTCGAAATGTACTACACAGATGAAGGAATGTGTTCAGGTGCTTATTAGGATCTTCAAGAGTCCCTCCTCTAAACTTGTTCTGTTGAACCATTTGGATGAGTCCTGATCTCAACTCAAAGTTCTCAGTTGTTATTGCTGGTAGATTGATGGCCTGCGGCATGCCAACAACAGGTGGGATGGAATATTGACGAAGTGTCATCCTCCCAGGATCCACTCTTCCTTCAATATCATTATTATTTCTGTTGTAGCGATCTCCAGACATTGTGTTTCTTAACTCAGTTCTCGCCGCTGACCTTGATTTTGTTCTTGATTGTCTAACAATTCTCTTAGGTTTAGGATCAACTGCAAGTCTTGAATACCTTTAGATATTGTCTGCGTACACTACACACTTGAACAACAAATTTAAAACTGAAAAATAATTTAATAAATCATGTTAGCGCAGTTCAAAATAGATCTTAATCATCAAAGAAAAAACAATCCCCGGCAACGGCGCCACGAAATTAATGGGACGGACTGATATTTATGTTCACAGTACTCAATCAAAATTCCTATCAACGTCTAATGTAGTATTTAAGATATCGTCTCCACAGGGATTGTAAGCTAAGAAGCATCTTTGAGACTAAGGTTCAATCTGAATTGCTGAAAGAATTTATATACAAAATGAATCATAGAATCAGAGAATCATGGAATTATAAAATTGTGGTGAAGTAAAAGTATCTCATGACATTCATTCAATGAAAAATCAAGTCAGTACTCTATTCTGCAATTGATCTAAACAAAGAATAAACTGATTTGCTAGATCTGATTTCAACTAACTTCTCATGCAAGTTTCATCTTGAATCACATATTTACCTTCTAGATCATCATCAATGATCTATTAAAAGATCTCTCGATTCAATTTTAACAGATCTCAATTATATAGTTGCATATATCTCTATACTACAACCTATACAACTGATAAGCACAATCCGTAGAAAAATGGATCTGTAGTCTATCTCTAGTACTACGATCCTCTGTTCTCAGATCTAAAACCTAATCGCCATCTATGGTCTAAATCAAATCTCAGATTAACAAAATTACGTAATTCTCGTCCTTGTAATTCATTTAGCTCATGAAATCCAGTAGATCTAGCTATAATTGAATAAGAAACTTTGCATTTGAAATGATAATCGACATCAAGATTCAACAGATCAACAGAGCTTCTAGCTAGCACATCTACTTTAGCATATTCAATCAAACACAGGAAATCATCATCGACATGCTCAAGATCTAAATCTTACCAAGGAAGATTGAAGCTAGACTCTGTCACAGTTGTTGCTTCACAATCTTCAAGTTAAATCTCAATGATCAAGAAAAACAGAGCACAAAACTTCTTCAAGAATCTTCTCTGAAGATGAAGAAATAAGCGTGAAGAAGAATCTAGAATTTCTCTTAAAGTATAACAGAATGTCAAGAGTGAAAACCAAACGTGTAAAATTGTTTTTCTTTTAAAAAACTTCACCACTAATTGCTTCATCTGAGCTCCTATTTATAGAGTTTGGCTCAGTGGCAATTTCGAAATAAAATCAACAAAGAAACACAAATAAGTGAAGTAACATTTTTCTCCATTTAAGTCGCCTGTTCCTTCGCCTGAACCAAACAACCTCTTCTTTTTTCGCTTTTCATGATCGCCAAGCTTAAACTCTTTCCAGGAAAAATATCCTAAATTTCGCCTTATTACGTCGCCTGATGCTCAGGCGAGTGGACCTATTTCGCTCAAAACAACATTTCAGTTAACATCTCCTTAGGCGATGTGTCTTCAAATGTCGCCTGTGAAAATTCATAAGTTTGGCGACATCCCACTTTTCTCGCCTAAAACATCGCCTCAAGGTAGGCGAGACTTCATCTTCATCGCCTACTTCACTTATCGAGAAGGCGAAATGCAAAGGCGAGGCATCTCTAAGTCGCGTTCCTTACTTTACTCATCGAGGCGAAGATGTCTTGATGTCGCCTGCTACGCCGCCATCTACTTCAAATCATGGCGAGATACTCAGGCGACTTTTCTTCTTCAGCAATATCATTTCGCCAATCGCTGACTTTGGATGAATTTCTTATTTGATCCCTCCTTCTTCTGAATTTTGCACGTTTTAGCTCCTTTTTCACAACTTTTCATCCAAGTCCCCGTCTCAGCAACAATAGTCTAGAATTACAGGAAATGCAGTCAATATCTCATCTTTTAGTTTCAATTTCATTACATTTATACTCATAAAAGATGCTAAAATATAGGTAAATTTTAGACTTATCACACGACATTCCCAAATTTACAGAAGTGTCCGTGCATCATAGCCAACAAACAAAAATGGTCAAAAATCAATGATTGCATAAATGTTAAGAAAACCAAATTAGAAAACGTCAATTTAAAAAACTAAGAAAATTATAACTATTTTATCATTAAAATTTTATTATTTTTATTTTCAATAATAATATTAAAAGTATAAGTATATTTACTTTAAATATTTGCATTAAATTTAAAGTTTCAACATCGAATAATTTTTTTTAAAAATAAAATAGTAAAAATACAATTCTAAATTTCAAAATGTAAAATTAAAAAGCATTTAAATAATACAATTGTAATTATTTTGAAAAAATACAAAGTTATTTTTTTCTCATTTCAATAAAAATTTAATTATTTCTTAAAAAAAATGGGTTCTTCAATAATCGACTTATAAAAACATTCATCTACATGCTTTTTGAAATCTCATTACTTTATAAGCAAGTCATCAAAATAAATATATATATATATATATATATATAAAGTGGAGCATTGAGGTGGAAACACCTCAAACAAATCAGAGTTGTTTGAAATTTGATTGAATTTTGTAAATAAAATTGTGAGACGTATATTATATTTAGTTTATTTTATTACGCGTGAGATGTAATTTTTAGTTTTTTGAAATATTATTATATTATTTTTTTTAACTTTTTATTAATGTCTATTAATTGTTTCTCTTTCATTTCCCTCCACAATCTCTTTATCACATCGTTATTTCTTACTTCTTTATTTCATTAATTCATTTCCTCTATTACATTTTTATTGACCTTTAATTTTCATTCCATCAGCTATAAAAGTTATTTTTCCCCTATCATATTTCTATATTTTCATTTTATATACATGTGTAATAATTTTCAAATCAATTGATTTTTCTTTTTAAATTTATATATATATATATATATATATAATTTACTACGAACTTATTTTTTATTTTCTTACAATGCTTCTATGTTTTTTTATTAATTTTTTTATATCTTCTATACTTTTTCTTTTTGCCTTTATATTTTATATTAACTATAAAAACCATATTTCATAGAATTTTTTTCCGCATTCAAAATTTTTGTCAAATTAAAAGGTAATATGTGTGTATCGTCTCCAACTTTACTTTAATTTGTTTTTAAAATTTTTTTTGATGTTTTTATAATATTTGTTTATTGATAATGACATGTTTGTTTATTTTAATTATTATTATTATACTTTATTTTTGAAATAGTAAGTTTATCTTTATATCAAACTAAGTATTTAATTTTTTTTATATTTTATATTACATTATATCCTATTAGATTTTTAAATTTATTTATTTACACGATGAAAATGGTCTTTTGAGGTATTTTTGCGTCGCTGATGTCTACTTTGAATATTGTAAAGTCCAACTATTACCAAAATAAATTTTTTATTTATTAATATTATTATTTGTGTTAGTAGGTGCTAATTTCTTGATTACAACGAGATGTTGATTATGCAGATGAAATGAGAATATAGTATTAAAACAAAACTATGTTATTACTTTATTTTATACCTCTGTATTTAATTAGTAATTTTTAAATTTATTTGTATTAGTCTATGAAATTAAAATTAAAATAAACAGTATATATTATAATTATATAATACTATTAAGTTTAAAACCTAATACTATTCATCATATCTATGAAGCTTTTGCAATTATTTTTATTAATGTTATTTCATTATTAAGTTTGAAATTTATTTACATTTAACTTATAATTAAAATATCTTTAATTATCATTTATACCATTTAGTGTCATTTTTCTCAATCATATCTATATTATTTCAAAAATAATAATACATGGTAAAAAAAATAGTATTAGACATATATAGGGAAAAAAAGTGAGAGAGACATAATTTGATAGACAATAATATGAAAGGTATTAATCATACATCTCATTTTAAATATTTTATTAGGTTTAAATTTAATAAAAAACATTATATTAATATTAAAAAAGTATAAAATTAATGTTATTTTAAAATAAAGTAAAAATGATGATATTTAAGTGTTTGAGTGATAGAATTAAAGAAACAATTAAACAATATCATATTGTTTTTCATATATAAATTTTCATAATTAAATTATGTAAATATTCCTAATGAATGCAATTCAATATTATGAAATGATTATTGAATATATATTCATATTCTTATCTCGTTTCTTGAAAAAGGTTTTACTGATTACAAAATTTATCTAATTATTCAATTCTTGTGAGACGACAATGACGATAAAGTGAAATTGATTATTTAACTCCATTTTATGTTATAGTAAAATTAATATTTTATTGATATAATATATTATATTACATTTATTCCATAGTAAAGTTCATTTAAATAAATATTTGGCACAATATTAATAAAATATATTTATAAAATCATTTATTGAGATATGATGATTATTTCATTATACTAATTGTATTATATTTTAAAAAATAAAATAAGTTGCGTAAAATAATGTATTTTTTCCACAAATGTAATACATATAGTTGTTCAACATCTATTTATATCTAGAATTTTTTTAATTAGGTAGTTCATATTATCATAAATAAATAAAAATTAATTAAAATATTAATGAGATATTAAATGTGAAAAGAAAGAAATTGAAAATATTTTTTAAATAATTGTAATGATTTTATAATTTAATAAATAAATTAATAAAAAAAATAAGTAAGAAAAGTGTTAAATACTATTTAAATAAGTTTTTAAAAAAGAATAAACCATAAAAAAAAAATTTGAATCAATCCATTTTAAATATTTTAAAGATTTTTTTTTTTAGAAATTTTGAAAAAATTAAAAAAATAAATTTAATTAACACATTAACATATTTAAATGATTTTTTTATATAAAATATTATAAATTAATATTAATACTATTCATAAAATAATTAAAAAAATATGTATCTACTTTTGCTAGTATGATTATAATTAATTAATAGATCAATACTTAATCTACCTTTCACGAACTCTATATATACTCTAAATTCATGCAGCATGCATACATGAAAACTCCCTGATAAACAAACAAACAAGAACTTCAATACATATATATCACATTTCCACATATTCATGATGAAGAAGCAGGATCCGAAATATTTGACACTTGCAATCAATCACATTAACCACTTATCATTTGTGTTGTTACTGTCCAAACAAACATAACGATTAACCTGCAGATACAAGAAAAACCAGTCAAACAACATCATCAAATCAAATCTCATCTCTCTTTCTCTTTCACTAACATTTCCATTCCTCAGAAATGCAAAAAGGTAACATCATGAATAAAAACCAAGTTCAGATTCATGTCTTTACATACATTTTCCTATCTAACTTAATTGTAATGTTATGTCTTTCTATAGAATACAACAATGACAAACCAACATTCACTCAGATCTTCTTGGCCTCTTCCCTCGGCTTGATCAAGATAAGGGATCAGAAGATCATCCCCCAAAGAAAAGCTTCTAATAATGGTGGTACTGCTAAGCTGGAGGGCTTTTTGTAAGGTCGGTTAGAATTTATCGGTAAAACTTTATTTTTTTTTTTAGCATAGAGAATAAGCTATTAGAGATGATTTAGAACTATAAGAAGTGTAACTTGGGTACTAATGGCATAATGGTAATTTTTAGGAAAATTCAAGGGCATTTTGGTCATTTTACACATAGGATGTGGTAAAATGCATTAAAGGTGTTATAGAAAATTCTCCCCATTTCTCTCCATTTTTCCCTTTGGCCAACCACCCCTTAAGATCCTCCATCTCCATTTTTCTTCTTCTTCCTCCATCTAACTCTCAAAACCTCTTCCATACCCTTGCTACATCATAGAAACACCAACAAACCAAGAAGAACAAGCTTATAATATCAATTACATCAAGAATCATCAAGAAACAAGGTAAGGGTTTCAAACCCTAACTTTCATATATGAGTGATTTGATCCTAGTTTAGTATAGAAATGGTTTCTAGATGTTAAGAATGTTATTAGAATGGTTATAATGCCCTTTGTTATGTTACTAGATAGATAGTTATGGAGTTAATTAGTAAAGCACCCAAGTTCACTTTAAATAATGTTATAAGTGTTGTAATAGATAGATCTTGTTATAGAAAGTACTAAAACATTGTTTTCATGGTTAAAAGAAGCAAAGGAATGACACAAGGATCAAGAGAAAGGTTAAAGGAAAGCTCTCATATAAGGTTTGTACCCTAAGGCCTACATGTTTGGTTGTTGATTGCATTTTAGATGTTCTATGAATGTTATGATGATTTTATGGAAATATATGTGCTTGTATGATGATCTAAAAATTATAAAAAAATATTTTGAATAAAGGACATGGGCTGTAGAGATTTTACAGACTTACTTTTATATGTATGGAATTAGGAAACAATGGAATATGAATGATTGATGCATGTTTGAACATAATTGGAATGACTTGTAAATAAGTGGACAGTGCTGGAAATTCTGGGCAGGTCTGGAACTTTGATCAAATTATTAAAAATAGTTCAGGATTTATTTGGAAAGTGTTGTGGAGGAGAAAAATATTTTTTTACGTGTCTACTAACATAGTGTAAAGTTGAAGGGGCAAATAAAATCATTTGATGAGTCTTTTAGGGTTAAAAAGATATCATGCTCAAACTGTCCCTGACAGGGCAGATTCTGGACATGAATTTGTTGAACCCTAAAACATGATGTAACCTACTCAAAATGTTCTGAAACTTGAACAGCACTAAGTTAAGATACTATAGAAGACACATATCAAAAATCATGGTAATTGAAGATGATTTGATAAGAATTCAAGTAATTAGAAATCTGTTCTTCTACACTGCCCTGAAATCCAGCAAGTCTGGAATGTGAAAGTAAATTGGCTAAAAATATCTAAACTTTGAAATAATGACAAGGATATAATAGCATACTAAAATGAGTAATAGACGTTTTAGATGTGGTTTGGAGTCAATTGGAGATCATTAGAGTAACTTATGCTAATATATGTACAAGCTGCCCTGTTTTATTATTATTATTATTATTATTATTATTATTATTATTAATTTTTTTTTTTTTTATAAAATTGAAATTATCAATAAGGTGTAACAAAAACATTATACCAAGACTCTTACTTGATAAACAATACATACATGATATGGAAAGGTTAATAACCAAGTATAAGAGATGAAAATAAGTGAAGATCACGTAAGAAATGTAATTAAAGGAAATACTTGATACATGAATGGCATTGGATGCTTAGACATCCTATTTGAAATGAAAAATATTTCTACAAGCATATAAATTAAAATGGCAATGCCATTAATAGTACTCGAATAAATAATAGCTATATGAAATAAAAATATGAAATGTAAGTTAAAAGATAGCCTTTAGAGAATACCTTTAGAGGATGAAAAGGCATGCCTTAGGAACTAGAAGTGTACTTCACCTTGAATGAAATGAAATGATGATGATTTGGCCTTCGGGTCTACCGTGATGAGATATCGGCCTTCAGGTCTATTGGCGGCCCTCGGTTCTACTAGCGGCCTTCGGGTCTATTGGCGGCCTTCGGGTCTACTAGTACCGTACCGAGTTCCGTTTCCTCCATAGGATATTCTTACAAGGCTATCCTTGAAGATAAAATGAATGATTACTTAAATTAATTTAATGTCTAAAGAGAAATTGAGATAGGAGTTTAATTGAATATATATATATATATATTAAATAATGGTATATAATGATAATTTGACTATAACCTAACATTAATATGTTAATTAATTGAATTGAATCTTGGATTATTTAAATTCTTGAAAATATTTGATGAAAATTTCTAAACAATAACAATTAAAATCGTTTAATTGATTGATTGATCTTTGATTGAGTATGTTTGGAATTATGGGTTGGATTGAAAATCAAGGTAAGTACTTGTACGATTTGCATGCCTCGAGCACGGGGTACAAACCAGGCATTGTTGCCTGATGTTTTCTTTTCCATTTTTTTTTCTTTTCTATTTTATTTAAAACAATCTAGGAAGGCAATCGGGGGAAGTGCATCAAGAACATCCCCAGGTATGAAAATTTGGTTTCGAGAACGGACTAAAGTTGGGCATCATGCACAGCAAATAAAACTGGCAGAACAAGGGATGGAATTTTGTAGGATGCATGAAGACCTTTATACTTATTCACATTATCAAAATATGTATTTTTATTGTAAAGAAAGGTTTGATGATCTTATGAGGGAATGGCCAGCATGTTAGTATAGGACTTATTATTATTAATATGTTGTTATGTAATATGAATAGCTACATTATAAAACTAAGTACTTGAAATAGAGTAAGAGAGGACTTATTAGAGTATATAATAGTTGTAAATTAATCCATTTTGTCTGTAAAATTAATGTTATTAGTATATATATATATATAATGAATGTTTTACTATGTTACTAGGATAAAGGAAATTAATATGGGCAAGGGAATAATTATTGGTAAATGTAAGTGGCTGATGTGACGTTAGATCTTTTACACAGTTATTAATCAGGTAAGGATTTGACGTCACATGATGCTACTTAGATCTATTACGACAACAATTCGGCTATCGCAAATGACAAAGAATTTGGTCTTCCACAGTCCAGCCAAGAAGATAAATATCAAATATCATCTCATTCGAGAAGCAGAAGCAAACAAAGAAATCCAAATCGACTACTGCAGAACCGAATATCAATAGGACGACATTTTCACGAAAGCACTTCTGAAAGGTAAATTCGAACAATTGCAAAATATAATTGGAATTCCGAAATGCGTATTAAGGAGGAGTGTTGAAAAGGTGCTGCCCATTTCTAAAGAAATCTAGAAAACTTAGAAATCTGTAGAAGTTAAAAAGAAGAAGAATCTAGTCTAATGTAAAACTAATTAAAAATGAATGTTCTAGAACTCAATCATAACCAGAATAAAGTAATTTTATTAGAACAATGGAAAATAACTACAACATAATGAGATGAACAAGGGTTAGGAAGGTGGCATGCTTTTGTATTTTACAGATAAAAATAAAATCTAAATATGGACACCAAAATCAAGTAAATGAAGGTGATATACAGATTGTTTATGTGAAATCATGCTTGATATACAGATTGTTTATGTAAAATCATGCTTTCTACTGAATAACTTTCATCTTTCACTCTGTTAAAATATCATTCTTACTTTGTTCTAAATAACTGATTGTCTGTTAAGAACATACCCTACATTCTCAAGGTACCATCATCAATGGTGTTCATTTCTGTGATCCTTCAATGCTGTGCAGAATAAATAGAACCTTTCCTACTTTTTGTTGGTATTGGTGTTATTTCAAATAATCACCTTATTAAGTAGAATAAATCAAACATTGACATTGCTCTGAAGTTTCAATTAATGTTTCCAATTTTTTTTTCTCTTTTGACGGAAATTCAACTACCCACATAAATATTTTTCACCCCACCGACAATGAAGTACTAACATATTGTGCATTTTCTCGTAATATCTCAGATTTTCTTTCCTTCCTCCTATTTATCCCCACTTGCTTTGTGTATTCAGTTCACCAAGCAGAAGCAACGAGGAATATCTTCAAGCCAAAGAAGGGTCTAACATATTAGGGTCTAACATATTATTATGTTTTTATGTTTCGTAGAGCATTTGTTCAATTCTTCGTGAACAAGATCTTTGAAGTGAGAATTTCTGGCAATCTTCAAGAACGAATAAAGAAAAGAACTTGAATCTAGACATCACTGAGAAGGTAAAATACACTGACCTGCACTTCCTTCTAAATATTCTATAAATATCTATTCTTAAGATGTCTTTAGGTTCAAGGAGTTGGAGTTTGACTGATTCAAACAGTTAAGCCACTCACATTTGAAGTTGTTTTTTGTTAGTCAAATTCTGTTTCTAGATTTATGCAATAATGATTTTATGTGCAAATTTTTATGTTTGTAACATCTATGTATTGGCCTCTATAAAATGCGCTTATTATCATTCAATAAATGATGATAAACAGTGTTTTATATTTATTGTTCTTTGTTCTTAGTGTTTTATTTAAAACACAACATGGTATCAGAGCCTGGTTTGAGAGAAACACAGAGTAAAACACATATTTAAGAGTGATATAAACACTACAAAATTAAGAAAATAATACATGAGTTAATCCACAAGAAGGAAAGAAAGGAAAAAAATCAGAAGAAGATGATCCATTCAATTATGTCAACTAACGGTACTGGGATGTCATCACAACTTGTAATTTTGATTTTCAAAAGTGAGAATTATGATTTATGGAGCATTAAAATGAAAACTCTTCTTATTTCTCCAGATTTGTGGGAGTTTGTGGAAGACGGATATGTAATTATAGATACAGATACGCAACGTCTTCAGGAGAACATGAAGAATGATGCCAAGGCTTTGTTTTCCTTTAACAATCAGTTGCAGATAACATGTTCTCACGTATATCTGCAGCAACGACATCCAAGGCAGCCAGGGATACTCTAAAAACAGAGTTCAAAGGTTCGACAAAGGTAATCTCTATTAAACTACAATCTCTTCGTAGGGAATTGGAGATGCTTCAGATGGAAAATTCAGTATTTGTTCAAACCTTTTTTATCAAGAGCATCCGCTATCGTGTCTCAAATGAAAGCATATGACGAGAGTATTTCTGATGAAAGTGGTGTTTCAAAACTTTTGCGAAGTTTGACTCCAAAATTTGAACATGTTGTTACTGCAATTGAGGAGTCTAAAGATTTAAAATCTTATTCTTTTGATGAATTGATGGGTTATCTTCAAGCCCATGAGTCACGAATCAATAGGGTTGAAACATGTGAAGAGAAGGTTTTTCAAGTGAAATTTGAAGAAAAGAAATTTCCGATAAAATCTGAGACTAATGATAATTTGATATGTCCATACTGCAAGAAAACAAATCATCCGCATTATAAGTGTTGGTGGAGGCCAGATGATAAGTGTAACAAGTGCAAACAGCTTGGACATATTGAAAAAGTCTACAAAAATCAACCAGAAGAAGCCAATGCAGGTTTGGTTCAGCAAACTGAGACACTGTTTTGACTTGCTATGCTTACCACATATCTATGCCTATGTCAATATCCATGTCAAGTGATACTATATCCATAAACTCAAATTTAATAATTATATCATGCCTACAACTATAACCATTAAGAGTTTGAATCAATGGGGAATATTGGAGTTTGACTGATTCAAACAGTTAAATCACTCACATTTGAAGTTGTTTTTTTGTTAGTCAAATTATGTTCCTAGATTTATGCAATAATGATTTCATGTGCAGATTTTTATGTTTGTAACGTCTATGTATTGGCCTCTATAAAAGGCGCTTATTATCATTCAATAAACGATGATTAGCAGTGTTTTATTTTTATTATTCTTTGTTCTCTGTGTTTTAATAAAAACACAACACAAGGCTCAAATATTTTGTTTATAATTTGTTTTATTAATTGCAGGCTGCTTCATGCATTACAATGGGGATTGCTTATGTCTATGAATTGGTTGATCAATAATGCTATGTCTCATTATGTTATTATTAGCCTTGTGACCTTGTCAATGTTTGTCATTCTCATTCCTGCTTTGTATTAATTTTTTTATGACCAGTAATGCAATTTCTAGGTCATTGGTGTTATTGATGTTAATATAAGTAGAGAGAACCCATATTGTACATTAGTGAAAGAAGGTTTCTGTGATGAGGTTAAGGAGTAACAAGAATTCTTATCTTCTACTTTTCTGAAGTCAACTGTCTAATGCAATTCAGTAGTTATTGCAATCCCTTTTCCATGGAACTCAACCTCCTCTTGGTTCCCCTATTCATGGTTGCCTGAGATTTTTGTAAACTAGTTTCTTTCATTAAAACTAGCTATTGAATTTTTTGTTTAAGTACTAGGACTTCTTATGAAAATTCATAACTTCTTACTATTAGATTTGTTGGAATTAGTTGCATATTTTAGCAAGTAATTTTAGGGCATAATTCAGGAAGTCATTTTCTTTTTTCATTTGATCTACAATTGGATGAACTGAGGCAAATATACGATGAACTGCTTGAATTTCTAGAAGAGGTACCGTTTGTGATCTTCAAATAGCACTACTTACAAAAGGTCAATATCTTTTGGGTATTCTGATATATGTCGTTTTGTTGCACCTGTGATCAATGGAGCGTGCATAAGTTCCTCGCTTCTATAAAGAGAAGTTTCACCTTGTATTGCATATATATATATATATATATCAAATAGGTCAGTGTACATCCTTGCATACCATTTTATTTCCATTTTTACCGTTGCAGTTGAATTGTATTGCAAATGAAATCATGTAATATCCCATGAATTGACTCCTAAATAGGATTTAATTTATTTCATTTTTTTCTTTATTTCTCACAGTAGACATGATCTTCTGTTATTGCCCAAGAATCTACTAAGAACCCCGGGAGAACCACCCCTCAAAAGTCAGCTTGTAAGGAGGGAGAGCCCAAAGTCCTTATAAACCTCATACCAACCTTCTATTTAGTCGATGTGGGATCCCAAGTCCCATACCTTGCACTTGGATCATAATAATACCCCGCCCTTCATAGCCGATGTCCACGACGACTTTCACTCTAGGCAGCTCACTTGGCACCTTTGGCCGGTCGTAACCTTCTTAGGTAGCCCTTTTCGTTTCAACGGCAGCTCCACTTTAGGCAGTCCACTCGGCCCCTTTGACCGGTCGCAACCTTCCTAGGCAACCCTTTCCATGTCCGCATGTGGAGGCACAAGGGTTCGACTCTAATACCAAATGATAAAAATCCCAGGAGAACCACCCCTTGAAAGTCATCTTGTAAGGAGGGAGAGCCTAAAGTCTTTATAAACCCCACACCAACCATCTATTTAGTCAATGTGAGATCCCAGGTCCCATACCTTTCACTTGGATCATAACAAAATGTTAGACATCACATTATCAATGTATATAAAAGAAAAGGTAAAAAGGGTAATATGGGAAATGAGGGAGAGAGCTTGGGTGAGAATTAGTTAGAATTATAGAGGAGGTCTCAAGTGTCAGAGTAGAAAGAATTTTGGCATGGTTGTTAGCTTTTGACAATAGCACTAATATTAGCTATAGTAGGAGATATAAATAAGGAGATGAAGGTAGGTGAGGAGACATATATTTTAGGAGTACAATCCTTGTGAGCCTAAGGCTGGAGTTAGGGGTTTCTCGAACACCTCACGAGATTTGTAATTTTGATTTTGAAATAGAAGTCTTTATAACTTTTCAATCCTCTGTTTCTACTTTTATTTCTACAACTCCTATCACTTGTACCAGAGCCGATACGATCTAATGGGAGGAAAAAGAAGTGGATCTTAAAGTGCTGGATGGGAAAGGAGCTTTGAAACCTTGCAAGAAGGGTTTCGAAAGGACGTGGAGCTTCTACGGGAGGAGAAGTGCATCGAACGAGAACAACAATTGGCTGAGATGAAGGAATTAAGAGAAATGGTGAAATCTCTTGTTGTAGGGAAGTCTACTAGGAAAATTGGGGAACGATCAGAATCTAGTCGACCTAATCCAGATGTACCAATCATCGAAGAGTTATTTTCTGAAGAGGAATATTATTAAGAGGAGATTAGCCTTAGAAAGAAGAGAACAAAAGAACATGAAGAACCTATGGTCGAGGATCCTACCTATATTCATGATAAGGCTCGCTAGTTTGTAAACCACAGAGATAAAGAGAAACGTTATGAAGGAGGTCAAGAGGATGACGACAAGTGGAGAGATGAAGGTCTACGGCATAACAAAGACCGTAATGACGAATATAGGAGGAAAGTCAATGACTATAGGCGTGGCGGAATACGATACGATGATGATAGGAGAAGACATGGTGATGATTGACGTCGCGATTGGGAACGATAGGGTGAAGGGAGGGAAAGGCGTGACGATTACAGACGAAAGGATGGTCAGAATAAAGATTATAGACGTGATTTTAGGGCCAAACAGATCGAATTACCGGGATTTGATGGCTCTAATCCGGATGGGTGGATTTACAGAGCAAATATGTTCTTCGAAACCTGCCGTTATGAAGGGGACGACAAGTTGCGACTGGCAGCACTAAGCCTGGAGGGAGATGCACTTGCTTGGTTTCGGAGGGTGAAGAGTCGAAGACATATCCGAGATTGGGAGGAACATAAGGAATTGTTTGTAAAAAAATTTAGGTTCTTTAAGAAGAGCTCACAATGTGATAGACTTTTGGCACACAAGCAATAGGGATTAGTGGAAGAATATATAAAGAAATTTATTGAGTTAGCAGCACAAATGCCCGAGGTACCTACTACTATATTAAAAAGTGCTTTTAAGACCGCATTAAATAGTGAGATCAAGATCAAATTAGTTATCATTAATCCGAGGAGTCAGGAGCAGATGATGATTTTATCTCGAGGAATTGAGATAAAAAGCAGGGAGGCTTGGAAGATGAGAGGAAATCGGGTAGAAATTAGAGGGAAGAGTAAGGAATGAGGGGTTGGATTTAAATCAAAAGATACTTTAAGAGGCAAAGGAAGCGTGGGAGATGAGGCAGTCAAAGAAAAGTATAAAAGATTAACCCTGGATGAGTTGCAAGATAGACAAAACAAAAGATTATATTCAGATGCGATGAGAAATACTCTCCAGGACATAAATGCAAGTTTTTGAGTTGAAGGTGGTAGCAGTTATGTAAGAAGAAGAGGAATTGGAGGAAGAGGGAAAACTTGTTGAAAGTGATCATATAGAGGAGGTAAGGTTGGACCATATTGAGTTACAGGTTGAGGGGGTTGCTAGCTTAATGGGTCCATAAACAATTAAGTTAATTGGGAAACTCTATGAAGAAGAAGTAGTAATATTAATTGTAAGTGGGGCAACACATAATTTCATCACCAAAGAGTTGGTCCGGAAGTGTAATTTAGCATTGGTTCCAACTGAAAAATACAAGGTAACTATGGGAGATGGACATAAAGTGGGAAGTGAAAGGAAGTGTGTAAATGTGCTGATTAAGATGCAAGGGCTGGAAGTAAATGCAGAATTTTTACCAATGGAGCTAGGCAGTTTAGACATCATTCTTGGGGTCCAATGGCTTAGAACATTGGGGGATGTGGTAGTCAACTGGGAGAATATGCTAATGAAGACTAACAGACATGGAAAAGAGATACTAGTTAGAGGGGATCCATTGCTGACCAACAACTTAGCCAGTGCTCAAAATTTGTGGAAGACGGTGCAATAAGAAGAAAACCTTTACTGCATGTAGATAGAACTCCTTGTGACTGATGCTGAACTGAAAACACCAGTTGAAGATGGGAGAATACAAGCTCTCTTGGACAAATTTCAAGCCATATTTGAAATGCCAAAGACACTGCCTCCATGCAGAGAAATAGAACACAAAATTGAGCTTAAGGAAGAAACTGAACCAATACAGGTTAGACCTTACAAATACCCACATGTTCATAAAAATGAGATAGAAAGACTTGTGGAAGAAATGTTAGAAGCAGGAGTGATTCAACCTAGTAGCTCCCTTTATGCTAGTCCAGTGTTATTGGTACGGAAAAAAGATGCGGGTAGGAGATTCCTTGTGGACTACCGAGCATTAAACAGAGCAACTATTATTGACAAGTTTCTCATACCATCATAAAAGAACTACTGGACGAGCTATATGGGACGACGATCTTCTCAAAGATAGATTTGAAATCTGGATATCTTCATATTAGAATGAGAGATGAGGATGTAGAGAACATAGCTTTCGGAACTCATGAAGGGCATTATGAGTTTCTTATCATGCCATTTGGCTTGACCAATGCTCCTGCAATATGTCAGTCCCTCACGAACAAGGTATTCAAACCTCATTTGAGAAAGTATGTATTGGTTTTCTTTGATGATATTCTCATCTATAGCAAGGACTGGCAACAACATTTGGAACATCTGCAATCTGTTCTGGAAATTCTCAAGGAAAATCAGCTTTATGCTAATTATAAAAAGTGTTCATTTGGGAACACTGAATTGGAGTACATAGGCCATATCATTTCTAGTGATGGTGTAGCAGTAGAACCAACAAAGATTGAGGTGATGTTAAACTGGCCAAAAAAACTAACTAATCTGAGGGAACTTCGAGGATATCTAGGCCTGACAGGATATCACAAAAGGTTTGTTCGGGGATATAGCCACATAGCAGGGCCCTTAATACAATTTTTGAAGAAAAATAATTTTAAGTGGACTGTTGAAGCTGATGATTCTTTTCACAAATTGAATAAGGCAATGATCTCTACCCCAGTGATGGCGCTTCAAATTTTCAACCAACCGTTTCATTTGGAAACAGATACCTCGGCTTACGGTATAGGGGACTTTATGATGCAAAAGGGGAGACCAATCTCATATTATAGTCAAACACTTTCAACCTAGAAGAAGAATGCTATGAACGGGAATTGATGGCAATTGTCCTTATTGTACGCAGATGGAGAAACTACTTGCTTGGAAACAAATTTTATATTAAAACATATCAACAGCCCTTGAAATTTCTGTTGGAGCAACGGGAAATCCATGCAGTTTATAAAAAATGGGTGATGAAGCTTATGGGATATACCTTTGAGATTAACTACAAGCCTGGCAAAGATAATGCAGTGGCTGATGCATTATCCAGGGTGCAGTTGGAGAAGAAGCTGAAGGCTGTAGTCTCAACATCAGTTTTAGCAACTCTTACTTTGCAACATGAAATTGAGAAGAATGAGGAACTGCAAGAGCTGGCTACGACTATATTCAAAGATCCAGGTTTTAAACCACCTTACATTGTTGATCATGGACGTCTATTATACAAGAATAGACTTGTTATTCCCAAAACTTCTCAATTAATTCTGACCATCATTTGAGAGTGCCAAGAAGGTTGTACAGGCCACTTAAGACATTAAAGAATATCCATGGCCAAGTGTTTTAGGAAGGTACGAAGAAAGACATATATTGGTTTTTTGCGGTTTGTCTGGTGTGTCAACGCAACAAATACCTTGCTCTTTGGCCTGCTAGTTTATTGCATGCGTTGTCTATCCCCAAACAAGTCTGGGATGAAGTCATAATGGATTTCATAGAAGGAATGCCTAAGATGCAAGGCTACTCAGTCATACTCGTTGTGGTTGATAGACAAAGCAAATATGCCCATTTCATTCCTCTTAAACACCCTTACAGTGCTCAATCATTAGCTGCTCTATTTGTTAAAAAAGTTGTGAAGCTGCATGGATTTCCAGCATCCATTATTTCAGATAAGGACAAGGTGTTTCTCAGTCTATTCTAGAAAGAATTGTTTAATGCACAAGGTACTTCTCTTAAATACAGTTCTTCTTATCACCCACAAACCGATGGATCAACTGAGGTGGTTAACCGTACTGTTGAAACTGACCTTTAATGTTTCACTGGAGAAAGCCCAAAGTAGTGGATTAATTGGTTGATATGGGCAGAGTATTGTTATAATACTTCTTAACATAGTGCATTAGAAACTTCACCATTCAAAGTATTGTATGGACGAAATCCACCACCAATAATCCGGTTTGATATGAGGAGAACTCCAGTAGACTTGCTGGACCAAATGTTTAAAGAGAGGGACTTGTATCTAGAGAAAATTAAGCAATAGTTGTTGAGGGCACAAGCCATAATGGAGCATCAGATTGACAAGAAAAGGAGGGATGTGGAATTTGAGGAGAACGATTATGTGTGGCTGAAGTTAGCTCTTTATAGGAAGCTTAAGGTGGCTAAATGGACAAATGAAAAACTGGCCCCAATGTACTTTAGACCATTTCAAATTATGAAGAAGATTAGCAGTGTAGCATATCAACTGCAGCTGCCAGAAGGAGCAAAAGTACATTCAGTCTTCCATGTCTCACAACTCAAAGCTGTGGTAGGAGATCAGCCTAACACCACATTAATTTCAGATCAGTGGGAATTACAATCAGCATCTCAAAACACACAGTTAGACAGAAAATTAAGGAAAGTGGACGTGAAGTTTTCATCAAATGGAAGGGCCGCAGAGGCAACTTGGGAAGATATGGAAGATATGAAAATTCAATTTCCAAACTTCCTTCCACCTTGAGGACAATGTGAATGTAATGGGGGGAGTAATGTTAGACATCACATTATCAATGTATATAAAAGAAAAGGTAAGAAGGGTAATATGGGAAAGCTAGGAGAGAGGTTGGATCAGAATTAGTTAGAATTGTGCAGGAGGTCTCAGGTGTCAGAGTAGAAAGAATGTTGGCGTGGTTGTTAGCTTTTGACAACGGCACTAATATTAGCTATAATAGGAGATATAAATAAGGAGAGGGAGGGAGATGTGGAGACATATTTTGGGAGTAGAATCTTGGTGAGAGTTGGGGGTTTCTCGAAAACCTCGTGAGATTTGTAATTTTGATTTTGAAAGACAAGTCTATAACTTTTTCAATCCTCTGTTTCTACTTTTATTTCTACAACTCCTATCAGAATCATCTGGTTCAATATAATGTTGTATCAAGTTTCGGATTGTCTAAATATTTGCTTAATTTTCTCACAGTTATTCTGTCCATATTTCTTTCTTAGGATACTTAACGTGTATTTTTGAAGAAAAACCTGATGAATTCATGCTAGAGGATCTTCATGATTTTGAATTTGCTGTAAGTTTGTACCTATGCTATATCAAAGATCTAATCAATGTGAATTGCACATGGATTTTAGAAAGTGTAACCTATCATTTTGTAGTTTTCTGATGTTTACGGGGAGACAAAAAGATTTTATTTATTTATTTTTTATCATACTCCAAAGACACAAGAAACGGATCACCTTCTAGGAGATGTTTACCATAAAATTTTAGGTGCGTTGTACAAACCATTCATCTTCTATCCCTTATTCAACTTGGTAGTCTATTGGAACAAGAAAAATTTGTGATTGCCGTATCTGCCGTGAAATTCGACTGCAGTTAGTAATTTAGTCTTCTATACCACTAATAATTGTAGTCTGACATGGTTGTATTTGAGAACTGTTCAGTATTATAAACCTCATTTACATTTAGTTTTATTTACCTAAGTAATATTAATTTTCCTATTTATTCATTCCTATATCTTATTTTATTTTTAAAATAAATTAAATCATTCAAACTTTTTAAGGTTTTACATCATATGCAAAAGATACTCGCTATTATCCATCTGGTATATTATTTGAAACTACTATATAATAAAATAGTTATTTATTTGATCATGAAATGTAAATTATTTTTTAATTCTATTATATTTATTTATTTGATTATTAAATTAATCAAAACTTTTTATATCAACTTTGTTTGTGTGACAATATATATATTTAAATTATTATATTTGTTGCAGATGATGTCATCCCATGCAAGACAGATGAGGATTGCCAAGAGATGAGACGTTCAAATGATTCATTTTACTGTGTCGATGGCAAATGCAGATGATGTCACGTTCTTTTATTTTCAAATCATCTGCTTAAGACAGTTAATTTTGCAGCAGAGCTTCATTGGTAAGAGAGTGTCGATCTTCCCTCATTATCTTACTCAGTTTCTGCATCTTTTTATTCCATTGTTCATGGTTATTTGTAGCTGACCATATTGTTGATTAGCTTTGTGTCTCTAGCATGTGAGACCTATTTTGACTGAGGAAGCAATGCTTGATGTACAGAATGGAAGGTGAGATCTGTTAAGTTATGTTTGGTGTAATCACGATAAAGGTTTTAGGTTTAGTTCGGTTGTTAAAGGATAGGTATAGGTGGATGAGAGAAATAACTAGTCAGCCGTCTTGAGTTATCTTACACTGTTGCTGTCGAATAATAAAACAGAACCAATATGCTGTCTAATTCTCAACATCTTATTGATAGTAAAGGAGCCTTTAAATAGGCACATAACATAGTAAACCAAAACTGACAGAAACTTAGTTTTCCTAATTCTATTCCTAATAGGATTGAACAAACTCTGTAATACTCCTATACTAACTCAACTCTATATTTCCAAATTCAAGTTTGAATCACCTTTTCAACATTTCCCCTTGATTCAAAATCACAAACACCAAGTAATTTTTTGAAGTACAGAAATTTTTCCCTGGACAGTGGTTTTGTCAAGATATCTGCTAGCTGATCGTGCGTGCTGCAGTACTGTATGTTGACAACTCTTCTAGCAACTATATCTCTCACAAAGTGTAGCCGCGTATCTATGTGTTTTGTGCGACTATGCAGAGCAGGATTCTTGGTCATAAATATGGTCGATTTATTATCGCAGAATATAATAGTTGCTGACTTTTGCTGGCATTGTATCTCTCCCAATATACCTCTCATCCATACTGTTTGACAAGCTGCAAAAGTAACAGCTACATACTCTGCTTCAGTACTAGAAAGAGCTGTTATTGGTTGTTTTTTAGAGCTCCATGCCACTGCTCCTGACCACAAACTGAACACATGAGCCGACACGCTTCTTCGATCATCTACAGAACTTGCAAATCTGAGTCTGAGTATCCATATAACTCCCCATCAACCAACTCATTATTGTTACTTTAGTACCATATTCCATGGGCAATTGTTCCTGCTATATACCTCAGAATCCGCTTTGCTGCTCCAAAATGTATTTGTGAAGGTTTCTCCATGAACCTGGAGATAGTACTGATTGAGAATGCTATATCAGGTCTAGTGTGGGTCAAATAAATTAATCCACCCATAAGACTTCTAAAGGAAGTTGAATTGGCGACTCCTCATCCATCTCTGCTCATAAGTTTTTCATTAACATTCAAAGGAGTACTGACAGGGCTACAATGTAGCATACCAAACCTTCTAAGCAGCTCTTTCGCATATGACTCTTGAGACAAAAATATACCATCATCTGCTTGTTTAACTTCGAGACCAAAAAAATATCGCAACTAACTCAAATCAGTCATCTCAAATTTGTTCATCATGTGATGTTTGAAATCATCTATGATCCCATGTTCTGATCCTGCATAAATCATGTCATCTACGTACAAGCAAATCATCATAAAACCTCCATTATCTTCCTTTTTAACATACATAGTAGGCTCTCTTTCGCTTCTGACAAACCCATGCTTTAAGAAGTGTTGATCAATGCGACTATACCAAGATCGCGGAGCTTGTTTTAAACCGTAAAGAGCTTTCCTTAATCTATAAACAAGTGTTTCCTTCCCTTGTATTATGAATCCTTGAGGTTGATCAACATTCACTTCTTCATTTAAATCGCCGTTGAGAAACGCTGATTTTACATCAAATTGGAAAACAGGCCATTTTTGTTGTGCTGCTAATGCCAGAAATATACGGACAGTTTCAAACCGTGCTACCGGAGCGAAAGTTTCTTCAAAGTCAATTCCAGCTTGTTGAGAGTATCCTTTTACAACAAGACGCGCTTTATACTTCTGAATTTCACCATTTATTCCTAGCTTTGTTTTGAATACCCACTTAAGTCCAATTGACTTTTTTCCTTTAGGTAAATCACACAGCATCCATGTCTTGTTCTTATTGATCGCTTTTATCTCCTCTTGCATTGCTTGTTGCCACATCTTATCTTGACATGCATCTTCAAAATAAAATGGATCAGCAGTAATAAGTGCAAAGCCACATGTCTCATATAAGTCTGCTAATGAACGATATTTTCTGCGTGCTTCTGGTGTTGATAAATCTGCTGTTGTGTCTGAACTAGTTCCTTTGCTGTAGATTCTGTCAATACTGGTGTGTCTGGTTCTGCTGTAGAGTCTGTCAGTACTGGTGTTGCTGATCTTGCTACTTCATGACTCTTTTGCTGTATCATATCATCAACTATGACAGCAGTTTGATTAGTAGTTACCATACCATCATCCTGCCACACCCAACTATCTTGCTTATTAAATATGACATCTCTTTTAATAATAAACTTACAAGTTGTAGGATCTAGTAGTCTATATGCTTTTGATTGAGTACTGTACTCAACAAATATACACTTATCTGACTTTTGATCCAGCTTTCTTCTATCATGAGAAGGAACCAACGCATAACATATTGAACAAAAAATACGTAAATGACTTACAGATGGTTTATATCCATGCCATGCTTCAAATGGTGTTTGATTTTGCACTGCTCTAGTAGGTGATATATTGAGGAGATAGTCTTTAGTTGCTATTGCCTCTGCCCATAAAGAGTTTGGTAAGTTCTTGTTTTTCAACATGCTTCTTGCCATTTCTACCACTGTGCGATTCTTTCTTTCAACGACACCATTTTGTTCGGGAGTATAAGGAGTTGTCAATTCTCTGTGTATACCGTGTTCTTCACAAAAGAAGTTAAATTTATTAGATAAGAATTCTCCTCCCATAACAGTGCGAAGAACTTTAATTACACAGTTGCTTTGTTTTTCCACCAACGCCTTGAACTGTTTAAATCTTTCAAATGTTTGGTCTTTGCTATTAATGAAATACACCCATGACATCCTGGTGTAATTATCTATAAGTAGAAAAAAATATTTATTGCCTCCCATGGATGTTGTTTGCATATGTCCACAGAGATCTGCGTGTACCAGCTCTAGGCGAGATGAAGCCCTCCATGCTTTTCCTACTGGAAAGGACCTTCGAGCTTGTTTTCCATATACACATCCCTGACAAAACTCAATATCCTCAATATTTGGCAGCCCTGTAACTAAGTTTTTGTCTTTAAGTAAACTCAATCCCTTTTTGTGCAGATGTCCATAGCGATGATGCCAGATTGTTGATTCACTTTCTTCTTTTTCTGTGAGTACAAAGCTTCCCATTCTAGATACATCAAGTGGAAACATTTGATTGGAAGTCATTATGATTGTTGCCATTATTTTGCCTTTTTTTTCTAATACAACACTTCTCATCATCAAACAACACCAAATAGCCAGATGACATCAACTGTCCAACACTAATAAGATTAAAATCCAAAGCAGGTACATATTGGACGTTGTGTAAATATTTTTGCTTTCCTGAACTTGATTCAAATCTGATTGTCCCTGATCCTTCCACATGAAGAGTATTTCCATTACCTAATTGCACAGTTTGTTTGTTTGTTTCATCAAGACTAGAAAAGAGTTGTTTGAAACCAGTCATGTGGTTTGAACAACCACTATCTACAAACCATATATGCTTATGGTTCATTGTACTCCTTGGGTTTTGAGCCATGAACAAATTCTATTCTTCTTCTTCAATTTGCACATCACTGTCTTCTCCATTCGTGAAGTTTGCTTGTTCTTCCATGGTCCAACAATCCGCTCTCATATGTCCATAATTACCACAATTATAACATTGCATATTGTTCATATGTTTTCATTGATCATTATTCCGTCCTCTTCCGCGTCCTGATATAGTCTCATCATTTTTCATCTGAAGTGTTTCAAAATCTCTACGTAAAGATTGAAGCCGTACTACCATCACTTTAGAATCTCCTTGAAATTCTTTTTGTAGAATGGTCTATGCCGCTTTTGATGTTGTGGCCGCCGCAATTCGAGAGAATACATTGTCATGGACTGCTTGTTGAATGATAGAGAGTGCCTTCGCATCCTTTTTCTTAGTTTCCTTAAGCTTAGTCTCTTCTTCGACTGTTAAAATTGTCTCTTTATCTGGTTCTGTGAATCCGAGTTCCACGTAATCCCACAAATCATGTGATCTGCGTAAGGTCTTCATCCGAATAGACCAAAATTCATAATTTTCGCCTTTAAAAACTGGAATGAGAGAATGCGTTGCTCCCACAATATTGTTGTTGCTAGTCATGATGAAGCTTGTAAATTTATCTCCTTCTTTCACTGCTCTGCTGATGATGATTGAAGGCTCTGATACCACAATGTTGCTGTCAACTAATAAAACAGAACCAATATGCTGTCTAATTCTTTGCATCTTATTGATAGTAAAGGAGCCTTTAAATAGGAATATAACATAGTAAACCAAAACTGACAGAAACTTAGTTTTCCTAATTCTATTCCTAAAAGGATTGAACAAACTCTGTAATACTCCTATACTAACTCAACTCTATATTTCCTAATTCAAGTTTGAATCACCTTTTCAACATACACGACAAATGAATTCAAAAGTTAAATTCGAGAAGTAATAAACATTATGGCTCGAGTTTAGAGTTTTAACTGGGTTTAGAGTTTTTTTTTTATAGAATTTATGAAACGTTTGTGAGAATTAAGTTTAAAGTTTAAATAAAAGAGTTTGATATTAATTTTTTTGTATTATCTTTATATATATTCTTTTCTATCAATTTCTTATTTTTATTAAATTATTTTACAATAAATATTTTTTTCAACTAATTATTTTAAAGTATTTATTTTTATAAATACTTAAAAAAATTGATTTTTATAAATATATTATTTATTAAAAAATAATAAATTTATTTGAAAGTCATATTTTAAATTTAAAAATATTTATTAATTTGTATTATGCCCTTTTACGCCATTTGGACATTATTAAATAATTAAAATGTTAGTTTATCAAATAGTAGTTATTAAAAATACTCATTAAAACGGTAAACGCTAACCACTATTTAAAAAACTCTAAACATTTAAAAAAATTATAAATGCTACCACAAATGCAAATGCTATAAAAATGCTGAGCGGACCAAATACAATTTATACAGCATTTTGCAGGCATGTGTTGCAGGAAATGACTGTTCATATATTTATTTCAAATGACACAAAGATTCAAATAATTGTTAATTCTGAACTGAAATTTCAGTCACAAATATTAAAAATCTAATTAGCTCTAGAAAGACATTGTTCCAATATAATTAATTTTATTTTGTAACATTACATCATTAGATTTCTTTTCGAGGACAAATAAGTAATAGTATTTGTACTAATTACTCTGAAAGAGTATCCATATAAAAGGGAGATTCCTAAAAAAACCACTACAAATTTGGCTTATTAGCAAAAACAAACTCTTTTGTTTCATTTTTTTTTTTTGTCAAAAAATTAAATTTTTATTTTTCCATCCAAGTTACTGTTCATCCGTCAGTGATAAACAACAACCGAGGGGTATTTTATAATTTTAATTTTTTAATTAAAAAAATTAAAAAATACAAATTTAAGTTTTCTTTTTTATTTCCTTATTCTTTTTATTCCTTTTTTCTTTTCTTTTTACGAGAAAAGAGAAGGAAAAAAAAAGGAACAACAAAAAAAGAAAAAGAAGGGGAAAAAATGGAAAAGAAGAGATTTTCATTTTTTTAAATTTATTATTATTTTTTTAATTTTTAGTTTTTAAAATTTTTACAATTTAAAAAAAAATATAGAAGGAGAAAAAATAAGAAAAACAAAAGAGGAATTTTTTTTAATTTTAATTTTAATTTTTAAATATATAAAAATAAAAAAACACGATGTGGACAAAAGAAAAAGAAGGAAGAAAATAAAGTTTTAATTTTTTTAATTTTTCTTTTTCAAATTTAAAGTTTATTAATTTTTAAAATTTTTAAATTTAAAAAATTGAAGAAAAAAAAGGAAAAAATGAAAGAAAAATAAAAGTAGAAAAAAAAATAAAAATTAAATTATTTATTTTTAATTTATTAAATAAAAATAAAATTATAAAAATACCTCTTAGTTACTATTTATTGTTGATGGATGAATAGTGACATTGATGAAAAAACATAAATTTAGATTTTTTTAATAAAAAACTAAATAGATGAGGTTTTTTTGTGTAATAAGCGAAACCTGCCGTGTTTTTTTAGAAATCTATCTATATAAAACAAGTCAGGGATTATTTCTTGTTTTTCAGAATGCTCTTTGTGTACTGAAAATAGTTTTGTATGTCCTGTAGCATTAACTATTTTCCTATCGCACATAGGAAGTTTTGTTCATGCGGAGGCTGCCACCGTTGGACTGACTAATAGGTTAGTCATTGTTAAGTTCTTCCATACAGGTTGAACTGTCATGCTTTTGTTGGTTTATTTAGTTATTAAATATAGTGAAAATTCTTTCAAATGGGTCATGAAAATTTTAAAATACAGTAATAGGTTTGGTTGAATTTTATATAAAACTAAATTTTATAAAAGTTTGTTTCATCTTATAGGCTTAATTTCCAATTATATATTTTTCTTTTAATTTTATTAACCAAAATTACATTATGTATTTTAAAACTGAATAAGAAATATAATTGATAAGTGAAAATACTCTAATGCCACTCTTAAAAGAAAAAAAAAAGTTACACATTGAATGTTAATTGTTCATCTCCTATTCATGGATTTCTCTCACATAATTCAATCACACGTTTACTCACCATTTTTGCATATTTCAAAATCAAAAGCTCACTTTCAACCACCATTTCATATGCTCTATTTCAAACTGAAAAGCAAACGAAACCCATAGATTCACATACACTCACACTTTTACTATTTGTCGACACTTCTTCTCCACCGTTCGTCGATATTGCCGCTCTTATGTTGTGTTTGCTTGTTACTTCATCAAGATTCAGTTATCATCGCAGGTGAGTTTCCATTTTTTTATAGGGTTCCTCGCCTGTGGTCGCATTTGGTCCAAAGTTTCGTTGCTTCTTCATAACAGTTTACTATTTTTTTTTGGGTTGAAGACATAGTCGTTTGCATTTAGTTTGATATAATATGATTGCAATGACGTCTCAAGTGAGTTTATTGTTAGTTTTTTTTTTTGGCTTCTGCTTGTTATGTATTTGATTGATATCGCATGTCTTGTTGATGTCATTGTTAGGTTATCATATTTTGGGTTTATTTACTCTGTAAAGTGTCCTAAATAGGGTTTGTTTTGCATTTAGTTTTATATTGTCTAATTGTAAGTTTTAAGTCGTTGTTAGGTTGTCGTATTTTAATGTTAAATGGCATTTGAAGTGTGAACTCTTAAGTGTGCTTACTTTTGAATTGGTGGACTGCTGATGCGTTCTGTGATTTGTATATTGTAATATGGATTGAATTTCTAGAGTGTTCATTTAAAACTATATGACTGTCTGTTATTATTTATGAAGTGTGACTTATTTTTAATTGTGATCTACGATTTGTTATGAACTAGGAATAATGACTTTGTGTAAAATGTGATTGTTTTTATGAATTGTTTACTATGAACACGTTTATGTAGAAGATTCACAATGTCTACATATGCATGTGAACTTTATTCACGTTGTTTGTAGAAGTCTATGAACTATATTCAGAGTCTATGAACAATATTCAAAAACTGTAAGTATGTTATTAAGTTAAGAATTACGTTCCATTACATTTTCTTTCCTTTAAGTAACAAATTTCAATATTATAATTTCATGCATGTTTGTTTCCCATGTAATGTCTATGACATGCATTGGGTATTATGTATGTTACATTTGAAATCCCACAAGATAATATTGGTGGATCCTCTTGTTGACAGCCTACATAGCATAGAGAAGGGTGCTAGGTTGGTTGAACACTTCAAGTATTTGTCATTCATGCCCTTTTTTATTTTATCAGCTTTAAATTATAATGAGCGTATATAGGATACACCAGCAAAGACATGGAGAGTTCATGTTGCAGATATGCAGAGAATTTCGATGCAGAGTGATTTGTAAGTTCTTATTTATTTTACTTACTATTTCTTTAGGAAAATAATTTCAATCTAATATCCATAAGTTTCATTTTCTATATCAATTTGCCTAGGTCTTAGTGCATGATCCATTAGCAAAGATAAGGTGTGGTCAAGGATCCTCCGGGAGTACATTGCAAGCTTTATGTTTAAGCATTCTACAGCTCAACCTCCCAGATTACAAGTCTGAATTTAGTTTTTAAACTTTATGCATGTTTTTAACTTTAAGTCGCAGTGCATATTTTATCGTTATGTATGTACAATCTGACGATGATGTTTATATTTTATACAATTTGAACATTCTTTTTTAATTGATAGCTATGCAAAATTAACGGTATAAATTTTTTTGATATTTCTTCACAGATTGTGAACATATTTGAACACTATTTTTAACACTTATATGCAATGTTCACATAATATGACCCCAAATAAACAGTTGCTCCAAAATAGGTCTCTGCATGTCTTTTGCTCATAGTCTGTGATCAATACTATTATAGCTACTCAAAAGTAGCACATGCTCATATCCTGTGAGCAACAATCACAGTTTCTTTAGCCAGGTGGGTATTCAGCCTAGGCATTATTGGTTAACCCCAATAGTCTGCCAATAATGAAAATATAAATTTTTATAGTTATCAAGATTTGACCTCATACCTCAGTTGCTCAAAACATGAGTAAGTAACAAATAGGAGGATGAAATGGTTTGCACTTCACTCCAAGTGTTACCAAAACTTTATGAAATGATATCATATTCATATCATAAAACCATTTTTCTTGGTATCAGAGCTAGTTGACTAACGCCAATGGCTGTATCAAGCTTATCAAATACAGAGCCACAAACACCAAAATCTACCCAAACATTCTTATCAAGTTCTCATCTTGACTTTCTCATCTTAGCTAAAACACTAAATTTTAATCTTTTCATTAAGTTAGACAGGAAAAACTACATCAACTGGAGAGCTTAAACTTTAGCAGCAATCAAAGCCTTAGAACTTGAAGGATTCATAATAACAGATGTTGATCCGGCTCAATACCATAGAGAGCAGAGCTCAAATCGAAACAACTATGGAAGTGGAAGTGGATATGATAAAGTTAGCATGATAATCCGCAACTGTCTTATCTCATTGCTCCAGATCATTAAACTCAGATATCTTGTTATGAAGATAAGCAATAGGAATAAAAGTCTCATGGAAAAGTCTTTCAAATTTATCCCAATACATTTCATTAACATCATGTTCTGCTTTAATCATATTCCACCATTCATCCGT
Organism: Cardiospermum halicacabum; assembly: GCA_031304145.1. Lineage (NCBI taxonomy): Eukaryota > Viridiplantae > Streptophyta > Magnoliopsida > Sapindales > Sapindaceae > Cardiospermum > Cardiospermum halicacabum. Next base: position 21,030,238 of record CM062391.1, on the reverse strand, counting down.
TGTACCCTCTAGTTTATAGGCAGCGAAAGTTACATGATTCGCAGTAGGTACTTCTGAAACGTCATGTTTCATCTTCATAGATTTCAACCATTTTTCTACCTCATAACAATTTACACCGGCCTAAAAACTAGGGGGTATCAATTTTTAAAGCTCTTTTATAGCTTGATGTCGTCAAGGAACTTCACTTGTTCCTTCTCCCACCTCTTGTGTAAAGCGTCACCTAAAAGCATGTCTCCAAGGAGGCATTTTGATGAACTGTATATTCACAGAAAGACTTTATTAATGGTGATGTAATTTCAAACAAAAAGTAGAAGATAAGATAACACGTCTGATCCCCATAGAACTAGACAAGACTTTGATACCAAATACTGTGACAAAACTTTTATAGAGCTGCAACTTTTAAAAAGTCAAAAAAAATAATAATAAAATATGAATAAGAACCAATCAAATACGTTCAAACGCCCCCCGGGGACTACACAATTTAACTCAAAAGTCATTAAATCCGACCTGGCAGTGACATCCAGACAAACGATAATATATTACCTCACCACTAATTCAACTTTAAGCTTTTCATATATAAAACATAACTTAACAAAATTCTGAAGATACAACTGTACAGACCTATCCAGGTTAAAACAACCAAAAATCTTTCAGGAAGCAACACCTATCCAACTTGACATCCAGAAACGTCCTGAGGATCACTTAAAAATATTAATTGCGTAGGTGTGAGCTACTCACCCAGTAGGTTCCAATCCCCTATTCATAACTTAATCAGATAATGAGAAATCAAATCTGCAGAATTCAGTTTATACAAATAGTTTCGTAAACTGAGTAACAACCAATAATCCTGTCAAATCAATAAAATAGTACATTAAATCAAGTACCATTAAATCAAATATTTTTGTTTCCATGCTATCAACATTGATACAATAAAATATAATATTATAACTGTCCGTTGTAACGCCCGAACCCCCAGCTCAACAAATTGAACTACAGGGACCCAAGCGTCATATTACGAAGACAAAATAAAATATAAATCTCAAATACACTTGCTTAAATAACGGAATATAACTTACATCAAATAATGGTAGTGCACGGAAATTCATATAACAATTTAGTGTAATTAAATTCCATGTAATTCAAATGTAATTAAAATTCACAAACTCCCATATAATTCAAATTAAATATCATTTCGTTTTTCAAAGAAAATAAATAAATAGTAAATTAAATTAGATGATCAAGGTATCTCATAAAATCATAATCCGAAGCATAGCTCATCAATTCCAAAAATCATTTTAAAACTTTCAAAAGAAAAGAATCTAACTAATAGATTAAATCAAACTCATTAAACAACTACTAGCCACATTTACACGTTCGAACATGATCTAATCAAAATATTCAAATAGAAGTATATAGAAGGAAAAAAAATGTACTTTATGCAAATTGGTAGATGCTCCCCAAAATGCGCAATGTCAGATGCCGACACGGTTTCCATTGTTGAAGACACATATGTTTTGATCATCCCAAACGGGAGGATATAAAGTAAAAAAAATAATTAACTAAGTTAGTCACACGGGCTGGTTAGTAAACCGCAAGCAATCAAGCACCTACTACCAACGCAAGGGATTATCTTCCCGGAAATCGAGCACAACAAGATTTTACTAAGTGGTTCACTAAAGGATACAACTTAGGCTTCGGCACTAAGATACTTAAAATCAGACAGAAGTTTCAAGCAACTAACATATTATGTTGAGTAATTTATTACCAAATGTTTACTCATGGAAGTTATACTTTATGACCATTAATGGTTCTACCAGCTGACTAAATCTATTTACTTCAAAGTTTCAGTACAGATATGATAAGAATCTAGATTATCCAGATTTCATATTTCAGATATAACACACTTCAAATATACATTTACCGATTTATATTTTAGTCGGAAACACAATTTAACGAACTTAAATTAGCTCATTTAGATTAAAAGAATATCAAATTTAACAGAAGAATACAATTCTGAGAAAACAATTTAGAATAACCAAATAATTTTTATGGTTTGATTGCCCATCCTAGTACAAATAGCAAATCGGTAGAGAGATCAGAATATCAGAGTTGGTCTAAAGACCCATAGCAGAGATAGAGAGTGATGCTGTCGCATCCAAAATTTGCAAAAGCCACAAAGATATATATATTTATGGGCAATTCTAGGCCCTCACGCGCTAGCGTGTCGAAATATACTTCTAACTCCCTATGGCATGCTGGTCTTTTGACTATCAGACTAAGGATTGGGCTTATTTTTATTTATCAAATATCTCAATTTATTTCAAAATAATATTACAGCCAAATACTAGTCATTCAACCTATAATTTAACCAATGAACTCTCTAGAGTAATCCATATAAGCAATTATCTCAACTGACTTATCAACAATTCAATCCTATTTAGTTATTCAATACATGTTTCACATATATCACTATCAAATATTAAATATTAGGTCTAACCATTTTAAGACACAAATTTCAATATAAAATTTATTAAACACATACATTTGAATAAATATAGATGTTTACTAACTAATAACACAAATTCCACAAAGTGGCAGTTATGGGGCCTTCGCCGCGATTCTCGCACCAGCAACACTACTGTCGCCTGACAATCACGACGACGGCAACAGAACACAAATCAACATTGAATTCAAATATATTAAAACAAAAATCATAACACAGTAATACAGACTCGATCAGTTAGAGTTTCCCAAGGGTGATTCTAGAGACATCACAATGGTCACATGAAAACTGAGATCAATTTGATAAAAGTAATTTAGGGCTAAAACCACAAAGACTATCAAATTGAAATTATACCTTAAAAATAGAGAATTGAGTGTCTCGAGACACAAATTCACTTGCTTGGAAATTTGATCCTAACACTAAAATCAATATTTAAGTATAAATATTTTAATAACCAATTCAATTAAACCCAAACAAAATAGAATTGAAGAGAATTTCATATTATGGGTTCTCGCGAACAACCCCCTTTGACTTTGGAAATCATGATTAAACACTACAATAGAGGGATAATCAAAGTCATTGTATTGAAAAATTAAATTTAAATGAAATCACATGTTAAGGTTGGATGTTTACCTAAAAAACGATGATTCAGTTTATGCAAAAGTCTAGGGTTGCTAAAAACCAAAATTCATCACTTTAAAAGCTATTTATAAGTGTGATTTCTAAATCATTTTGAAAACAACAAAGCCACATGTGTTGCAATTTTCAATTCAACCCTTATTTTATTTTATAAAAATATACATTCAAAAGAATTCTTATTTATTTTAAATGGTCATTTGAGCAAAAATTCGAGAATCTCTTTTTTGAGTCAATTTTGAATTGATGTCTCTACACCACGGGATATCCTACGGATTCAGAATCAGGATTTTAAATAAAAAATATATAAAAAAATAATAAAAGTAATTTAAAAAAATCACTCAGTTGCACGGATGTGACACCCGTGAACTATACATGACACAACCATGCACAGGTTTAGGGACTCGCACCCAAGGAGGCAGTGTCCACCCTCCCACTCTCGTGTCACGCGCTCACCCCACCTACATATCCACATAGGGATATCTCACAGTAACCAGCTTCCGCAACAATAATATGAATCCTAGATTGATAGCAATTTACAACAATTACCACAATAAACATTATTTCACATTTCATAAATATAAATTTTGCAGATTCTTAATCGATAACCAAAATCAACTTTTCAATAAAAAAATCATTTAATCAATAAATATTTTTATATCAGCACCAATAATAATAATATTCAAAACTATTCCTTAATAACGTTATTTAAGTCAGAGTTTCGAAACCTAATCCAATTAAGCATGAATAAGATAACCTACCTGACCTATGAAGATTTTCTTAGCACAAAAACACCCAAAAAAAGATAGAGATGAATTCAGAAGAGTTTGGAAATTCTGACAACTAAAATACAACGACAAACAGTAATAAAAAATTGTGAATGGAGGCGGCGAGTTAACCTAATAGGAGATTTAGGGAGTTCTCATCCTCTAGTTCCAACAGTGGTGTCCGTTCTTTGAACCGAAATTAGAATCAATCAAAAATCGCTTCGGAAGTCGCGACACACGAGTTACGTATGGCATCGACGATGGTGTTTTTTATAGACGTTACGAAGTACTCTTCACGAGAAATCCAATGATACAAAAATCACTTAAATCAGATGAGCGGATCGAAAGTTACGACGGATTCAAGTTGGAGGAGACTATCGAACACTGAGAAGAGAAAAAGGTTCTGGTATTTTTTCTTAAATAATATATTAAATTATCAAAATAACCCTTAAACTTTTTTCAATTATACTTTAACCACACAAATTTTAGGACCAAAGTCTAAATTCTAAGTCCACAGTAAAATTATTATATATTATAATACGGAAAGTTTTCGGATGTTACAAATACACTCCTAACACTAGACTTATTTATAATATTTGTTGATATAAAGTTAGAAACCAGTCATTATATGTCCAGTAACATGAAATGAACATTTCAAAGTGCAAAACCCTTTTTTATGTATTACATGATAGTGTCATCATTGTGGCTATATTTTGTTGTGAAGTCTAGAAGAAGATAAACCTAATAACAACAACATTTTCATTGAACATAGGTTAAACAAGAAGAAAATGCATATCTACAACTAATTAGACAATAGAAGAGATTAAGAAGTCGATGGTAGAAGTGATTCAATAAGGATGTGGATTCTTTTAACTCCAAAGATAGCCACTGAACACAAAACGAAGCTTTTAACCTCCTTCGTAGACGAAAATCGACAACTCAAACGCCATTTTCAATTCGTCTTCACATAGCTACAACTCGATGTAGTGAGGAGAAGTAAAGTTGTATGACTATTCAAAAGCAAAGCCATTAGAGCAGGTTAGTATTTTAAAGTCTGGAATGTGACAATTTTACATATTTATTTTCTATTCTTTAAAAACATATACATTTACAAGTTGATGCTTAAAAATTGCTTTATGCTTTCGCTTCGCTTGTACCTCAAAGGGCACTGACATGTTTTATTGTTCCCTCAAAATTTTTGAAACAAATAAATGAAATTAAAAGGCTGGATTATGAGTACTGGTGACAAGTGTCCAGTGTTAGGGTTATTTCAGCAGATTTTAATTTGTTGTGTAGTGACCTTTGTCCCCTTATTTAGGTGTGTGTATAAGCTTAAATAAGAAGGCAAAATTGGAAACAACTTTTGCAGCGACAAAACCACTGATTTGATTGCATAGTAAATGTGAAATTCACAGTTTAAAAACCTGCAAATGAGACTGTTGGCACTGCTGTTGTAATAAATCACATACACCTCCTAGAGGAGGCTCTATGTAAGCCAACGCCACAGCTAAGACATGTAAGCAAAAATGCATCACATACACCATTAGTAGGCTATATATCCACGACCAAGAGTAGTAAGCAAATGCACACATATACACAGGCATTTTAGCAAACATCAACATGGCATCACACTCACGCTTAGGAAGTAGAAGAGGGAAGGTAATAGATCGTAGCAATGTTAATGGCAGGATTCTAAAATTCATAAATAGAATGGGAGGTAATGAAACCACTAAATGTAACACCCCCTGTCCGGTTCGGGAGAAACTGAAACATTTCTCAACTACCCACTAAGGTCCCGAATCCCTAAACCGATGCTCTGACGGTGTTTTGATACCACTTAATATAACACCGCCTGCCCGGTTTGGGAGAACAGGATCGAAAGTGCCGCATCATGGACAGACTCAAATCAATTTCTAATTAAAACCCCTAGATTTCAAAATGAAATCCCTAATTTGGAAAATGAATAAAATTCAGAATAAGAATAAAATAATTATTTTAAATTAGATAAAATACCACAGACAAATTCGTAACGAAATCAAACTCTTGACATGAAAATAAATCTCAAAACTACTAATAATATCATTAGAAAAATCATCAAAACTAATATATAAAAGCATTATAAAAACCTGTTTAAATCAAAGTCAAACGCAGCGGAATTCTTTAATCGAAACATAAAGACTTATTTAAAAATCACATACTAACAACAGATTATAAATTTTCAAAATTTAAACCCTCGAGACTGATGTGACTCTCTTGCCATAGGTCTAACTCCCAGCTCCAAATCATCATTGTACCTACGTGTCAGCAAAACAAACTAACACGCTAAGCTTTTACTTAGTGAGGCGGCTAAAGAAATAAACGAGTTTAAGACTTACGAGATCATCAAGGGATACTCGCAAGATTATCAACACACAAACAAACAATGATCAAAACATGCTTGATAGTAAGTCTTCATATTAACTATGCAAGACTTGTCCTCATATACACATTTCAGAAACATTTAACTTAAATACCATCGAACAATAAATTATTATAACATTTCAATTCATCAAACAACATCATTATAATCATCTATACCTAATATAACATCAACACACTTATCCAGGGATTTTCAAATAACATATATTATTGTTATTCAAAATCATCATGTTTAATTCATTTTACACAAGATCAAAAAAAATTCTCAATACAATATCCAACAAAAATCTCAACATACAAGTTACACTATCCTAATTAATTCGACACATTAACCATTTACATTTATTCACTATTTCCCAAGACTATTATTAAGTCATAACAGAACACATAGTCAAACAAACACACCACACATCTCACATTATACAAATATCATAATAAATTTGTAACACAATCTAATGATTACTTCATCTCATAACCACATATATAAATATATATTCATTTACTAATTTTCAGATCATAATTCACTACACTTTATAATATAACATTTAACCAACTAACACCACTTATCAAATACACAGCTCCTTATAACCCAGGCAAGGTCGAAGCCCCCACAACCTAACCATATGGTGGACCGAAGTTCCTTTTTTTTCGCATATCATATGCGGAATCACAGGCAAGGCCGAAGCCCCCAAAATTGATAGCTATCCTCCCTATGGCATGCCAATTATCCTTACAGACAGAAATCGATACTTAAGGCGATATACTTATGTGACTAGAATTTCATAGTTAAACAAATCGAACAACGTTTCCAAATAACCCAATATCATATGTCATAATTTCATAGACAAATCAGTCGATTTAAATTTTTTGTTTACCCAACATCAATATAAAAATTTCTAACAAATTGCTCATTGAGTCACACAAAGGCTACAGGCACATTTTTTACCAACAAATTTAAGTCTTAATAGCTTAATCTTAACGGTCATATTCACAACATTAATTTCATCAAAATCTAATAATCTGAACAAATAAATTCCCTATTGTCATAATCAAATCATATTATTTAGGACAACATATTATTCCAATCATATGCTAACAATATATATATCGACACATGATTACCAACCAAATTCAATTTCATTTATATATAACTAATTACATATAATATTACATATCTTGGGAATACAAATCAAATGTAGAACTAACAATTATATTCATATATTAATACTAATAACTATTTATATATATATAGTTCTTCTAATACCAATCAATGCACAAATTACATGATGCACAAATAATCTTGACAATATCTATATAAATAATCTTGACAAATATCATCACAGATATATTCAAAATCGATTCAACCAATTGAATCCAACAGATATATCCACGACATCCAATTTATCACACCACATTAACATGAACTTTTCTATATTAATCATCTGACTCTAATCACAAACTACCATATTAATAAGATATAAATATTGTCATTCATAATCAATGTATTCTGATTATATATATATGGCATATATCAATTTAATGCACAACTATACATTATAACATATCAATATCAACAATTAAATATATAACTAGATAAAAATATCCCATAATTCAAATTCAATGCACAAATAACAATAATTTCCTATATGCATAACTATAACTATGTATATAACAATTTATGTCTTGAAAATCTCATATCCTATACATATAACTATATATATATAACTATTTATATATTTTGTAAATACAAACCACAAGTAACAACACATATGAATATCAATTAATATATATCTTTGTATATATGAATATATATAATTACTAAACAATGCATAGATATATATATATATATATATATATATATATATATATTACATGTCACGCAAATCCAAAATCTAATGCACAATTAACAACACCTATTACCATATAGGAGTCCAAAATTTTCTACACATATATTTAAATTTAAAAAAGAATTTATATTTCTCAAAATTTCAATACACAATTAACGACATACATATACTAATATCAATATAATACACTAATCATCACCATGTTCAAATAATCATGATTACCAATCCAACACACTAATTACTATGATATAACCATATAAATATCAACAAAACCAACAATAACACCCAACAATTAATCTACTTAATTAAATCAAAAAAGAGATACACGACACACACAAAAAGGGTGAGGTTAATGCACTCACCAGAGCGGGTTTTGAAACTCCCATATCGAATCCCAAATCAAATTTCAAGATCATCTCGAAAATATTATATCGAGAAGAATCATTCTTGAAAACACATGAAAATGCATACGTATAAAAATATAATTAAAATATGATAATTGAATGTTTAAAATTAAATTAAACTATAATCGAGACTGACCTAACGATGACAGAACAAAACGACAAGGACATTTGAACCAAGAAATTTTCATATCGAACGGTAGACAATTTAAACCAATAGAGTTAGGTGTTTCACCTAACATTATATACTTTCAAATTTTTAACTTAACCCAAAATTTCTAAAATTCACATCTTTACCAAAATATTTTCAAAATTAGATTTTTTAACCCCAAATCCTCTATTTTCAAAACTCTAACCCTAATTGCCAAATCACAATTTTTAATAAAATTCGGGTCAAATTTTGGGGTGTTACACTACTGTCCAGTTCCTCTCTATCCAACTAACTTCAAATTCTTTATTTCCTGCATGGAAGCACAAGAAGATCCTAGAATCATCACTAGCCTTCATTATTCTCCCTTTCCCATAGCGAGTCAAGTTTCCTTCCCACCCTTTTCATCTCTGTCTATTTTGGATCATATTCTTCGTTTGCCTGATGATGAATTTGAATCAATCTATGTAGCTCTCATGCCTTGCTGACCTTAATATTATGTTGTAACTCTCACTACAATTGTTTGTGACCCATCTAATTGCTTCATCAAACCTAAACCTTATCCCATCTTCATATTCTAGCCCACATATCCAGTTATAAGCATCTGGATTTGCCTCCCTTATCTCGTTCATGACAGCAAGATGTGCTTCTCAGGTGTAAGCTTTCGTAGCTTCCCATAATTTATTCTTCAGCTACTGTTCCCTATAGAGCTTCTTTATAAGGTGGCGAACATAACTCCTGTAAATGAACACAAACAAATCAATAACAAAAGAAACACACACACGACTACTTCTGAGATGTTGCAGAAACCACTACCAGGTCTTTTTTTTCCAAATCGACCACTGCAGCCGTAAGTCGTAGCACACTACTTTTAGCGTCTAAAGTCACTGATGTGAGAAGGACTCCTTCATATGGACATTTAAGCTAACAACCACCCACTCCTATAAACGGCCTGCAGTGGATAAAAGCATTACAAGCTGTAGAAAAACACAAAAACATTTAGGAAAATTGATGTTTATCGCCTTCACCAGTTACACGAACAAAAGCAAAAGAGCCAGGATTGTTTCTTTGAACCATGATACAGTACTTCTTCAACAATTTGAAGTATTCACCATGCTTCTTCAGTACCTTCTTCTTTCACCCTATAAAACTTCTTCCTCCCAACAACCACACGGTAATCAGTAGTGCCACAAAGATTGGAATGTCTATGGTTGGACAGTTTTTTTTAATTACTGTTGATCCTATAAATATTCTAAGCAATCAACATACATAAAATAAGCGGATATAATGCAACGGAAAAATTACTGTCAATCGATCAGCGGCGAATCTCTTGGAAATACCACTCAAGTTACCGGTTAAGAACCCCAATGTGAACGAACGCGGAAACTACTTCTCTTTGCCTCTTGGAAACCTCTCAACAGGTTTCACTTTGCAAACACTGTTTGCGATTTAACGTTATTTCAGAATGCATTGAGATTCTGAGATTTTGGATGATTGAAGAGTGGAGAGGAGCACTCTATTTATATTAGTCCATATCTAGTTCACTTAAACTAGAACTGATCTGAATTCAAATAGGAATTCTTATCAGATAGGAATCTTACTTATCCATTACTTAATGGACAAGTAAGAGACTTGGGCTGGGCCTATGTTAGGTGGACCAATCACCTAGGCCCAATGGCCCAAGCCCACTTCAATATAAGGCTTAGGCCAATCAATTTGAAGCCCGAAGTCTAACATTCTCCCACTCACACAAGAGAGGCACAGCCCACTAAGGACCGTCAAGACTTAAATAGAGAAAACATGCGTCGATCGATCAATTGGTTTTATACGGCAAATAACTGGTGTGACCAAATGAATTAGTTTCTTCAATAAAGAAGAATAATCTCGAAATTCACTTTATATCCCAGACTACCATGATTTAAATTCACTTCACACATGTTCGGTCCCAAATGAACAAAGGTTCTGAAAAACTTTGAAGTACTTCTAATCAATACTGTGATCCCAAGAACCACAGTCCGCTAGCGTGTGATTTAAATGGTGTGAAAACAATCAAAGTCTTTCAAATTGCTCTTGTCCGAAAAGACGATGAAAGTAACCGACATCACAGTCATGTCAAATAGGCCACATTTACCGTAGCCATAGAAGACACGCTAATGACATAGTCATTACCCCAACACTCCGGATACAAAAGAGATTGTACTAAGGATAAATAAATATGGGACTTTGCACGATAAGGAGTAGGGACTGTTCTCAAACTTATCTCCCATAGGGTCAACTTATAGCTCGCACGGTATAAAAGCATGGGCGACAATGAACCTTGTCTCTACATCATGCGCGTATGTCTGTTATGATAGTTCTATGCGCGGATGATAGCACAAAGCTATTCCTCAAACTTTATCACTCCCACTTTCCAAGTACGATGACTCAAAAGTCTAGTCCGGCTTGTCAGGTCTCATGATTGTGGTTCTCATGAGCGACTCTTAATCCATTTTGGAGAATTTCATCTTGACGACCACGTCAAGGCGATCATTTTATACACCCCTCTTAGTTCATGAAACTCCTATTCAGAACATGAGTGTATAGATCTCATCATGCATTATCACCAGATAATCAAAACACTGCGCGGGCAAGTGCGCAAGTCTCTCAAACCTAACGACATACTCTCGGATGAATCAACTCTCTATATGCCAGAAACACATGATGATAAACAATTATCAAATAAAACATAGATATAAAAATCCAAGACTGTTACTAATCTCTTTGTCACTACATCCCTGACAAAGTGGTACCTAGTCTCTATGTGCTTAGACTTCCTGTGGTATTTCGCATCCTTAGTATAGGCGATAGCTGCCTGACCATCACAGTATACATGGACTAGCTTTGGCTCACTCTCATGCAGGTCGTCTATAAACCTTTTGAGACAAACAACTTGTTGCATAGCCACCGTGTAGACTACAAATTTTGCTTCCATGGTGGGTAACACTATGTAAATCTACTAGTCTAGGAGATTACTCAATGACTCAAAATTAAGGCACAACATGAAGTTCTCTTCCTCTCGTCCAAGTCGCCACTCCAATCAGTATCAGTGTAACCCACTAGATGGCTTTCACCACATTGGTAACATAGAGCATAATATGAGGTTCCTCATATGCTAGAATTCGTTTCGCAGCAATCTAATGCTTTTGTCTAGGATTAGACTGATACCTGCTTACCAGTCCTACTGCATAGCAGATATCGGGCCTTGTACACAATATAGCATACATCAGGCTGCCGATGTCATTTGCGTATGAAACTTTTTGCATCTTCTCACGCTCTTGTTGAGTTTAAGGGCACATCTCAAGACACAAAGTCTGCCCTTTTGCTATAGGCTTGCAACTAGCCATATGGAAACATTTAAGGATCTTCTGAATGTAGAGCTCTTCCGATAAAGCCAATAACCTCTTACTTCGATCTCTTGATATCTTGACTCCTAGTATATAGGCAGCCTCACCCATGTCGTTGATCTCTAAAGTTGTCGACAACCTTTTCTTCGTTGACAACAGAATGGCCTTATTTTTACAAGCCAAAAGAATGTCGTCTACATATAATGACAATAACACAAAACCATCACTGGACTTCTTCACATAAACGCTATGGTCTTCTTGTGTCATTTGGAAACCATATGAAATCACCGATTCATGAAATCTGAGGTACCATTGCTTAGAGGATTGTTTGAGTTTATAAATGGACCTCAAGAGTTTACACAGTTTCTTTTCTTTGCCTTTAGTTATAAAACCCTCAGGTTGTTCCATGTAAATCTCTTCCTCCAGTTCTCCATTGAGGAAAGTGGTCTGGACATCCATTTTATGCAATTTCAAGTCCATATATGCGACTAAGGCCAAGATTAGGCGAATAGAAGCGAATCTCACTAAATGTGAGAATGTCTCCTCATAATCTATGCCCTCTTCTAGGTATAGCCTTTCGCCTCCAATCTTGCCTTGTACTTCTTGATCGAACCATCACCCTTCCATTTAACATGAAGGACCCATTTATTTCCAATGGCTCTACGTTCTGGCGGTAAGTCAACCAAGTCCCATACATGATTACTTTTCATCGATTTCATTTCCTCTTCCCTAGCTTTCATCCATAGATCCTTGGCGTGTGAATTGAGAGCTTCTTTCACGTTCTTTGGTTCACGACCATCGTGTGAAGCCATCATGAACATTTCCCCTTCAATCTCATAACGTCGTAGGGAATGGGGACTCTTCTATTTCTTCAAGTCGATGACTCAGGCATCCAAGGATCAAGAATCTGTGTACTCCCAATGTCATGTACTAGTGAAGCTGATTCTTCAGGCACTTGATCAGTCCCACTAGGATTGATATCCGTATGTGAAGGAGCTAAGTCCTATGATTCATTATGTTCAAAGAAGGAAGACTCTCTTTCTATTTCACCCCTATTGGGGAATTCATTCTCAAGGAACACAACATCATGTGAGTCTAATTCAGAAATGATACCATCTGAATTTTCACCTATCAGTACATATCCTTTGGATTGCTCGGGATATCTTATGAAAATACATCTTTTACTCCTTGCACCTAGCTTCTCATATGTGCTAGAAAGATCATGTACATTACACGTGCACCCCTAGGGTCGCATATAAGAGAGGTCAGGTTTTCTACCTATCCATAACTTATAAGGTGTAGTTGTCACTGATTTCGTCGGAACCTTATTTAATATGTGGGTCGCTGTTAGAAGTGCATCTCCCCAATAAGATATTGAGAGATTTTCTTGTGCCATCATTGATCGTACCATTTCTAACAGTGTTCTATTTCTCTTCTTGTCAACTCTGTTTTGCTGAGGGGTCATAGGAATAGTCAACTGTCTCACTATACCTTTCTCCTGACACAACGTTTTAAATTGGTCAGATAGATACTCTCGGCCTCAGTTAGTACGTAGCACTTTGACAGTCCTATCTAGTTAATTATCCACCATAGCCAAAAATTTTCCAAAGCAATCTAAAGCTTCAGACTTATGGGAGATTAGATAGACTATACCGAAATGAGTGAAGTCATCTATGAAGGCAATGAAATATGATACACCACTTATAACCTTAACATTCCTAGGTCCACATATGTCTGAATGAACTATTTCTAAAGGAAAAGTGGCCCTAGTCGCCTTTCGAAAAGGTTTTCTAGTAGTCTTTTCAACTAGAAAATTATTAAAGGCTGGCCACTCGATCTTATTATAAGATCCTAAAATCCCCTCTTTTGCCAACTTGTTCATTCTATCTTGTCCTATATGACCAAGTCTAGCATGCCAAGTGGAAGTATCAATATCACCAGATGTAACAAGACTAAAACTAGTATCATAATTGACATAAGAAGGGTTCACATAATCATCAATGCAAAGATAAATAAATCCATCAGCCATTCGTCGAGAACCAATAAAAATAGAGTCATAATACAAACTCAAAACTTTTGATTCAAACATTATTTTATATCCAAAAGTCATTAAAACAAAGACTGAAACGAGACTACGTCTAATCTCAGGAGTATAGAGGACATCATGTAGTAGTAAAATGTGGCCACTTTGCATCCTCAACTTGCAAGTTTCGATCCCTTTTACTTCAACTTGTGAGTTATTTCCCACATATATCAATCTAGTACCACACGGAATGCGTCAGTACTCTACGAACGCTCCCCTGTCTCTAGCTATATGGTCGGTTGCCCCTGAGTCTACAATCCACATAGAATAAGACTCGGCAACCAAAACAGTGCTAGAAACAAAAGCATTGGACATATTAAGATCAAAATAGAATACCTCTTTATTCGGCTCGGTAAAATCATGAGCAAAGTGTCCTATCTTGTTACAATTGTAACACTTGATCTTGCCCATGTCTCTCTTCTGCTCCTTTCCACGTCTGGCCTTCTTTCGAGGATTTTTGGTCCCAAGCTTATTAGGATTCCTAGAATCCTTATCTTTCTTGCTGCCCTTATTCCCCTCTTGTACTCAGCATTTTTGCCCCTATGCACATTAGAATCAGTCATGTAAAGCTGACCAGAGGATTTTGCCGCCTTAAGGCGCTCATCCTCAAGTTTTACATGACGAGAGATATCATCAAACGTTTTAATGTTATCATTATGTGTCATATTTATCTTCATGTTTTCCCAACTATTTGGGAGGGACCTTATCACTGTCTGCACTTGTTGCTCGTCCATCAGGACATGACTGTCTGATTTCAACTCACAGATCATGTTAGCCATCTCACGAAGATGTTGGTGTATAGTATGATCATTGTACTTACGATAAGTATCAAACTTAATCGTTAGCCGTCGGAGCTTGGTGGTTGAAGTCCCACCATGGTTTTCCTTCAGTGCTACCCACATAGCCTGTGCAATGTTGTAATCCTCAAAAGCACACATTAAGTGATCAGCCATACTTCACACTATGGTTATGCGCACAATGTTATTCTTGCGCTTCCAGGACAAATAGACGTCCATATCACACCTTGCTTAAGCAGTTGAACCATGCGCTGGTTCGACCATCGTGTTCGAAAGGGTCTTGAGAGCTTCTTGCTCCTCAAGGATATATTGGATCTTGCGATGCCAGATATTGTATTTGTCTCTATTGAGTTTGTCACCCTTGTTCAACTCAACGACAATAGATTTAGTAGCAGATGTCATCACAGACAAGCACCAAAAAGACACATAAGACCATCTATGTTTAATATAGCATAATCATCCGATAATATTATAAATGCACTAGCTAAAACAATCAGATACTCATTGAATTAATCTGATGGGGAATCGGAGAAGATAGGCAATCTACCCAATCACCATCCTTGTCCTCAAACTTCATCAAATCGTTAATCATGCACTGTGCAAATAATTCTAAACATGCAAGCCTAGAACATCCACTAAATTATTCAGCAACTAAGGAATAATCATAAAGAATTCATGTTTAAAAAATATATCTATAATATATTAAATAAAAACAACATACTAAACAATTCTAAAAAATCACTATAAAAAATATAGTCTATGGATATTCCTCTGGATCCCAATCGAAAGGTGTGAGATGGGTGTACTCTGGCTCAATAATCACACTATCACCATCTTGAGCCTCGTCTAGTATCTCAGGTTTGTCGCTATCTAAATCGACTACTGCCATTTCTTCTTCACCATTTCACTCGGCGACCTCCTCCTCTTTACCATCCCACTCAGGGATTTCCTCTTCTTCACCATTCCATAGGGCTACATCTTCCTCCGATTTGATCTCATTCTCGAACTCATCATCAGCCTCATTTTCTTGCTGCAACTAAACTTCAGCAGCCGCTTGCTGCCCTGCAAGTATGTCATCCATGAAGTTGATGTTCTCTTCAAGCACATAAGCTCCATTCACATGCGGAAATGGTCGAGGTGCATGAGTTTGAGCTACCGGATGTTGCTCAGAAAAAGAAGAAACAAAAGGTTGAGCAACCGGATTATGCTCTGGATACATTGGGACCGGTGGACGAACCATTGTAGGATGCAGAGGAGGCGGTGGACCGAAATAATGTCACACCGGGGGGCATGGATGGAGAATAGGGTGTGCCCACCTTAATCCCATCAGCTGATGTGCAAGTGGAGGTGGTGGAGCAGCCGAATGCTGCTGCTAGACAGGGTAATCACATCCATAAGGAAGCGGTGGCATCATCATGTGAGGAAGTTCAGGAGGGAAAATGTGAACGATGGTCGGTGCTAGGTGCCTATTTGGATACTGAGCAGCCCTCTCAGTGAGGACCCAAAAGTCGTTGTCCACAACGTAACCATATCTTTGAGCCATAACCTGTTCAAAATAATCAAATGCACATGCCATAAGTATGCAAACGACATAAAAAAATAATAAAAAAATGTCTTTGTAAATAGAAAATAATATTTCAAAAAAATTTCCACAAAATTGCATGGTAAAAAACTCAAAATTGCCATAAAAGGTAGAGCTCTAAAAATAAAAAAACAAAAAATATATATATTGGAAACAACTAATATTTTTTTTAAAATGTTTTTTTCGGTCACCAGTGGTAACGTGTGGCAATCACGCACTGCCGCATATTGGCATTTGGCCAGCGACGCGCCGGCCAGGGTAGCATGCCTGCTGCATGTGCTGGCAACACGTGGCGCACCCAGGCACCGCCGCGTGTTGCTACCGCGTCAGCTGCACAGTTAGCCCTTGGGGCTGACGTGGCTGCCACACAAGCGGCCACGTTAGCACTGACCTGTGCGCCACGTGGCGCACTTTGTCAACGGGCCTAGTCTGCAAAAAGTGTTGACGTGGTGGCACATCAGCGCTGATTGGGCGCTAACAAGCGAGCCGCGCCACCGCTGCGCGCCACATGCGCCTACCGAGCGCGTGTGGTCCACGCGCTGCTTTGCCATCGTGCGACGCCGGTCGGGGTGGTCGTTGTCTTCTCTGCTCGCCATCCTCTTTCCTACCGTGCCTTCGATTGTCGTCTTCGGCGCTCCGGTCGTCAGCGGTGAACTTCACTCTCCACTGCTTTGACTGGACATTGTTCTTCAAATAGTAAACCATTAGTGCTGATTGGGTCCAATTTTTTCGAATATGTCCCCAATTTTCGGAAGGCCATAACTCCTTCATTTCTTATCGAAAATATTCATATTATATATCAATGGATTTTTTATTCGAAGACAAATCCAGCGATATATAATTGCATATTAATAAAATTCGTGTAGTTAATTAAAAAATAAAAATAGCCACGAAAAAAACATGCAAGATTCAGTTTCCAGCACCTAGTTCACGTTCTATTCATGCAAAATTAATAATGGCGGAGTCACTACAGAATGTATAAGTAGGCATGACTGGAAAAAATGGGAAGAAGCAATCCAGACAGAATTAAATTTGTTGAATAAACAAAAGGTTTTTGGACCCATAGTTTGAACACCTGAAGATGTTCAACTAGTTGGTTACAAATGGGTTTTTGTTCGAAAATGAAACGAAAGAAATGAAATTGTGAGATACAAAGCACGTTTGGTTGCTCAAGGATTCTCACAAAGACCTGAAATTGATTACGATGAAACGTATTCCCCAGTCATGGATATAATTACATTTCGATTTCTGTTAAGTGTTACAATTGCTGAAAAACTGGAAATGTTTTTAATGGATGTAGTTACTGCATATCTGTATGAATCACTTGATTCTGATATTTACATTAAGCTCCCTGAAGGGCTGAAATTACCGGAATCTCATCGATCAAAATCTCGAAACTTGTATTCCATAAAGTAACAAAAATCCCAATATGGATTGAAACAATCTGGGAGAATATGGTATAACCGCCTGAGCGAGTATTTGGTTAAGGAAGGATGCCAGAATATTACGATATGTCCGTGTATCTTTATAAAGAAATCACGGTCTGGGTTTGCAATTATAGCAGTTTATGTCGATGATATGAATATCATTGGAACTCTAGAAGAGATCCAACAAACTGCTGAATATCTAAAAAACGAGTTTGAAATGAAAGATTTGGAAAAAACAAAATATTGTCTTAGTTTGGAAATTGAACATAAACCAAATGGGATATTGGTTTATCAATCAGCATACATTGAAAAGGTCCTAAAAAGGTTTAATATGGATAATTCCCATCCGTTGAGTACATCCATGGTTGTAAGAACACTTGATCCCAGGATCCATTCCGACCAAAGGATGATGACGAACAATTACTTGGTCCTGAAGTACCATATCTGAATGCAATAGGTGCACTGTTATATTTGCCTCAATGTACGAGACCAGATATCTCGTTTGCTATAAATTTATTAGCGACATATAGTTCTGCACTAACCCATCGTCATTAGAATGGAATCAAATATATTTTGCGTTACCTGAAGGGTACGAAAGATTTGGGATTATTTTATACGAATTCTGATAAATTTCTGGGTTTGACGGGTTATGCCGATGCTGGATACCTTTCGGATCCGCATAAAGGACGTTCTTAAACTGGCTATATTTTCACGTATAATGGTACTGCGATCTCCTGGAGATCTACAAAATAAACTTTAGTGGCCATGTCCTCGAATCATGCTGAAATACTGGCATTACATGAAACCAATCGAGAGTGTATTTGGTTGAGATCAATGATCCAACATATCCAGAATTCATGTGGTATCTCCGAAACTACAAATGGGCCAACTGTTATTGTTGAAAATAATGCTGCATGCATCGCCCAAGTTCGGGGAGGTTACATAAAAGGAGATCGAACTAAAAAAATTTCCCCAAAATTCTTCTACACCCACGAGCTTCATAATACTTGTCAAATCTACGTGAAGCAAATTCCGTCTTCCAATAATCTCGCTGATCTATTAACGAAATCATTACCAACATCAACATTCGAGAAGCTCGTTTACGAGATCGGGATGCGAAAGCTCTCCATATTAGAAAATTAGGTTTATGGGTGTTGTAAATAGGGAGAAATTTCGTAAAATTGGATTCACCAAGAGTACTCTTTTTCCTTCGTCCATTTTTTATCCCACTAAGTTTTTCTGGCAAGGTTTTAACGAGGCAGTTCAGAAGTGGAATCCAAGGGGGAGTGTTGTGAACATTGAGGTTGATTTCCACCTGTGATGCATACAAGTAATGTATACATGCATCCTGACACGTGTCCCCATTTTTGTACTCTATATATATATATGTTAGATATAGATCAATAACAAAACACAAATACGTTGCTTTTGCTTTGTTTTCTTTCCTCTCAATTTCGTTTCTTTGTTCTTCTATATCTTGTGTTCTCCTATATATCACATCTTACAAAAGCATCCAATCAAATTACCAGGTTATCTTTCTGATCCTAATTTATTTTCTAGTTAATATTAAACTGCTTTCTTCTTTTCTACCCCGACTCTCTTTTTTTATTTTTACAACACATTTTCGATTATATTTTTTCATTAAAATTGTAGGAATAGTAATTTTCATCATTATCCCCTTTAGTATGATATAACTTTTATATATGTGAAAATTTTAATTTTTGACATTTTTATAACTTTTATTTATACTATATATCTCATTTTTAAAATCTTCATATAAATAATTTTTTAAACATAAGACCCATCGCTCCGCCATAATCACATAACTACACCCAATATTTCGGACAAGGCACCATTATGGTGTCGGACAATCCCACTAGTAGAAGCCAGACTGTAACTCCCTAACCGAGACCCATTGTATTTAATTGTATCCAGCAATTTTTCGAAGGAGACTACCTAATATGGGTTAAAATTCGTAGATGTGCTCAAAATGTTTAGCTTATTTAAAAACCGTCTTCCAAACTGAAGTGACCACCAAAGAATTAACTTTTGTTTCCGGCTCCTCATCTGTACTTCGAAATCAAAACAATTCCTTTTCTTCCATCAATAATTTACAGACGTGATCGACGAGCAATCTGAACTAGAATTCAGAATATTATTTCTAATGCAATCTTTCAAATTACCATTGAAGAAAATAGAGTTTTCCTTTTGCAGAACTAATTTAGCCTTAAAGGAAATAATGACATGACAATCTCATGGAACATGAAAATTATCCTTGCACCAACAATAACCACGGCGACTACAAGTTTTATCTTCGAAAAACCCTCTGAGTACACGTCATTAGACAGCCCTATTAGGAAGCACAAGTCAAATCAAGTAGTAAGAAAATCCTTCGAGAAATCCCCGAATGTTATATCAAAGCTCCATAACCTTACAGATAAATTATGCATAATTTTAAAAGATAATAAAAAGTGCGAAATATTCTGCATGCTTGAGTCTAAACTGCATAACCCTCCATATTCTATATTTCATTTTTTTTTTTAAAAATTAATAAGTTAACATACACTTAATAATTTAACATATTTTAGTTGTAATATAAAAAAAATATTTAAAAAATTAACTTAATATACAAGGTAGATTGTTCAAGTGAACACATTTAGCACTTCACTTAAGCTCTTAGAACAATATTCTTCAAAACTTAAGGATCATTTCTAATTTCTAAATATATTTGAAATAGCAATATATATATATATATATATATATATATATATATATAAAGTGTTAGAACAAAGTAAAAAAATAAAAAAATAATTTTTTTTTAATTATTTATATAAAAGTTATAACCGCGATATACAATTTGAAAAGAAAAAAGAAATTGTAAGAAAAGAGAACGATATATTACCTTGAAAGAAATTCGCCCAAAATGACTATGTTTTATTTTATTTGTTTAGAAAAGTCGGTTCCTTTACCGGTTGCAGTTCAGTTCCAGTACTAATTTCGGTCTGGTCCGGCTCCGGTTCGGTTCCTAACCAGAATCCGGAACCGATACCGAAAAATATAATTTTCGATACCGGTTCCGATACTGTTCCAAATTTCCGGTTCTGGAGCGGTTCTAAAAGGAACCATGCACAACCCTTTCTTCTACTACCTATTTCAATTATTTTCTTTGCTTATTTATTTATTTTGGTCAATTCACAAACCACCCAATTTTTGAAAGATTTTACTTCTAATACCTGATTTTATAAACTTCTATTAAATCACTTCTAATATCATCCAAAATCAAAACAACTAGTGGTTTTGATGAGGTGTAGGTGGTTTTGTATTTTTGAGTCGTTTCGCTAATCATTTAGTTTTAATAACTATTAAAATTTTGGTTTAAAAATTTAACTAAATTTTAAAAGTTTTATTAAATAATTTAAATATTTTTATTTAAAATTTTTTTAAAATATTACTAAACTAAAATAAATTATTATGTAGCTTAGTATTTTTTAAATGTTTGGTTTAATATTTTTTAATAACTTTTAATTTTAATTTTTAATTTTAAAATTTACTCAATAAAAAAAGGTGTATATTTAATAATTTTTAAATATTTGGTTAAATAATTTTCAATAATTTTTTTATTTTAATTATTGTTTTTTAATTTACTTAAACCTACAACAATAGATTATTTAATTATAGGTATGTTTGAAAATTTATTTAAAATTTTTATATTATTATTATTTTGTAATTTTATAGGTTTTTTTAAATAAATAACAATAAATAGAAATGTTTGACACTAAAAAATAATAAAACTAATTTTGATATATTTAATGGTTTTTATTTTAAAAATTAATATAAAAATAAAACTGAATTTAAAAAAAAAAACTATTTAAATTTACATAATTGTTGGTTGTAGGTATATAACTTAAAATTAAAGGTTAAAAATTAAAATTATTCAAATAATTAAATAAAAGAATTAAAAATTTTAAAAATTATTTATACTAATTTTTAGTTTAGTATAATTAAAAATTAAAACTAAAAAGTTTATTAAATTTTTAAAAAATAATAAATTAAACAATTTAAAAATAATTTAAAAATAATGTATTTAGTTTTGTAAACATTAAAGTTAGAAATTAAAACTATAAACTACTAAAATTAATGAATTAAAAATTAAAATTTTCTAAAACTATAAAAATCTTTGGTTAGTGAAGGTAAAATTAAAAATAAAAAAAATATTTAAAATTTACTAAAATTATTAAATAAAAAATTTAAAAATATTTAAAGTTATTAAAACTAAATAATTGGCAAAACCAGTCAATAACCACTCACACCTCACAAAAATCACTAGGGATTTTTCTTTTAAATGGTTTTGGAGGTGGTTTGGTAGAAGTTTGTAAAATCAGGTGTTAGAAGTAACATATTTCAAAATTGAGTGGTTTTTTGAATTAACCCTTATTTATTTATTTTAATCATAATAAATACATATACCCATTACTTTCTCTTCTTTAGAGACTCATGGTGAAGACGAAGAAAGAAACTGATTATGAATACACTAAGGCCCCTTTTGTTTTTTCCACTTAAGACTTAATAGTACTTAAATTAAATGCTAATTATAAAAAGTCTTAATTCAATTAAGAGTTTTTTCTAAATTTGATATAACTTAAAATAAGTCATCTTCATGTACTTTAACCATTTTACCCTTAAAATACCTTCAATTGTTTTATAAAAGTTTTACCGCTAAAACATATAAAATTTTTATGTATTATTTTTAGTAATGATTTTTTTAATTTGTATTTTTTAATAGAAAATTATTTGTGATATATTACTAATCTATTAAGATAGTCTTATTGATTTTTTTATTTGATTATCAACTCAAAATTATTGATTTTGTTTTATTTGATTATCAAGTTAAAATAAGTTATTAGTGATTTCTTATTCATTTATAATTTTGTCCTTTTATCAATTTTTTAATATTTGATAGTATAATGGTTTTATTTCATTTTTAATTCATAGTATTTAAAATAAATAATTATAATCCATATAAATGTTTATATTTTTAATATTTTAATAATTATTAAATTAAATTAAATAAATAATAATTAATTATTCTATATAAATTGTTGTTAAATTTATTAATGAATTAGAGCTGATGTTAATAATTTACAATATTGAAATATATATATATATATATATATATAAAATAGAAGGACACACCAACTAGACAATTTAACAACATTTATTATTTTTTGTTAAAATTTAGAATGACATTTTTATTAAAATTTACTATGTGAACATTTATTACTTTCATTGAAAATATAACCACATTTATTATATTTTACTTTATTTTTTGTTTAAATTTAGAATGACCATATTTATTATTTTCATTGAAATTAACAATGATAATATTTATTATTTTCAATTATATAATATTTATTATATTTATCCAATATGCACATATATATAATCAATCCTATGGCAAACTATAAAATTTATTATTTTTATTGAAATCCACAATCAATAAATATCAATAAATGTATAATAATTAAACATAATAATTCGTCTATTAATATTTGTGGTAAAGGAAAAACACATGTTTCAACTATATTAATGGAAGGGTATTTAAGAAAAAATATATAGAAAACTGAATCCATTAAAATTCAGCTAAAAATTATATCTAAACGAATCAGATGAAAATCACTTAATTTCAGATTTTTTTCGAAAAAACAAATCGTTTAAATCACTGAATTTAAGTCTTCAGACCTATTTAGTGTTAAGCCGGAAAAAACAAACGGGGCCTAAGTTGCGAGTTGCGAATGACGATTTGAGATTATGTAGGGACTCAATGGGTAAGGTTTTGGAATCTCTTTATGTTGATGAACAAAGATTTGGTTTTTTTTAAGGGGTTTTGATTTGTTGATTTGTTAGCATTATTCAACCAGGGGTTTTGGTTAGTTAGCATTATTCAACCAGGAGTTTTGGTTCTATCTCTCTCAAGAATCTATCAGTGATTGTCAACATATTTGTATGAGCTCTTCTTCTATTTTATTTTATTTATAGAACCGTATATTTCTGTATATGATCTACCTATTTGTTAATATTGTTTATCAATGTGTTTTTCTTATAGTTTTTGTTGTGGTTTATATTTTAATCACAAATTTTGTGGGTAATTCTGTCATCAATTAGGAGTTTAGTTATTGATTGATTGTTTGGTGTTAATGACGATGGTGGTGTTTGATTTTGTTGATTGAACGTGCTTTCAGAAGCTGTGGTCTCTACTGTTTATATGTTTTTTAGTGAAATTTTAATGTTGTTTTGGGTTGTTTACATGTTTGATTTTTGGGGTTTGTTTGATGGTTTGTGATTTGTGGTAAAATTGGTATGTGATAAAGTGACTTATGTCAATAAAAAGCTTGTTTTTGGGTTTCAATTTTGTTTGATTGTTAAAATTGGAATGTAGAAATTTTATATATGTATGAGGTTTTGATATAATGATTGAAGTGTCCTTTGCTAAAACTCTCTTTCTATTACCCAGTGTGGAAATTGGTTAAAATACAGTCTTTTTAAGTTATGTTCTATTCCATTCAAATATCAGCCTCCAAAGTTTTTTTCTTTGTGTGAATAGTTAGTATATCACTGACAGGGTTTAGACCTAAGTGCAAGTGCACACAAATATCATCAAGTAGTAATTAACATCCATCCACAGAGATTGATTTGTTTAGAAGTGAAACTTAAACTATTTGGTCTAATTAAGCGAAGATCAAGAATAATATGATAATAATATGCTTATCTTATTCATGATAGTATTTATAGGACAGGAACCAAGAAAAGCTAAACTATCATCAAATTTCTCTTCCTACATTAAACTCCAATGAAGTTCTTTCTTATTTTTTCTTTGTTACATTTTATAATATGAAAGATAGAAGGAACCGATGCCCGTGACAAGGAAGGTGGTCTGATAGAGGTCCATATAGCCTAGACTATCAAAATGCGTTGGACATAGGCCTTTGTGCACCTTTGGGAGATGATGGAGAACTAAGTATTATTGGACCTGAAGTAGGAACTAGGTATGACTAGAAAATGAGTTTTCTTTTGAAAATATTTAGGCAATTTCAAGCCCTCAAAATTGGTGACTATAGAGAGGCCTGATTTGAAGAACCTGACCCATGAATTTCGACCCATGAATTTAACCCATATTTGGATTTTTCTAGAATGACTTTTCAAATTTCTTTGGTGTTACTTTTGTTGCCTTAATTTGTCTTTAATTCCTTTTATAATGGTTGTTACTAATGCCTATTTAATTAGATTTATTATAGGAAGTTTTTTTTCTTTCATCTTTATATGTAATGCTTCATATTTAAAGGAAGAAATAGATAAATTTAAGGATCATATTTGAAATGAAAAATATTTGAGTGTTTAAACACATGAGTTTTACTTGTTTTCAAAAACATTCAAGGGTTTTATTAGTTTCAAAAAAACTATTGGATTTTGTACATTTCCAAAAATATTCTGTTATTTCTTTTCATATTCATAACATAAATCCACCACGCCATCAGTTGGTATCAGAGCCTAGTTTTGCTTTTTATTTTTGCCTTTTGCATATCCAAAAAAAAAAAAATCAGATCATGTCAAGAGATCAAGATTTATCTGCTGCATTTGTGGCAATGAGGCAAGAAATGAAGGATCTTAAGGCCTAGAATGAGGTCTTGGAAACACTTGTCCAGAATTTCCCTTAGATTAACCGAAATCTTGATGAAGAGGATCCGGATGACAGAGCATAATGTAGAAGATCAACGCCTTGTCCGTAGAGGTTTTAGAGGCAGAGGGAGAGGACTTGGAAGATTTGGCCGAGATAAAAGAATACCACAACCCTAACATGGAGAGAGGCAAGAGGAGTTTTTCAATTATAAAATTGAATTATTAGAATTTCATGGGAAGATTGATGTTGATGCCTATCTTGATAGGGTATATTCAATAGAGAGATCATTTGAATTAAGGGAGTTATCCGAGACAAAAAAATTGAAACTTGCAGCCATGAGATTGAAGGGTATACTGCCTTTTGGTGGGAAAATTTGCAAAAATAAAGAATAAAGGAGGGGAGGCCTCTGATTACACAGAGGAATATGATGAAAGAGGAGATGGATGTGGTGTTCTTACCGCCCCATTACAAGCAGAAAATAATTGAGTGGATGTTGATCCTCAAACAGGGCACCAAAACTGTGGTGCAGTACACCATGGAATTTATATTAAGGAGTTTTTGTTGAAATGTGAAGTGGAGGAGATCGAAGAGCTAATCATGGGGCATTTTATCCAAGGTTTACGTCTTGACATCCAAGATATTGTAAGTTTATATCCTTATGAGTCTCTCAACAAATTGAAAAGATAGTCCTTGAAAAGTGAGGCAAGTTTGAAACAGTTACGCCAAAATAGAACCAATACCAACCAAACCTCCACCTACACCTCACCTTACAAACAAAGTTCTAGTGGCTCCTGTTCTTCACCTATAAAGACGCTCTCACCAAAAACCCTTTCTTACACATAAAACACTTCTAACACACCTAAAGAAACCCAATTTGTCCCACCATCTAAAATCACCTCTAAAAAGCTTTGAAATATTTCAAATGTCAAGGATATGGACATTTCCAAATTGAATGTCCAACGAGGAAAGTTATGATGGTTAGAGAGATAGAGGAGATTCAGGAAGAACTATACCACATTGAATCTATTAGGATAGATTTTGATTTGGATATTGATTAGAGAGATGTCGTTGTATGTGATGCTAATTTGCTTGATGAGGAATATTTTAAAATGATGCGAGTTCTGAACTTTGAAAATAGTGTGGAGGACTGGAGGAAGAAATCCATTTTTCACTCTAGGTGTATGACAAATGACAAATTATGTAAAGTTTTTATTGATAGTAGTGCTTGTAAGAATGTTGTCTCTAATGAGATAGTATCTAAGTTGGGACTGAAAACCGAGCTAATTGATACCCCTTACAAGTTTACTTGGTTGGATCCAAAGCATGATAAATTAGGGTCACCAATAGGTGCCTAGTTCCTTTTGCAATTGGAGAATATTAAAATGAGGTAAACTGTCATGTTATCCCTATGACAGCTTGTCATTTGCTTATTGGAAGTCCATGGTTGTATGACAGGGATGTCCACTACTAAGAGAGGGCAAATAATTACTCCTTGTTTCATGGAGGAAAGAAAATTTTACTTAAACCCTTGCTACCAGAGAATAGAGAAAAGAAGGGAGAATTTGGAGTTGTGGGTATTTTGTTCAATGATGAGAAGAGTGTAATCATAGAGCAGCTACTGAGCTTTATTCCAATTGATTTTGAGGATGAACCTAACCCAAAGCATGTAATGCCAAAATGAGGTAAAACCTCTTATCAATGAATTTGTAAGAGTTTTTCTAAACACTTTACCAACCGATTTGCCTCCTCTAAGAACCATACAACATTAGATTGGTTTTGTTCTGAGATCCCAAATTTCTCACAAATAATACTACAGAATGAGCCCTAAAGAGAGTGATGAAATACAAAAATAGGTTAATGAACTGTTAGAAAAAGGATTCATAAGATAAAGTGTCTCTCTATGCATTATTCCAGCCTTTATAGTTCTGAAAAAGAATGGCAAGTGGAGGATGGTTATTGATTCAAGGGTTGTTAACAAAATCACAATCAAGTCCAGATTTTCAATTCCAAGGCTTGATGACATGTTAGACAGATTGCATTGAGCTTCAGTGTTCTCAAGAATTGATCTTGCAAATGGATTCTACCAAATCCGTGTCAAAGAAGATGATGAGTGGAAAAGAGCCTTCAAAATTAATGCGGGGCTGTATGAATGGTTTGTCATGCCAATGGTACTTTAAAATTCACCTTCTACCTTTATGCGACTCATGAATGAGGTACTTAAACCATTCCTTAACATATTTGTGGTGTATTACTTTGATGATATCATTATTTTCAGTTCTAACTTACATGAGCACTACATGCATTTGAGATTTTGAGATATATTTGGCGCTTAGAGTACATATTTTATGTACTTCTTACCCTTTCTTGTATTAATGGCTATGGTTACCTTTTCCAACTGCTTCCATAAATTCTCCATTTCCAATCCGTACTTTTGTTTTAATATTATCAAGGTTGTAGAAAATATTTTCATCCTTCGACATATGATTTTACTACAACCACTATCTAGGTACCATACGTCTTTCTTTTCCTTATTGGTATTTTGGCAGACATGAAATATATAGTTTTCACCTCCTTTTTCTTCACTAAAATTATCTTGATTATTTTTTCTTAACGTACAATCTTTTTGCTAAATGCCCAAATTTTTTTCCTGCAATTTTTGTATTGTGGCTTTCCTTTATGCCAACAATCTTTAGTCAAATGACATTTCTTTTTGCAAATTTTACAAGTAGAAATATTTTTATTATCTGATTGTTGACCTTCTTCATTTTTAGAATTTTCTGCACAATCTTTAGATTTTTTTTGAGATCGCAAATTAGTTTTAGATTGGAAGGCATTGTTCAAATTATCACCATTACGTGTTTTCAATCATTGCTCATATGCTTTTAGAGAACCTATTAACTCTCCTACCGCCATTATTTCAATATCTCTAGATTGTTCAATCGCCGATATTACGAAATCATATTTTTTTGTGCAACTTATTAGTATTTTTTTGCACTATTGTTTTATCCGTAATATTATCTCCATGGTTCTCATTTGATTAACTATTTCCTTAATTCTTGAAAAATAATCCTTAGCGGTCTCACTATCTTTCATTTTTATATTCTCAAACTCACACTGAAGAGCTTGAAGTTTGATGGTGCGTACCTTTTGATTCCCCTGAAACTCCTCCTCCAGAGTGGTCCACACTTCTTTAGCTGTTGAAGCTCCCATTATTCTTGGAAAGATGTTGTCTGCCATTGCCTGTTGTAGGGCAAATAATGCTTTGGCATCTCTCTTTCTTTCAGAATCTTCTATTGAGCAGCTGATAGGGTGGAAGTATCTTCCGGAACGCTATAGCCCTCTTTAATCATCTTCCATAAAATTTGAGAATGAAAATATGCCCTAATCTGGATGGACGAGAAATCATAATTTTCCCCATTAAATAGTGGAAATGGAATGTAGAATTTAGTGGAGTCCACCATTATAAAATTAGAATATTATGCCAAGTAGATGACCGAACGCAGCTCTGATACCACTATTGGAAGATAGAATGATAGAATTATAAAATGATAAAATTATTAAAAAGGGATTTAATGTAGGGGAAGCAAAGAAATAAAACAAGGGAGAAAAGTTAATGTAGTGAATAGAAGAGTAGTGTATTGATCTCTGTTTCATGTTTTCTACGTACCTCCTCTGGAATTTCAAATGAGATTGTCAACTTTTGGATGTCATTTAAATATTATAGACGATATTTTATTGAATACCAACTATTACATCACTTAATATCATCATCGTTACTGAAGCATGGGACATAAGTTGAAATAAACATAGAATTTAAATATGGATTGTGGAGTTGAACTCGGTGCATGAAACTGGATACTGGAGCATTCCCAGTCGAGAAGCTTCCCAGTCGAACACCAATAGAAACTTATGTAGATATACCTATCACTAATAGTAATCAATTTATTTATTTTTATTAATGCGGGTTAGTATTTATAGTGGTTTACTCGTATTTTAGCTTTAAGGGTAACATGGGAAATTAATAAGAGTGATGGCATGATGTTGATGATGTGATTATCAGAAACAGCAAATAGCAATACAATGATGATGCTAGTGTATTTTAGCTCAAGGCTAGATTAAATTGAAGTTGGGAAAACACTTGAAGCATAACTCACAGACCAATAAACAAACGAATAAATGAGATCAAATTAGCTTCTTGACGATGATGGTGAGTAAAAAATAAATAAATAAATAAAAATAAAAAAAAAAATAATAATAATAATAAAATAAAATTACTTATTGATTCCCGTCTCTTCATCATTTTTTTAAAAAAATAGAATATAGTACCATTGGCATGAATATTATAATTTTTAAAGTTTTATTAATAATTAATATATTAAAAAGTAGTAGTGTCAGACAGTCAAGCACGTGATCGTCCGCCTGTGACCGTGAAAAGTTCGTAATTATATGGTCATCAATATGGTGACCGTACCCGCACGATCACGGGCCACCCGCAGACTTCTACATTCATTTGACCATTTTCAACTCGTATCTACCCGTACCTGTAAAAACCCGTAGTTACACGATCATCTCGCCCATACTCGTACAGTCACAGACCGCCTACAGTCACAGACCAAATTTTGACACCAGTATCTTAGAGTAGATTAAAATTTATTTCTATTAAATAGTTAAAATTAGCATGTGAAATTTTCAATAATATTTTTTATCATAAATTTGAGTTTTGAAATCAAATACTACAATTCAAAATTATGTCTATTAAACTATAAAAAATATTGTTCTCATTTTTAAAATTTTAATTATTGGTTAATAAAATTTGACATAAAAATAATAACTGCATTTAATCCGGCCAATTATAATTCAACTCATAAACTAACTAAATACGGGAAACTTGCAACTTGATTTCTAATCCAGTACCCCGTTAAACTATCATCCAGACTAGCAAGTCTTCTCTAATTTAACCCAAAAAAGTAGTATTCTGACTCATCAATCACATATAACAATATAAAGTAAGTTTATATGTTTGATTAGAGTAACCTATAAATCTTACATGTGCTACTTTAATGAATCTCTATCGACATAAAAGTATTATTATAATTATTATTATTGAAAATATAAATTACATAGTATAATGATCAATTGCCTAAAGTATTTTTTTATCAACAGAAGCTCTTCAACGCATAGTTGTACCTTTCTAAATAAAATTTCATCTACCAACAAAAACCATAATACATCTTATTAACAAAAGCTATAAAAGCTATGGACCGGCGAGCAAGAGAGGGTAAGGAAAAAGCTCTATCGAACCCTGTGGGAATAGAAGTTATGTTCACGACTTCAAGACAAATGATTTGTCTTTTAAATGTCTGTTAAATTATACAAAAGGCCTGTAAATATTTTGTATCATATATTACTCTTATTTCCAAATTTAGATGACCTATCTCTAAAAATTTACTAAACATTTAATAAAAAGATATTAAAACATTTCCAATGTTACTAAAAAGAGAGTTCAACTGACATTCTCTTTTTTAGGTGTCACTCAACTTGGGACTCATATGATTCCCAACCATTATGGGGTTGAAGAAAAGTTAAGACCGTCTCACCTCTTTATTAATTACCTTTTTATTTTATTTTATAGTTATGGAGAATTTTACTTGTTTTTAAAAATATTTTATTAATAAATAATTTAACTCGGGATCCAACTTGGGACATACCATTATTTATAAGAATCTCACTTTTGTAATAATTTGAAAGGGGAACTTTGCATTGGAGATGCTCTTAGTACTCAAAATATATTTAGGGGGTAGACCCTATCAATATATAAAAACTTATTACATAAGTAAATTACATAAATATTCAAATTTCAATTGATTTTTTACGTAGATCAATCATGATATTTTTTTTTTTCAGTAAAATTTTCTTTCAAATAAAGCGGTGAAGTGAGATTTTTTCTTTTAAAATAAAATAAATAATTATATATATATGCACATTAATAAATATTTATGACATGGACATAAGAAAAGTGAAAAATGGACCGACATAACGGGTACTTCTATGCCGGTCGGCTACAACCCGTGGTTGTACACCCTATCCATTTAAAATGCTGCCATGTATATAAATTAATTTTATATTTCCAATGCCACTTATTTAAAGTAATAATTACACTTTTTTTCTTTTAATATTTTATTTTTTCACATCATCTCCTCCCCCCCTTAATTATTATTATTTTTATTTAAAATTAAATGAATTACTACTATCAAATTTTTTAAAATAAGATGAATTACACATTTCCATGGATATTATAAAAATATTTTTTTTATTTATATAAAAATTATTTTAAAAAAATATTATCTACTAATATATTATGTATCACATAAAATTAATA
Source organism: Cardiospermum halicacabum (assembly GCA_031304145.1). Taxonomy (NCBI): domain Eukaryota; kingdom Viridiplantae; phylum Streptophyta; class Magnoliopsida; order Sapindales; family Sapindaceae; genus Cardiospermum; species Cardiospermum halicacabum. The sequence continues at coordinate 20,998,192 of CM062391.1, read as the reverse complement.
CTAAAAATGTGAACACATCAAGGTTCTTTAAAAAGAATATAAGAGTTTGATACTTCTAAATTTTATTAAATGAAGAAATTTATGTCTAAAAACTAATGTTAAATTCTAAATGATGGTATTTACATTAGGGGTGGACATGGTCCGGGTCGGTCCGGTTTTGAGCAAAACCGGACCGAAATCGAATTACTCGGTTTTTCGATACTTAGGACCGAACCGAACCAAATAGATTACTGAAACCGACCGGTTTGGTTTTATTCGGTTCGGTCCAAATCGGTCTAATTTTATTTGGTTTGGGCTTTCTTGTTCGGCCTAATATTTTGTAATTTATTTTTAAGTAAGTGATATTCCATTTAATTCAAAATAAATATGTAATACAGGTATAAAATCAAATATCATTTAAAATCTAATTTATTTGTCAATAATAAAGTAATAACTAAGTTTGAAACAAAACATCAAATTTTTAAACAAAACATCTTATGTGATCAGTACAAATTACATAATTTGAATGAATAAGAAATATAACTTTTAAATATAGCAAGAATGATATATACAGATGCATGAAAAGGACATCAAATGATTTTTATACAAAATTGGAACATAACAAAAGTTGAAAAAATAAAAAGATAATGTAAAGAAAATATTATATATTTGTGAAACACATGAAATTTAGTGCAGATGTTTGGATTTATTATTATTATGATAATTAATTTAAATTGGTTTTTTTTGGGTCGGTTCGGTTTTTGGAGATTAAAACCGAATCGAGACAAATGACTCGGTTTTTATTTTTTAAAACCGGACCGATCCAAATAAGACTAAAAACTGATTAATTTAGTTCAGTTTGATTCGGGTCGGTCCGGTTTGGTCAAAAACCGAAAACCGCGCCCACACCTAATGTACATATTAGTTGTAATTAAATTATTTGTTATAGTTTATGTAAATAGATAGAATAATGCATATATTAAACATATTAAAAGAAAGAAATTACTCCTTCTCTTCTAAAATAATTGTTGCTTTTTAAAATTTATTTTGCTCAATAATATCTGTCATTGTAGTTTATCAATGAGATTTTTTCAATATATTTCCTTATTTACACTTACAATTAATATGTTGATTAGACTAAATATTAAAGATTAATAATATTTTTATAATGACGATTTTAATCTTATGTTCTTGTATTTAATTATTTTAATTTGTGTGAAAAATAAAAAACAATAAATATTTTACAACTGAGGTAGTAACTAGACAAAATAATTTTCTAAAAACAAAACAAATAAACCAGAATATTTAAATTATTACCATTACCAATTTGACGATAAGTTGAATTATAGACATATCCATACATATGTCTTGAAATGTTATCTCCAAAGATATGGGATTCAATCTGACCGGGAGCATTTGAATCATGAAAACAAATATGTTTATTTTTTTATAACTTCTCATAAAAAAAAAATTTAAGTCAAGTTAAATTTATTTAAAAAAAAAAAAAAAAAACTTGCAAATAAATAAGTTGAACTTGGGAAGGCCAACACATATTGAATTGGTCTCATTTAAGATTTTTACTTAAGGTTTTTATTTATTTATAACTTCTCATGAAATAAAAAATTTAAATCGAGTTAAAGTTTAAAAAAAAAAAACTTGCAAATAAATAAGTGAAACTCGGAAAGGATAATACATATTGAATTTGACTCATTTTCATCTTTATAATACTTTTAATCCAATATAGAGCATGTTTATTATTAGCTATCACTTGTGAATAATTGTGTTACATTTTATTTGTTAATTTTTTTATTTAATTATTAATCGTTTTACATTATAATCATGTTGATTATCTCTATAATTCAATTAATTTAAATTTTCAAAAATATTTTTTTTAGTCTTTTTGTTATTTCACAAATTGCATTTATGTTATATAGTCCAACTTTGAAAAACTTTATAAAACCCAAAAACATTTACTTTTAAAAGTTGTCCAACTTAACCATTTTACCTTTATGTGAAAACCTTTTATATTAATCTATGAATGTGGTATTTCAAGAAAATTGGTGAAATTGCGAATAATTAGTTTCTAAGTAAAAGTTAGGATAGCTAAAAAAATATAAATGAAGGTTTTTTTTTTTTTTTTTCATTTTACCTCATTTTCCTAATTTATTTTTTGGTCAAGTTAAAATTTATATAATTTAAGTTTTATTTAATATTATATTTTCAATAAAAAAAATAGTTATGATTATAATTTATGTAATTAAAAGTATAAATATTTTTTTAGTAACTTTTATATAGTTAAAAGTATAGATATTTGTATAATATAGATTGAAATGTGTAATTCATCTTATTTTATAAAATTTAATAGTTGTTATAATTTATTTTATATATATATATATATATATATATATATAAAATAGTTAAAAGGGGAAGAGAGAGAGGAAATGGTGTGAGAGAATAAAATATTAAAAAAAAAAAGAAAAAAGAATGTGTCATCATTAGTTTAAATTAGTGACATTGAAAATATAAAATTAAATATAGATAGCTCATACACACAAGGCTTCATTTTAGATGGACACAGTGTACAACCACCATAGAATTAGCCCCGACATATCGGCTAATTCTATGGTGGTTGGCTATCACCGATGGTTGTACGGTCTGTCCATCTAAAATGAAGCCATGTGTATTAGTTATCTATATTAAATTTTAATATTTCAATGTTACAAATTTAAACTAATGATGATACATTCTTTTTTTCTTTTTAATATTTTATTCTCTCGCACCATTTCCTCTCTCTTCCCCCCTTTTAACTAGTATTTATGTTTTGTGTCCCAAAATCATACGGTTATTTATGTTTTGTCTATACACGAGGCTATCTTTATGATCTCTGTTTCTGATGAAGGTTGTAACCATAGGAAGTTATCTTTTATCAATTTATTTTTTCATGCATGGGTGGATGTAAATAATGTGGGGTATGACGGTCGTAAGATGTATAAGAAAGTTTGTACTGAGAGATTGAAAATTCTCTTCATCCTTGTTGTGTCTTTGTACCCACTTGAGGATTTTTGCTGTACTTCTTCTCAATTAGTGAATTTTTTCGCTCGCTGTTGTCTGTGGTTTTTCCCATTCCGGGTTTCCACGTAATCTTGTTGTTATTTTGCAGTTCGATTTTGATTATTAAACTTTTATTTCCATTTGATTGAATTTAGTTTACTTCTGCTAGCTGTGATTAGTATTAAACTTCTACATAAATTAATTTAAGTGATACGTTATGCCTATCATTATAAGAAAAATAAATCATTTTAAATGATTAGAAGTAATAATAATTCTCCTATATATATGCTCAAGGATACCAATCACAATTTGAATGTTAACCACTACCATTTGATTATTTTTTAGTAATTAATTATATAGTATAAAAAAAATTATTATTAGAATGTGCATCACGAACATTTTTAACCATTAAGAATGTATTCATCATTTTAAGGAAATTAATCAAATAAATGTAAAAACAATGTTATTATATCAACTATTTAATTGATTAGGAAGTTGGGCTTGGACTTTATTTATAAAACTAAAATGGGCTTGGGCTTTATATAAAAGCCCAGATGAAAAGAAGAGTAGAGTTGATATCAGCCAGGTGTCAAGTCTCAATCTGCCTATACATATATATTGTTTAATCTGATAATATATATATACATATATATATATATACATATATATATATATGGTGCTCTTTACATTTGATTGTGAACCCATTAAAAGGCCATGTATTATGTAAATTAGTTTGTAATTGCCCTTCTCTTTGAGACTTCATTCGCAGGTCTTCAACAAGTGTCTCTTCTGTTGAAAATTAAACATGATTAATGGAGGAGTTAATAACATTATGGAGGAGTTAATAACATTATAAGTTATGGAGTTTATATAATTCGTAACTGGTATGCAATTTATCAATTCATACAAATAGTTTTTGTTAGTTTTAAATTGTATTTATGTGATGAGGATATATAAATTAAGAGTTCAAGTTAGGTGTTAGAAGAGTGAGTCAGGAAAAACAAATATAATATTACAGAGTTGTTATTGAGGGAGTCTCTATAATGTTTTTCCTGTAATAGAAGTTAATATTCTCCTCCAAAATATTTCTTTATGAGTGACTTTTAAAGTTATATTTCCAACGGAGTGGTATCAGAGTTTGAGTGATTGGAGAATATGGCCAACACTAGTAGCCTTGTTCCAGTTCAAGTACCTTGTCTAACCAAAGAGAATTATTCATCTTGGTGTATTCGGATGAAGGCGTTGTTGGGTTCAAGATGCTTGGGAGATAGTAGACAAAGGATATGTTGAATCAGAAGAAGATGTCGTCTTGAATTAGACAGAAAGAGATGCTTTGTGCAACATAAGGAAAAAGGATCAGAAAGCTCTCACCATAATCCATCAAGCAATTAATGATGGAACGTTTGGAAAAATATATGAGGCGAGGACAGCAAAACAAACATGGCAAATTTTAGAAAACACTTATAATGGTGTTGAACAAGAGAGTAAGACTTCAAACATTGAGAGGAGAATATGAAGCCTTACACATGAACGGATCTAAGTCCATCTCAGAATATTTTACAATAGCTCTTAAAGTAGTGAATGATAGGAAGAGATATGGTGAGAAGATTACGGATAGTTAAGTTGTTGAAAAGGTTCTTCGCTCGCTCGATGAAAAATTCAATTTCATCATTGTAGCAATTGAGGAGTCGAAAGATTTGAGCATAATGACTATAGATCAACTCATGCGTTCCTTACAAGCCCATGAAGAAAAGCTTTTTTGGAAGAAGAAAGAGCCTCTCGAGCAGTTGTTGCAAACAAAGCTTCAACTGAAGACACGTAATGATCAAGAAAATGGTCAAAATTGATGAGGATGAGGTCGAGGAGAGGACGTGGACATGGAAGTTCACGTGAACGTGGATGAGAAGGTTACAACAAAAACCAAGATGTTGTCCAGCATACTAATTCCTCACGAGGCTGAGGTCGAGGTCGTGGGAATTACTCAAAATCAAATGGGAGATAAAATGATTATAGAAGGTATGACAAAAGCCAAATTGAATGTTTCAATTGTCATTAATATGGCCATTATGCTTGGGAATGTAGAAATAAAGTTGAAGAGAATGTCAACTATTCTGAGGAAGAGATGAAAAATTAGCCCACACTACTTCTTATAAGCAAATCGAATGAGAGCACCGACAGAAATTTGTGGTTTCTTGATAGCGGCGCCAGTAATCACATGTGCGGTCATAAATCATTATTCATGGAGCTTGATGAATCGATAAGCAGTAATATTACCTTTGGAGATGCAACAAAAATTCCAATGAAGGGGAAAGGTAATATTCTGATCTGCTTGAAAAATGGTAAACATGAATTTATTTCTAATGTTTAATATGTGTCTGGCATGAAAAATAACAATTTGAGTTTAAGGCAACTTATGGAGAATGGCTATAATATTCTCATGAATAATAATAGTCTTTCAATTAGAGATGGATATGAGAACTTAATTGCTAAAGTACCAATGACAAAGAACAGAATGTTTGTAATGAACATTCAGATTGATATTGCAAAGTATTTGAAAGCATGCGTGATAAATGTGTCATGGACTTGGCATTTAAGACTTGGACATTTAAATTTTGGCGGCTTGGAATTATTGGCGAAGAAACATATGGTGAAAGGATTACCTCATATTCATCACTCAAATCAATTATGTGAGGGATGTATTTTCAAAAAGCAGTCTAGGAAAAGATTCCCAAAAGAATCCTATTTAAGAGCAAAGGAGCCTTTAGAGCTTGTGCATACGGATTTTTGTGGGCTAATCGCACCAAGTTCTTTCATGAAGAATAACTATTTCTTGTTATTCATTGATGATTTTAGCCGAAAATATTGGGTTTATTTTGTGAAGCAAAAATTTGATGTGTTTGGAGTCTTTAAAAGATTCAAAGCATTTGTTGAAAACAAGTCAGGGTGTTCTATAAAAGCTTTGAGATCAGATAGAGGAGGAGAGTTTAGACCAAGGGAGTTCAAAAGGTTTTGTGATGAGAATGGAATTGGAAGGCCTCTCATGGTTCCTTTCACACCACAACAAAATGGTGTTGCAGAGAGAAAAAATCGGTCGATCTTAAACATGGCACGGAGCATGCTAAAAAGTAAGCAGATGCCAATAGAATTTTGGGCTGAAGCGGTAGAATGTGCTGTGTATCTCTCTAATAGAAGCCCTACCAGAAGCTTGCAGAATATGACTCCTCAAGAAGCTTGGAGTGGATGGAAACCAAGTGTTGCTCACTTGAAATTTTTGGCAGTATTACTTATGCTCATGTGACAGATAAAAAATGAACAAAGTTGGATGATAAGAGTGAGGAGTTTGTGTTCATTGGCTATGATTCAAGTTCGAAAGGATACAAACTTTATAATCCGAAAAATGGAAAACTTGTTGTGAGAAGAGATGTAATTTTCGATGAGGAAGGTACATGGGATTGGAATACACAAGCTGATAATTATGCCTTCTTTCCATTTGTAGAAGAAAGCATGACAGAAAGTATTGGAGCGGAAAGAGAACCTGTGACACCTACATCTCAATCTCCCCATCATACTGAATCATTTTCTTTATCAGAAGAAAGTCTTGTTGGACCTCGTAACTATAGAAGTATGAGGGAATTGTATGATGAAACATAAATTATAAACAATCCTTCCTTATTTTTTCTTTTTGCCGATAGTGAATCGATTGATTTTTCAGAAGCAAGTCAAGACAAAAGGTTGGTGAAGGCAATGGATGAAGAAATTCAAGCCATTGACAAAAATAACACTTAGGAACTTGTTGTTCTTCCCAAAGGACACAAAACAATCGGAGTCAAATGGGTTTTCAAGGCAAAAAATAATTCTAATGGAGATGTGGAGAGGCATAAAGCTCGACTTGTGGCCAAAGGCTGTAGTCAATGACAAGGTGTTGATTATGATGAAGTATTTGCTCCTGTAGCTCGTTTAGAGATGGTCAAACTAATTATCTCATTTGCTGCATAACATGGATGGAAAATTTTCCAGATGGATGTTAAGTCTGCGTTCTTGAATGAGTATTTGGAGGAAGAAGTCTATTTAGAGCAACCTCCTGGGTATATTGTCGAAGGTCAAGAAAATAAGGTTTTGAAATTAAACAAGGCCTTATATGGATTGAAACAGGCTCCGAGAGCGTGAAATAGCCGGATTGACAATTATTTTCAGAAAAATGGATTTGCAAAATGTCCATATGAACATGCTTTTTATCTAAAAACAAACAAAAATGGTGGTATGTTACTTGTTTGTTTGTATGTGGATGATCTGATTTTCATAGGTAATAATCCAAGCATGTTCGATGAGTTCAAAAAGGCGATGATTGAAGAATTTGAGATGACAGACATTAGGATTTTGTCATATTATCTTGGCATTGAGGTGAAACAAATTAAGAAAGGGATTTTTACTTCCCAACAAAGGTATGCAAGAGAAGTCTTAGAGAAGTTCAAAATGAGTGATTCAAACTCTGTGGCAACTCCAGTTGAAATGGGGATCAAGTTAATGAGATATGAAGAAGGTGAACTTATTGATCCCACATATTTCAAAAGTATGATTGGAAGTTTGAGATATCTGACTTGTATAAGACCAGATATATTATTTGGAGTTGGTTTAGTAAGTCGTTTTATTGAATCTCTAACGGCTACTCATTTTAAGGCGGCAAAAAGAAATCTCCGCGATATCAAAGGTACGTTTGACTATAGGTTATTTTATTCATCTTCTAAATGTTTTAAACTTGAAGGATATTGTGATAGTGATTGGGCTGGAGATATAGATGATCGTAAAAGCACTACCGGATTTGTGTTCTTTATCAGTGATACTGCTTTTACATGGAGCTCTAAAAAACAACCCATAGTGACTCTATCTACTTGTGAGGCTGAATATGTTGCTGCTACTTCTGCCGTCTGTCATGCTATATGGTTGAGGAATTTATTCAAGGAAATTGGAGTTGTGCAAGATGAATTAATATTGATTAATATGGACAACAAGTTTGCCATTGCTTTATCTAAAAATCCTGTTCTACATGATCGCAGCAAACACATTGATACAAGATTTCATTTTATCAGAGATTGTATTTCAAGAAAGAAGATTTGTGTGAAGTATGTGAAGACAGAAGACCAAGTGGCAGATATCTTTACAAAGGCTCTTAAAATTGAAGTTTCCAAAAAGTTTAGAATGTTGATCGGAATATGTCCAGAATCATGTTTAAGGGAGGATGTTGAAAATTAAACATGATTAATGGAGCAGTTAATAAGATTATGAAGGAGTTACTAACATTATCAGTTATGGAATTTATATAATTCGTAACTGATATGCAATTTCTCAATTCATACATATAGTTTTTATTAGTTTTAAATTGTATTTATGTGATGAGGATATATAAATTAAGAGTTGAAGTTAGGTGTTAGATAAGTGAGTTAGGAAAAAACAAATATTGTATTACAGAGTTTTTATTGATGGAGTCTCTTTAATGTTTTTCCAGTAATAGAAGTTAATATTCTCCTCCAAAATATTTCTTTATGAGTGACTTTTAAAGTGATATTTCCAACATCTTCTTCATCCATTTCTAGTTTTCCTTCTTTTCCAAGCTCAACAAAGCGATGTGTTCCATTTCCAGTTTTCCTTCTTTTCCAAGCTCAACAAAGCGATGTGGTCCATTTCCAGTTTTCTTTCTTTTCGAAGCTCAACAAAGCAATATCACATTGCTTACACAAACAATCTCGTTACTCTTTATATAGTTATTTGTTCAACTTTTATCATATGGATATCACCGGCAAGGTGGGCTCGTGATGAGATTTAGTGATGATGATAGAGAAATATATATCAATGTTGATGAATAAATATTTTGGATGTACAATAAACAATATATTATCTTTATAATGGAATAAAAGAAATTACTTTTTATGTTGAGCAAATTACAGTCACCTCTCTTGTAGGATTGTAAATTGCACTCAGCTAAACATTTTAGGTTTATTGCCGATTAAATCCTCCTGCCCCACTAATTCTCAAATAGAACAGTTGAAATGGACGTGGACTATGTTGACTTTATTCAATGACGTTTTTATCGTTAGTGAGATAATTTGTTTATTAATTTAAATAAATTAAAAAATTATTAATTTGTATCTATTGTAGAGTATCTTCACCCTCCCTCTCTCACAAAATCCTCTACTGCAATTTCTTATTCGCTCCATAAAATCCAACATGATCAATCGGAAAATGGTGAGTCAATTTTCCATTTTGTTGGTTTCCATTAATGTGGAGATGCTATTTTGTTACACATAGATCTGGCTATATTTGATATGATTGAATGAGAGATATCATGTCCTGTTCGCATTAAGGAATCTTTCATAGGATTCTTAGAGGTTAATGATACAATAGGACAAGGACTTTTTGATGTGTTAGACAAAGAAGTAAAACATCTTGGTCTTGATTTAGATAATGTTAGAGGATAAGGTTATGAATGGATCTAATATGAAAGTTATGATAATGGATCTAATATGAAAGGACAACATCAAGAGGTACAAAAAAAACTTTTGGATATAAATCTTAGAGCTTTCTATTCTGCTTGTGGTTGTCATAGCCTTATTTAACACTTTCTTATATGGCCAAGAGTTGTGGTACTGGTAAAAATTTTTTGGAATCATCAAACGTATCTACACAATTTTTGCAAATTCTAGAAAGAATTGGAATATTCTAAAAGATAATATAGAAGGATTAACTCTCAAGCTAGTGTCAGCTACTCGTTGGGAGAGTCATGTTGACAGTGTTAAATTAATCAGATTTCAGTGTTTAAATATTCTTAAAGCTCTACTTCAAGTTGACAAGCAGTGAGGCCAAATCTTTAGCAACTATTGAACTTGGAGAGTTTGAATTTATAGTGTCAATAGTCATTTGGTATGACATATTATATCAAGTTAATTTTGTAAGTAAAGACTTGCTATCTAAGGATATGCTTATTGATGCTGCTATTGAGAAAGTGCATGGTTTGATTTCTTTCTTCAATCGGTATAGAGAAACATGTTTCTTAAATGCCATTGAAGCAGCTAGAGCTATTTCACTCGACATGATTATTGGTACATCATTTCGCAAAAAGAGACAAATTAAAAGAAAGAGAAATTTTGATGAGAATCCAGATGACACAAATGTTGGCGAACAAGATGAAGAGGAATAATTTAGAATAAACTATTTTATATCCGTTGTTGATCAAGCTATTTCCTCACTTACAAAGAGATTTCAATAGTATCAAGGTAATTAGAAAATATTTGGTTTCTTATTTACTTTTGATGCATTGCGGTCCATGGATTATAAGAGCTTGAAATCTTATTGTCATCATCTTGAGGCAACACTTAGAAGAGATAGACAATCTGATATTGATGCAAGTGACCTATATATGGAGTTGAGTTTTCTCCAAAATTTCATTCCACAAGAAAATATGGGTCGTGTTGAAATTTTAGATTTTCTGAAATGATGATAAGTCTAGAATTTACCTATGTTTTAGCATGTTTTATGAGCTTGAATGTAATGAAATTCAGGTTAAATGATGAGATATTGAATACATTTCTATTAATTCTAGGCTATTATTGTTGAGACAGGGACGTGGATGAAAAGTTGTGGAAAAGAAGCAAAAACATGCAAATTCAGAAGAAAGAAGGACCAAATCATAATTTCATCCAAAGTCAGCAAACTGGTGAAATGATTTTTGCTAAGAAATGAATTCGCCTGAAGACATCACCATGATTTGGAGTAGAGGGCGATGCAGCAGGCGATGTAAAGAAGATTTCGCCTCAAAAATTAAAACATGCAAGACGAATCAAAAACTCCTCGCCTTCGTATGTCGCCATCTTGGCAGAAATTTAGGCGATGCAGCAGGCGATGTAAAGAAGATTTCGCCTCAACAGGCGACATTTGATAAGACATCGCCTTGAAGATTTTAACTAGAAGAGTGTTTTGGCGAAGAATATCAACTCGCCTGAGTATCAGGAGACATACTATGGCTATATTGAGAACATTACGCCTAGGGAGATTGTTAGCTTGGCGATCAAGTCAAGCGAGATTTGAAAAAGTCGTTTGGTTCAGGCGAAGGAACAGACAACATAAATGAAGAAAAATATTACTTCACCAATTTGTTTTTCTTTGTTGATTTTATTTCAAAATTGCCACTGAGCCAAACTTTATAAATAGGAGCTCAGATGAAGCAGAAAAGAGAGAGCTTTTTGGAAAACAAAGTTTAGACGATTGATTTTTACTTTTGACATTCTGTTATACTTTAAAAGAAATTCTAGGTTCTTCTATACGCTTTATTCAACATCTTCAGAGGAGTTTCTTGAAGAAGTTTTGTACTCTATTTTTGTTGATCATAGAGATTAGCTTGAAGATTATGAAGTAACAACTATGACAGAGTCTAGTTTCAATCTTCCTTGGTAAGATTTAGATCTTAAGCATGTCGATGATGATTTTTATACTTGATTGGATATGCTGAAGTAGATGTGCTAACTAAAAGCTCTGTTGATTTGTTGAATTTTGATGTTGATTATCTCTTTTTTCAATTGCAAAGTTTCTTGTTCAATTATAGCCAGATCTACTTGATTTCATGAGCTAATTGAATTACAAGAATGAGAGTTACGTAATATTGTTATTCTGAGATTTGATCTAGACCAGAGATGGTGATTAGGTTTCAGAACTAAGAACAGAGGATCATAGTGCTAGAGATAGACTACAGATATGTTTTTCTACAGATTGTGCTTATCAATTGTATAGGTTGTAGTATAGAGATATGTGCAACTATATAATTGAGATCTATTAAATTGAATTAAGAGATCTTTTAACAGATCACTGATGATGATCTAGAAGGTAAATTTGTGATTTAAGGTTAAACTTGCATGAGAAGTTAATTGATAATAGATTTAGCAAATCAGTTTATTCATTGTTAAGATCAATAGCAAAATAGAGTACTGACTTGAGTTTTAATTGAATGAATGTCATTAGTATCTTTTACTTCACATCAATTCTATGATTCTTATGATTCATTTTGTATATAGATTCTTTTAGCAATTCAGTTTAAATCTTAGTCTCAATCATGCTTTTAGCTTACAATCCATGTGGAGACGATATCTAAAATACTACATTAGACATTGATAGGATTTCTGTCTGACTGCTGTGAACATTACTGTCGGTAGAAAAATAAACCATCAATTTCTAGGCGCCGTTGCGGGGATTGTTCTTTGAAGATTAAGATTTATTTTGAACTGCGCTAACATGATTTATTAATTTCTTTTTCCGTTTTGAAAATTGTTTGTTCAAGTGTGTAGTGTATGCAGACAAGATCTAAAGGTACTCAAGACTTGCAGTTTGATCCTGAACCAGAAAGAATTGTTATACAATCCAGATCACGAACAAGATTGGCAGGGAGAAGTGAGTCAAGAGTAATAATGTCTGGAGACCGCTACAACAGAAATAATGATAATGATGTACGAGGAGATCCTGAGAGGATGACTCTTAGTCAATATTCCATCCCACCGGTTGATGGCATGCCGTAGGCCATCAACTTACAAGCAATAACAACTGAAAACTTTGAGTTGAGATCTGGACTCATCCAAATGGTTCAACAGAACAAGTTTGGAGGAGGAGCTACTGAGGATCCTTATCAGCATCTGAACATATTTCTGCATCTTTGTAGTACATTTCGACACAATGAAGTTTCAGAGGATGGAGTTAAACTCTGCTTATTTCCCTTTTCACTAAGTAACAAAGCTCACTCCTGGTTATACTCATTGCCACCAGAATGTATAATTAGCCGGAAGATCTAGTTAGGAAGATTTTAGCCCCCTACTTTCCTCCCATAACGATGGTGAAGCTGAGAAATATGATTTCTTCTTTTCAGTATGCGGATGGAGAGTCATTATATGAAAGCTGGGAAAGGTTTAAGGAGCTAATCAAAAGATGTCCTTACCATGGCATAGCATCTTGGAGCATTGTGATGACATTTTATAGTGCCATGCCTCCTCAGATCAAAATGCACATTGATTCCTCAGCTGGAGGACCAATAATGGATAAGAAGCCAGATGACGCTCATTACTTCATCGAATTGCTGGCAAACAATGATTTTGGATGGAATGAAAGGGAAAAGGCTGCAAACAAGAAGCAGTCTGGAGTTTATGAGTAAGAGACTTTCAATGCATTATCTGCTCATATAGCATTGTTGAATAAAAGATGGACAATACGGCAGTCAATAAGGCCCCTCCAAAGGAGACTTCAGTTAATTTTGTTGAAAAATAGAAGACTACTCTAGCAGATTATGCTTAGGAAGCAGCATTTGCTGATGATGAAGATGAGCCAGAGGAGTCAAAACAAGTAAATTATGTGAATAATAATTATGGGAACCAGCAGAGGCCATACTATCAACAGAGGAACCAACCTTACCCAAATCAGGGTTATTACCAAAGAAATCCTCAACCTGGTTATCAACAACAAGGACAGACTCAATATCAGCCGATGGGACAGAAGAAGCCTAGTATGGAGGATCTTCTGATTAAATACATGAAGAAGGCTGATGCTGTTCTTACCAACCATACCACTTCAATTAAAAATTTGAAACTCAGATGGGGCAACTTATGCAAGTTTTGAATCAAAGACCCCAAATAGCACTTCTAAGTGACACTGTGCCCAACCCAAAGGTTAAAGATAAATCCAAGGAGGAAGCATAAGTGCAAGCTATTACACTGAGAAGTGGGAAACAACTGGAGAACACTAAGGAAAAGAAAGTTATGAACCTCCTGCACAGAATAAGGAAAATGAAGAAATCAGAAAACCTTTTGCAAAAGAACAGGAGGCTGTGAAGATTGCCTTACCTTTTCCTCAAAGAGAGACTAGAAAGAAGCTGGATAAGCAGCTTGAGAAGTTTTTACACATGATGAAGCAAATCCATGTCAATATCCCATTCATTGAAGCATTGAAACAGATGCCTATCTATGCTAAATTCATGAATGAACTATTGTCAAATAGAAGGAATTTAGCTGATGTGGGATGCATTAATGTGAATGAGAGTGTGAGCCAACTTGTCAAGTACCAAATTCCTAGAAAAGAGAAAGATCCTGGCAAGTTCACTATACCTTTGACCATAGGAGATAGATTCAAAGGGAGAGCTCTCTGTGACTTGGGAGCCAGTATAAACTTGATGCCTTTGGCCATATATGAAAGGTTGGGAATAGGGCATTTCGGACCTGATAATGTCTTATTGCAACTTGCTGATAGGTCTTTCACTCATGCTAAGGGAGTTGTGGAAGATGTCATAGTCAAAGTAAAAAAATTCATGTTTACAGTGGATTTTGTACTACTTGACATGGAGGTAGATGAAGACGTGCCTTTGCTACTTGGTCGACCATTTTTGAGAACTGGAAGAGCATTGATAGACGTGGCAAATGGTGAACTCACACTCAGAGTTAATGGAGAGGAAGCTAAATTTAGTCTTTTGGAGTCATTAAAATTTCCATACGATTTTGATGAAGTCAAGAGTATACTATTGGCAGCTGATACAAAGTTGATGGATAAAATTCTCGCATTAAGAAGTTCTGATCCACTGAACAATGTATTAATCAATGATGTAGATATGGATATTCCAGAGGAGAGTGCTTACAGTGATGAGCTGGAATGCATGACTTCTCATTTTGTCCTCAACATTAGTGATATACAACCATTTGCCGAGCCAATGCTTCCCTCAATTGAAAAACCACCACAGTTGAAACTGAAGGCACTCCGAAGTCATCTCAGGTATGCATTCCTTAACTATAAGGATTCTAGTTTACCTATTGTGGTTTCCAATGATTTAACAGATGAACAAGAGGAAAGCCTCCTCCAAGTGGTGAGGAAACACAAGAAAGCCATTGCATGGACGATAGCCGATATTAAAGGAATCAACCCCACTTTCTGTACACACAAGATCATCTTGGAGGACAAACACACACCCAAGATCCAACCTCAGAGAAGATTGAATCCAACTATGAAGGAGGTTGTGAAGAAGGAAGTACTGAAACTCCTTGATGCAGGTATTATTTTTCCAATTTCAGATAGTGAATGGGTTAGTTCAGTGCAGTGTGTGCCAAAAAAGGGAGGGATTACTGTGATTAAGAATGAAAAGAATGAATTGATCCCTACTGGAACTGTTACAGGCTGGCGTATGTGTATAGATTATAGAGTTTTAAACGATGCCACTAGAAAGGATCATTTCCCCATTCCATTCATAGATGAGATGTTAGATAGGCTAGCAGGACACCCTTATTTTTGCTTTTTGGATGGTTATTCTGGATATAACCAAATTCCCATAGCTCATGGTGATCAGCATAAAATAACTTTTACTTGTCCTTTTGAAAGCTTCGCTTATAATAGGATGCCATTTGGACTATGTAATGCACCAGGAACGTTTCAAAGGTGTATGCTAGCCATCTTTACTAATTTCATAGGTAAGTTTCTAGAGGTATTCATGGATGATTTTTCCATTATAGGAGACAGTTTTAACGATTGCTTGAATAACCTAGAGAAAGTGCTTAGAAGATGTGAGGAAACTAACCTAGTCCTCAACAAGGAAAAATTCCATTATATGGTAAGAAAGGGTATTGTTTTAGGCCATAAGGTGTCTGCTAAAGGATTAGAAGTAGATAGAGCAAAAATTGATGTGATAGCCATTTTACCTCCTCCTGCCAACGTAAAGGGCATTAGAAGTTTCTTAGGACATGCTGGGTTCTACAGGCGCTTTATTAAGGATTTTTCAAAGATAGCTAGACCCTGTGTGTTATGTTAGAAAAAGAAAAGAAGTTTGATTTTACTGATGAATGTTTGCAAGCTTTTGTGCAGCTTGAAGAAAAGCTTGTTTCAGCACCAGTCATAGTTCCACCAGATTGAAATTCTAAATTTGAAATCATGTGTGATGCATCTGACTTTGCTGTAGGTGCAGTGCTGGGACAGAGAAAGGAGAGGCTATTCAAGGTCATTTATTATGCTAGTAAAACATTGGTGGAAGCTCAGAGAAATTACACCACCACTGAGAAAGAATTACTAGCAATAGTCTTTGCATTGGATAAGTTTAGATCATATATATTAGGGTCTAAAATTATCATCCATACTGATCATGCAGCATTGAGATACTTATTTGCTAAGAAGGAGTCTAAGCCTAAGTTGATAAGATGGGTGCTCCTGCTACAGGAGTTTGACATAGAAATCAAAGACAAAAAGGGCACTGAGAATATAGTAGCTGATCACCTTTAATGATTGCACATTAAGGATATGGAGGCTCAAGTTGGCATCAATGAACAATTTCTAGATGAGCAACTTTTCCTTTGTGAGGTAACATTTTATCCCTGGTATGCTGACTATGCAAACTATTTGTCATGTAAAGTGTTACCTGAAGAATTAAACAGTCATCAGAAGAAAAGGTTGCTTCATGAGGTTAAGAGGTACATATGAGATGAACCCTACCTGTTTAGGAGATGTGATGATCAAGTGTTAAGACGTTGCGTCCCATATGAAGAAACATTGGACATCATCAAGCATCGTCACTCATCAGAATATGCTGGTCATTTTGCCGGAACAAGAACAGCAGCCAGAATTCTGGAATGTGGTTTCTATTGGCCATCAATATTCAAAGATGCACATGCTTTTGTGGCCAGCTGTGATAGATGCCTGAGAATGGGTAATATTTCTAAGAGGCAAGAAATGGCCCAAAATTATATCCTAGAGGTTGAGCTATTTGATGTCTGGGGTATTGATTTCATGGGACCGTTTCCTCCATCAAACAAGTATGAGTATATACTTGTAGCAGTTGATTACGTATCCAAGTGGGTAGAGGTTGTTGCTTGTGTTATAAATGATGGAAAGGTATTGGAGAAATTTCTTCAGAAGAATATTTTCACTAGATTTGGCATACCCAGGGTACTAATTAGTGATGGAGGGTCTCACTTCTGCAATAAGCTGTTAGAGAAGGTTCTTAAGAACTATGGAGTAATCCATAAAGTTACCACATCTTATCATCCACAAGCAAATGGACAAGTGGAATTTCAAACAGAGAGTTAAAGAGAATCCTGCAAAAGACTGTAAATGAGTTCAGAAAAGACTAGAGCTTCAAGCTAGATGATGCTCTGTGGGCTTACTGAACAGCTTTTAAAACTCCCATTAGAATGTCACCATTTAGAATGGTGTATGGCAAGACATGTCATTTGCCAGTGGAGTTGGAACACAGGTCGTATTGGGCTGTAAAACTTCTGAATATGGACTATGAAAAAGCAGGAAAGCAGAGGCTTCTACAACTAGATGAGATGGATGAATGGCGCCTCGAAGCTTATGAAAATCATGAGATGTACAAGCAGAAGGTGAAAAATTACCACGATAAGAAGATTGTCAAGCGAGAGTTCAAACCTGGACAATATGTATTGCTCTACAATACCAAACTTAGCTTATTTCCAGGAAAACTAAAGTCTAGATGGTCTGGACCATTTAGAATAAAGATTGTTTCCTTATATGGAGCTATTGAATTGTTTGATAACAAGTCTACTAATTCCTTTGTTGTGAATGGACAGAGACTCAAGCATTATTTGGGGGGAGACATCTACAGGACAAGAGATATCCTTTACATCTCAGATCCTGTAGATATAATGGAAAATCAATAGCAAACTTGTCTTGGTCGATGCTAACGACCTTAAACAAAGCATACTCCTTACACAATTATTTTTTTTTTTTGAGAATTATGCTATGATCAATTAATTGTGTAAGTTTTTTTAACTAACCAAGTTCATGTTTTGCAGAAGAATTGTTGTTTTAAGATGAACTTGTTGTTTAAAGAAGAAGGCAAGATGTCGTTCTTATTGCCAAAATACTCACCAAAGTTGTTTATCAATTGGCGAGGAATAACTTCATTTCGCTTGTATGAATACTTTGAAGATGGCGAATTATGGGATGTCGCCATGCATGGTCGCCTGGGTGAAGATGAGAAAGAATAGTCATGCCAAAAACTTCGCCTATCTTACTCTTGCAAAGGAGAGGAAGGACGAATCTCGCCTTGTTATATCGCCTAGTGACAAGTAGAGTGAGGCGAGAATTCAACACATTGTCATTTTATCTTGCCAAACAGGTATGTTTTTTGGCGCTAAGTTTTAATTGTGCAAAATTTCTTCGCCTGGAAACAAGTTAAATTTGGCGAAGTGTGATTTATTCGCCTGGAGAATCGCGTGTTTTGAAAATATATTTTTGGCGAGGTAGTCTCATTTCGCCTCATTCTTTCGCCTGAAATTCTTTGTGAAGGCGAAGTTATAGATATGTCTCCACATTATATCACTAGTAGGTAAATTTTAAGGCGAGGTTATCCTTTCTCGCCTAGTTCTGAATTTTGTCATGCCCACACTTTTGACGACATAAAATATTTCGCCACTTATATTGCTTGCACTTCATGAAATGGCGAAATAATTAGGTGATACGTAGGCGCACACAATTGTTACCGTTGTATGACATGGGGCGAGGCAAGATCTTTACGCCTTCTGCCTAGTTCTTTCATCATTGCGCCTATTTTCTGATGTCTTTTTAAACCCAATTGGATTTTACCGTTACTATTACCTTGCTCTCTGAATTTTCAATTTTTGGAAAACCCTAAATCGCGAATCTCTCAGTTTGTTTCTGTATTTCAATCGACTTTCATCATAGTAACCAAACAAGGTATGTTTCTTTTCTTTCTCTCTTAGTTTGTTGCAAGCTATTAGTTATCTTTTGTTTATCTGTGTTGATATGTTAATCGAGATTGTTTGGGTATTAATAGAGCATTGTTTAACGGTAATAATGGTCGAATCTCTATGGGTTTTGAAATGAACATGAATGATTTTAGCTGGGTGTTTCATTTTTGTGAATGTAATTGATTGCGTTGATTGACAGTAGTCGTTAGTGCTTAAGCTGTAAAACGTGGATTAAGGTCTTGATTGTTAAATGTGCTTGATAAATGCTGAACCCATGTTGCGATATACTGTCAAACTGTTCAATATTGATAATGCTGTTGTTTTACTGATTTTAAGTTTTATCTGTTTGAAATTTTGTCATATTTGTTTGACATATTGTTTCAATTTGCAGATAAATGGCCAAAAGAAAGAGTGACAGTACTCCTAGCCCATCTAAGAAGGGCAAGAAAGGAAAGACTTCGGCCAGGCCGAAAATCTATGGTGAGAAGAATTATCAAGTCACAGTAATTCTTCCGTCTTCACCTAATTCTCAAGATAAGACTCTGAAGACCCCTTCTACTTCAGCTGCAGTTGAGGGGAAAGTATCCAAAGAGTTATCTGTGAAGTCTGCAAAGAGTCACAAGAAAAAAAGGAGTACAGATTGGCTCAAGCAAAAAGAAGAAGAGTTTAGAAAATACACCTACAACCCCTTCTACACCAAATGCTGAAAATGGGGGTATTTCAGTTGATAAATCAGTTTTGGCTTAGAAACAAGTTGCAGCAGCTATCTACGGAGCCAGTAAACTAGGGGAGAAGATGATATCCAGTTAATCTAAGATCTCCAAGAATAAATCTAAGATCAAGAGCCCTTCTCGGAAGGAAAACTTGCAGTTTTTGCAAGAGAAGGGAATTTTGTTAGAAGAACTAGAAGATAAGAGATTTGGGAATTATCTCTGGAGTTGGTTCATGAAGAAGTTGGTGGCACAGCCCAAGAAGGTGAATGCCACTCTAGTGGAGGAGTTCTATGATAAAGCTTCAAAGGAGTTGGACACTCCTTTTGAAATTCGAGGCCAACAAGTGGATATATCAACTGAGTCTATCTAAGATGGCCATTTTTATATTTCACCTGAGTATTTCGCCTAAGGTTAGCGATCATGTTATTTCTCGCCTATTCTTATTTCGCCTAACCAATTTTCTTCTTGACTTTAGTTGGGGAGACTTATCATCTGATAATGGAGACATTCGGGTATTTTGCCTAACTCTCTGGTTCATTGTTTTATACATCCCATTCTCTTCTTCTATTCGTTTATGTTCTCCTAAGCATTGAGGACACTGCTTTCTTTTAAATTGGGGGTGGGGTAGCAATCACATTGCTATTCTTTTTGTCTAGCGTTATATTTTCTTTTTGTTTAGTTTTATAGTTTGATTTTATTTGTAGATTTCGTTTTAGTATTTTCTTAGGATATTAGGTCTGAGTGCATGATTGAGCTTACATTGCTCATAATTCAAAGTGATTTAGTTTTTCATAAAGTGAGTTTTCAAACAGTAAAATAAGTTTTCAAAACAAGCAGCTTTGATGAGCAATTTTTGACAAATTTCTTTGAACACTGATGAAAATTTTGGTCAGATTTGAGTTGTGCATAAGTTGATGGTTTTAATAAGGAAAGAGTAGAGAAAACCTTCGGTGGTATGTGAGGTTTTGAGCTTTATTTTGTGCCTTTTCTTCATGAGAGAGGTTATTTTTATTCTCTTCCTTATTAAACACATTCATCTGACAAACTTTCTTCTATAGAAATCTGAACCTTCATAGGATTGCTTTGAATTTCTCATACATTCCTCAAGTGTACAGGGCATTGGTCAGGTAAAGTTCTGTCTTTAATCTGCCAAGGGAAATGATCTGATTTGAGAGAGTGAGAGAAACTACTAAATAGCTTTTGCCTGCTTGATATAACCAGACCTTGATATCTTGTGAGGTAAACCATTTTGTTTCCATTCTCACTAAAACCTTTTCTTTGGTCCCTAATTCAGTCCAAACCATAAAGAGAGAGATATAATCTCAATCCTACCCTTTGGATTTACCATTAAATTTGGGATTGAAAAGATATGGAAGTGAGGATTATCTTAAAGAGTGTTTCTGAAGCTGCTAAAAGCAGATTCTTATTCAAAAAAAAATGAATGAGAAAAAAAAGAAGAGACACGAATAAGTGAAAATGGACAGCGTTCATAAATAAAGTAGTATATGAAAAAAAAAGGCATCATAGAGTGGGAAACACTAAAGAGTGAAGAATTGAGGGATTGAGAGGAATTTAGTGGCATGTCCAAACTTTGATTCCTTGAAGAAATTCCTTTCTTTCATAAGCTAACTTGACCCCATTTTCCCAATATATACAAATCAGAGATTCTAAGGCAGACAAAAAGGCAGTACTGAACTTAGGAACCTCTAAATGCTGTACAATGTATGAGTAAAAGTTCAATGTTCGTGAGGTTCTTAAAATTTTTCTTCATACGTGCTTGTGAAACAATAGAATCACATTTGTCTTGGTACGTAACTCTAATTCTTAAAAGTGACTAGTGTATTGAGTGAGTAACCTTTAGGATTCTGAGAGATCAAACACTTATGAGAGACTACAGTAAGAAAGTAGTTTCAAAACTCAAATACTTGGATCTTCTCAGATACTTTGCAACATGAAGAAAATGACAAGTTTTGAATTAGTTGATTTGAAATTTTGAAAGAAGAGCAGGTCAGTGTTTGGGAAATTTTCAAAACATATTAGACGGATTGCTTTTGAATTATGATATAAAATTGCACTGATTGCTGTCTCAGTAGATTTTTAGTCAGTTTGCTTGAGGACAAGCAAAAGGCTAAGTTAGGGGTAATTGATAAGTCTAGAATTTACCTATGTTTTAGCATATTTTATGAGCTTGAATGTAATGAAATTGAGTTTAAATGATGAGATATTGAATATATTTCTATTAATTCTAGGCTATTATTGTTGAGACAGAGACTTTGATTAAAAGTTGTGGAAAAGAAGCTAAAACATGCAAATTCAGAAGAAAGAATGACCAAATCATTATTTCATCTAAAGTTAGCAAACTGGCGAAATGATTTTTGCTAAGAAACGAATTCGCCTAAAGACATTGCCATGATTTGGAGTAGAGGGCGATGCAGTAGGAAATGGAAAGAAGATTTCGCCTCAAAAATTAAAACATGCAAGAGGAATTAGAAACTCCTCGCCTTCGTATGTCGCCATCTTGGAAGAAATTTAGGCGATGAAGGTTGACCTTTGCCTTCCGTGAGGCGATAGCTGAGGCGATAAAGGAAAAATGTCGCCAAGTCAAAGGATAATAACAGGCGACATTTGATGAGAAATCGCCTAGAATATTTTAACTAGAAGAGTGTTTTGGCGAAGAATATCAACTCGCCTGAGTATCAGGTGACATACTATGGCTATATTAAGAACATTTCGCCTAGGGAGAGTGTTAGCTTGGCGATCAAGTCAAGCGAGATTTGAAGAAGTCGTTTGGTTCAGGCAAAGGAACAGGCGACATAAATGAAGAAAAATATTACTTCGCCAATTTGTTTTTCTTTGTTGATTTTATTTCAAAATTGCCACTGAGCCAAACTTTATAAATAGGAGCTCAGATGAAGCAGAAAAGAGAGAGCTTTTTGGAAAACAAAGTTTAGACGATTGATTTTTACTTTTGACATTCTGTTATACTTTAAGAGAAATTCTAGATTCTTCTATACGCTTTATTCAACATCTTCAGAGGAGTTTCTTGAAGAAGTTTTGTACTCTATTTTTGTTGATCATAGAGATTAGCTTGAAGATTGTGAAGCAACAACTGTGACAGAGTCTAGTTTCAATCTTCCTTGGTAAGATTTAGATCTTAAGCATGTCGATGATGATTTTTGTACTTGATTGGATATGCTGAAGTAGATGTGCTAGCTAAAAGCACTGTTGATTTGTTGAATTTTGATGTTGATTATCTCTTTTTTCAATTGCAAAGTTTCTTGTTCAATTATAGCCAGATCTACTTGATTTCATGAGCTAATTGAATTACAAGAACGAGAGTTACATTATATTGTTATTCTGAGATTTGATCTAGACCAGAGAGGGTGATTAGGTTTCAGATCTAAGAACAGAGGATCATAGTGCTAGAGATAGACTACAGGTCTGTTTTTCTACAGATTGTGCTTATCAATTGTATAGGTTGTAGTATAGAGATATATGCAATTATATAATGAGATATGTTAAATTGAATTGAGAGATATTTTAATAGATCACTGATGATGATCTAGAAGGTATATCTGTGATTTAAGGTGAAACTTGCATGAGAAGTTAATTGATAACAAATTTAGCAAATCGGTTTATTAATTGTTAAGATCAATTGCAGAATAGAGTACTAACTTGAGTTTTAATTGAATGAATGTCATTAGTATCTTTTTACTTCAAATCAATTCTATGATTCTTATGATTCATTTTGTATATAGATTCTTTTAGCAATTCAGTTTAAATCTTAGTCTCAATCATGTTTCTTAGCTTACAATCCCTGCGGAGACGATATCTAAAATACTACATTAGACATTGATAGGATTTCTGTCTGACTTCTGTGAACATTACTGTCAGTAGAAAAATAAACCATCAAATGACATGACTATTTTCCCAATACAATTATTGCTTATAGAGTTCTATTGACCATTCCTGTGACCGTTGCATCAGCTGAGCGGAGCTTTTCTTAATTAAAGCTATTGAAATCCTACATGCGTTCTACAATGAAACAAGAAATACTTAATGCATTGGCTATAATAGCACTTGAGGGCGGCATGCCAGAGAAGATTGATTATGAATCTATCATTGAAGATTTCATTACAAAGAATACTTAGAAAATGATGTTTTTCAAGTGAAAACTATGTATTAGGTACAATATTTAGACCATACAACTATAATTTATTATACAATACATTGATATATATTGTTATTTTATTATCTTGGTGCTTTAAGTTAAACCCTGCTTAGTAGTATTTCGCACAGGGCCTTCATTCTGGGGACGCCGCTGATGAAGAAGTTGGGAAGTGGAATATATGGTAATGGTGAAGTGGAAGATACAGTAATGGTGAAGGATTTGATGTTCAATAAGAAAGTGACCAAGCTGTGGGTGACCTTACTAGGTTGAAAATGCAAAAATTGCAGATATCCAGTTTCAAATTTCACATCCCAAAATTGATATCAAGCTCTATGAATTGTAGTGATGGTTTAGATTCGGTAGAGGCGAGTGGTACTGATGGTGTGTTGATGAGAGGAGGGGTTGGTGAGGTGGTGAGGTTGATAAGGAGATGATTCGGTGATGGTTGTATGGTGATGAGAAAAATAGTGGTGATGGTGGCTTTATGATGAGTAGAGAATAGTTTTTTTTTTTAACTTTTATAAATGAATACATTAATATTTCATTTAAAAGACCATATTATCCTTCTGTTAACATCCTCAAACAGAATTTGTTAGAAAACTGGTGGGACTAGAGAATTTATTTGTTAGTAAATATAAAAAATTCTATCCGCCTGTAGTTTACATTCACAGGAGGAATGCGAATGTAAGAGCATCTCCAATGGAACGTGGGCATCAGATGATGTGGCTATGTAAAATAGAAGTCGTGAATGCTGATGTTTAAAATTTTTATTAATAGATAGTATAGTTTAAAAATAGTCATACAGTGGTCACCGTCTATCATTCTTCCTTTTTAATTTTAAATAGAAATTTAATTAAAATTAAACTATTTTATTATAACAAAAAGAATTTGAAACACATTAAAAATTTAATTAAATAATATAAAAAAGTTGAGTCAGCATGTCTATTTAACCGTCTAAAATAGAATGTCTGATGGATAATGTCTATTTTAAAATTTGACACGTCAGCTGGACATTAAAAATACACGGTACCATTGGAGCTCTACTTTTTAAAATATTTTCCACGTTGCTGATGTGGTCATGGAGAAATTGTAAATAGACATATGACTGGAAATACTCTAATATGCGCCTTTTACGTTTCTATATTATTTTCAAATAAATCAAGTTAAAATAAAAAAACCATAATAATATAATGGGAGAATTTTATTTTTGGTTTTCTATAACTTTTATTTACACTATATAGTCCAATTTTAAAAACGGTACAAAAATAATCATTGGGATTAGTTTGAATGATTGTGATGGGCTATTTTTGAAAATCAAACTTTGAATGATTAAAAATATAAATAAAACTTTTTAGAATTAGTTTTGAAATTTTAAACTTTATTTGGATTATATTATGTAATTTTCCCTAATATAATTTATATTCTACTAATAACTCCAACACAAGAAAACATATGAGTTGTGGAGAGATGATGTTGGTGTTACATAGGACCACCACAATCATTGTAACTAGTACTAGGCATGCAGGCATATAAATTAAAAAAAAAATAGAAAAAACCTGACAAGTCTAGTCACAGATGACTCAGATCAAGTATGCTCAGTAGAATTCCTCATCCACTTCGAGAGTTTGAACAAGATTAACAGAACAGCACACTTTTCCACCAAGTCATCATCCAACACAGCATTAGTAAATACGAGCGGGGCCAATAGCACCTGCCAGCTCCAGCTCCAGCTCCGTCCCTGTAATAAATGCCATGCCATTCCTGAAAAATATTTTTTTATAAAATTATTAATGTCTATTGAATTTCTAAACCATAAAAAGTTTACTATTTAATTATAGGCCACTTTTAAAAAATTTGGAAAATTAAACTTTGATTTTCACTCCATAGGCCATTTACAGCTGTGAGCGTAATTCACAGACTATGAGCGTAATTCACAGCATCTGTGAATTGTAATGTTTCAGGAGTATTTTGGGAAACTTGGCCTATGGAGTGAAAACTAAACTTTTAAAAACTTATTTTTGTATGTTTTTCAAAACAGGTCTATAATTGCATTTTAAACTTTAAAAAACTCATTTTTTAGAATTTTCACAAATTATTAATACCATAGATGATTTATAAAAATTATATTAAAACTAAAACGGTAAAAATTTCGATATACGAAATAGAATAGTTAGAATTGAATTAATTTAAATTTGTTTTTAAATTCAATTAATCAAATCAAATAATTAAAAAAAAATAAATATAATATTATAAAATAATATTTTTAAATAGAACTAAAAAAAATTAATTTTTTTAATTCAATTAAGTTAAAATCGATTTTTAAATTAATTTAAAATAGTAATTTGATTCAATTTTGGTATTATAATAAATTATAAAAAATATACCATCTTATTTTTGTTTGATATATTACTAATTCCTTAAATATTAATACAAATTTTCATCAAGAAAAAAATAGATTTTACATAGTTAGGAATAACAATGGGTTGAAAGCAGATCTAAACTCGCCAACTCAAATCCGTACCTGATAGATCTATTTGAATCTGAATCCAATCTATCAGTTTTAAATGGATTCTACACGTGAGTATCTGGAAAAAATTAAAAATTATTATTGTTTGACACTACTACGTACATCATTAATTTATGTATTTATATGTAATTCTAAATGTTGGAAACTTTAAAGTTAAGACAATCTAATTTAAAGTTAAGACAATTTTGAAATAGATGATAATAAATAACAATCTAGTTACAAGATAAATATAATTTATAAAGATTCTATCTCTAAACTCTCTCACATTCTCAATCAAAAACATCAAATAAATAACAATAAAAAAAACTCAATTATTTACCTTTAAACCGTAAATTAAAACACAAATTAAATGATAATTAAAATAAGTTTAAACTCTAACAAATGGTTGGTCCATTGATATTTGGGAATGAGAATTGACTCTTTTTTTTTTAAATTAAAACAACGCCAAACAATATCGTTTTAATTTTTGTTTTTAAATTATGCTCACTTCGGCTCCGAGGGCCCCTCCACGCCGGCCCCGGCGGTCGTCCTCAGAGCCGGCCTTGGTTGAGAGTTCTGTGAATGTTTGTAGAGATGACTAGTAGGATTCTGAAAAAGCAGTACCAGTCATTGAGTCTAAACTCTATTATGAGTGTATAAAGAGTTAGTACGATATTCTTTTAGGCTCATGCAATATTTTCCTCTACAGTGCTCTATGCATAGCTCAAGAGTTGTTGTGAAAATGGTAATGATTCATAGATGTTGGCTTCGTGCAGGCTTTTGAAGTTTCTTACTGTTTCCTGCTATATTTCTCTTTTTTTCATCTTGTGTGCTTAACTTATCAATTTGATTCCATCTATGATATGCTCTTCTGGATTGATTGCTAATCATGGTCTTTCTTGTTTGCGTGGAGAGTGAGGATCTTGCTCTTGTCTTGTCGTCAGCTGGCCAGAAGTAGATGGTAAGGATCATCATTTAATTAGAATTGAGAGTGAGGATATGCTTCCTCTTATTGTAAATAATGTCGGGTATTTGTTCTAGAACTATGAATTTTACATTTTGTCCACTTTTTATCAAATCCTTACTTATATCATTCGTAGAAGAAGATTGGAACACATGCATGACAACTTGTGCAACTATTTTAAGCAACTTCATGAACAAATATTGTTTTTCTTAAAGTTATCAAGGCCTACTCTACTACAATAGTATATTTTAGGTTCTCTCTTTCTATGTCATCCTGAATGTACTTTTAAATCTGATAATTAAATTATTATTATTTATTGGTGCTTTTGCATATATATATATATATATATATATATATATTTTATTTTATGTTGATCGACTAATATTTTCATTTAGTTTACAAACAATCTTCTTTGTGATTATCGAAAAATTTTGAATTTCGTGTCATTAAATTTTTTTTCCAAATAACGAATCCAATATCAAACGAGAAGGATATGATCATTGCAAATTTAAGTTTTATAAAATAGATTGGAATTCAATTTTTTATTTGTCTTTGAATTTTATTAAAATGATATTCGACAATTTCAATCATCGCACCAAAAAGTGTGTTTCCTGATTTTGATATTATTTTGAAAAATGAACACTACGGTAGTTGCACCGTCGAGACCAATCGATGGACACCAATTAGACGATCATCGATAGCTGACAAGATAGAGCGTGAAGTATAAGAGACACCTTGATCGGAGAAATTATGCCTAGGGACAGGTTCGCCACGTGACCTGTTCCAATTGGAGAACCCGCCCAATTATCATGAGACACGTGGCATTGTGCCACGTCAATAAAAATAAAATAAAAAAATCTCAATTAATGTGACGCAGATTTTGTCGTGCTTTGTGTCCGTGTTTAACTAAACCATCATTCATGATCTCCTTCTTCCTCCGTTACATTGTCTTCTCCAAATTCTTTCTATCTCGCGCCTCTCTCGTAGTCTCCATCTTCAATAACTCTTCAATTTATTTTTGGTGATTAGTATAATATGCTCTCTTAGGATAAAAGATCAATTTTGAACTCCATAAGAAGCAATTTTTAATAAAAATATAAACAACCAATTAAATAAAAGGTGATTAAGTTTTTTGGGCTTTGAAAAGTTTGAAATACAATAATAGACCCGATTTGAATTTTATACAATTTTAGGCTTAATAAAAGTTTATTTTCATGTTATAGGCCAGGTTTCCGATTCTACAATTTGTCAATTAAAAAATAAGATAAAATTAATTTTAATTCATTTTCAAAATAACAAAATTAATAACTACAACCATACCCTCCAATAGGTTTAGAATCTTTGGACCAGTTCTTGACCGGTTCTTCAACACCGAAATCATTTGAACAAAAAAAAAAGACCAAATCGAATGTTCTTCAACCTTGTTCTTCTTCACAACGAATTCTCCTTATTCTTCTCTTCTTCAACCTAATCATCATTCGACTGCTGGGTTAATTCCTGCTCTCATTCCGTCAGCTGCTGGGTCGATATTGATTCTGTTAATATTGATTTCGTTGACTGCTACCGACATTGATTCCGTCGACTATTGTCGAGATTGATTTGATATTGCTTCCTACGAATGAGATTGGATACGCATTGCTTCAGTCAACTGTTGTGAGTTTTGGTAGACATCTCTTGCTGGATCCGTCGTCGTTGTGGAGGATATCATCTGTGTGGCCGAGATCGGTCTGGGGTAGCTGCTGCTACTGCTGAATGTGACTGAGTTGCTGCATTAAAGCTCATTATTGCCGAAACTATTTGGGTAGCTGCATTGGAGCTTATCTTTCATAATTTTTCTTGGTTGTGACATTTGAGTGATTAGGCATTAGATTTGGAGGTGCTGTTTGTTGCATCTAGCTACTGAGAGGTGTAGTTTTGATAATACGTTTGATCAGTTATTAGGTGGTTTTGTCTTCTTTGGCTTGAAATAAGTAGCTGTTATTGATGTTGTTAACATACTGTGTAGGTGATCTTAATGCTTAAAATGTATAATAGAATGATGTTTGGTTATAATTTGTGCCCTTTTTTGTTATTGGTGATTGTATATGTTGATTAAAATGGATAGTGATATGATGTTTGGTTTAAAATTGTGTAGTTTAGATGATATAATTATCAGTTCACAGTCTGTGAATTTGTGCAAAACTCTGTGAATTGATTTAGTTTGTATTATGGTCGACAACCTTTGTTGTTCAAAGACTATGAATTCAAATCATAGATTCATGATTTGGCTACCTTATTTTATTATCTCATACGTTTAATTACTTTTTGCAGATGAATTTTATAAGGGTTGTTTTATTCTACAATGCCGAGTAGAATGACAGTGAATACAATGGGGGAAGCCGAGGCTGAGGTTTTTGATATTAACATTACGTAACATCAATTTATTAATAAGATTTGCTCGAAAAAAAGGGTAGACAAAGAGAGAATGATCATATACATTTGCATATCTTGTGGTGGAATCGAGATGGCAGGAATATTAGGATGTCTATTAATGATGACTCTGAATTGAAGTTTTCTTTTGGACGAATCTTCTAGTTATTTATGTAGTAATTGATGGAAGAATGAAACCCACTTATGCAGCAGCGACTCAAATTCAACACCATCAGTCTCAGCAGGTTCAACATGAGCAATCTGCTACATTTCCTGAACATTTAGAAACGATGAACGATGCATTTCAAGATAGTGAATTATTTCTTTATTATAATGCTGATTTTGATAATCCGATTTGCATGACTTCCTTAATGGCAATCTTATCTTAATGATTTTCGTGACTTCATTATATCACTAGAAGTAGATGTGAATAATGAAGAAAGACATAGGTTGGTGGATAGTGGTGATTATGTGAATGAAGGAGGTGATAGGATAAATGAAGAGTGCGATGATGATTACCGGAGTGATTAGAAAAAAGAAGATGACATCGGAATAACGCAGCCTAGTAGAATGTATTAATTATGTATTATGTATTCTGTTAACTGTGAATTATAATCAAAGTGTGGAAAGAATTGACATAAGCTTAATAGTATGCAATTTATGCACGTAGTTACTTTTCACACATACTGTGAACTATAATCAAAGTCTACTAACTATGAATTATAATAAAAGACTATGAGTAGGCATGCTTTTCTTCACTAAAGTCCCTGTCTCAAATGATTAGTCCAAATTTTGCTACTTTTCAGCTAAATTTCCTTCTTGTCCTACAACAAATCATAGAAAAATACTCCAAAATATATCTTAAAAATAAGGTAAAATTTGTACTTATCAACTGTGTTAGCCCTAAGCTGTCAGAAATATCCCCGTTTGAGCAACTAAGAACGACAATCACAGCTGTGAATAGGCCTACTCACAGTCTGTGATCGGTGCTCAAATGTAATAAATATATCTTGTATGGGTTGTCCTAGGCCTAAGCTATCATAATTATCCCAAATTGAGCAACAGTGAACGACAACCACGGCTGTGAATAGGCCTACTCACAGTCTGTGATCGGCGCACACAAGTGACAAATGCTCCTCAAGTTGTGATTATATGGGCATTGAGGGTCGTTATGTCACTTAAAAGTTCTAAACTATGAGTCTTGGATATGTTTGGAACACTTTTGTTTGGACTTGGTATTAAGATTAAAGCATTTAATCCACCTAAGTGGATAAGTACTCATGTTTTACTCTACCTGGGATAGAGGTCAATTTTTGAATATTTTGAAATGCCAATTTTACTTTAAATTATACCTAATAGAGTTGAATTACCGTGCATAGTGCGGTTGTCCATCCTGTTTGGACATCTATGAACGTTAATCAAAGCCTGTGAATAGGCTTATTCACAGTCTGTGATCGGCGCTCACAGGTGTGAAATGTTCCTCAAATGTCACTATTTGTGCATTCAGGGTCATTATGTCACTTAAAAGTTCTAAATTAGGAGTCTTGGATAAGTTTGGAACACTTTTGTTTAGACTTGGTGTTGAGATCAAAGCATTTGATCCACCCAAGTTAATAAGTACTCATGTTTCGCTCTACCTAGGATAGAGGTCGATTTTCAAATATTTTGAAACTCCAATTTTACTTTAAATTACACCTGATGAGGTTGAATAATTGTGCATAGAGTGATTGTTTACATTGTTTGGACATTTGTGAACGTTAATCGAAGCCTGTGAATAGCCTATTCACAGTCTATGATCTGCGCTCACAGATGATAAATGTTCCTCAAATGGTCACCATATGCCTCATATTGCCTCCCTTAAGGAAATCAGGTCCATCAATTGACTTGAAAGGACATAATATGAATGATGACATCATTTGATAATGTTTTGGTAGGACTTGATTTTATGCCTTATCCATTTGATCCTCTTACTTGGCTAATTGCTCATGTTTTGAGCTACCAAGGCATGAACTCAATTTTGGACTATCAGTAGAAGTGAATTTGACTTCACATTAAGGCCATTAGGGTTGGATAATCGTGTCTTGGACTATTACAAATATTTTACTATAGTCGCATATTGAACTATAATCATAGCATGTATTAATTTATGTAAGTCAGTTGAGATACCATGTATTGATTATGTATAAAATCATAGCCTATAAATTATGGAGAAAGTGTGAGCGTAGATCACAGACTGTGAGCAAGGTTCACTATTTGAGAGCTTTGATCATTGACCTCATTTAGGGCAATTGGGGGCCTTATTTGACTTAATATAACATAATATGGAATGTGACATCGTTCGATAATTTTTTGATTAGACTTGATATTTTTTTGAAGCCACTTGTCCTCTCACTTGTATAGATGCTCATGTTTTGAGCTACCAAGGCATGAGGTCAATTTCGGACTATTAGTAAACATGAATTTAACTTCACATTACGGCTATTGCGGTTGGATAATTGTATCTTGGATGCATTCCCACCATTTTGGAGCAACTATGATTAGTGATCACACACTGTAAGCAAAGGTCACTATTTGTGAGCACTGATTACAGTGAGTCCATATGCCTCATATAGTCTAACTTAAGGTAATCAGGGGCTTCATTCCACATAATATAACATAATATGGAATGTGACATTGTTTGATAATATTTTGATATGACTTGATATTTTATGGAAGCCACTTGTTCTTTTTACTTATCGAACTGCTCATGTTTTGAGCTACCAAGGCATGATGTCAATTTCGAACTATTAGTAAATGTGAATTTGACTTCACATTACGGCTATTGGGGTTGGATAATCGTGTTTTGGCATGATCCCCACCTCTTTGGAGCAATTGTGAGTGTCGATCAGAGGCTCTGAGCAAGTGTATCTGTTTGTGAGCACTAATCAAAATGCACCAATAGGCCTTATATGGGGTCACTGAAGGCAATAAAGAATCTCATTTGACTTTAAATGAGAAAACAAGGATCGTGATATCGTCTGATAATGTTTGCATATGACTTGATATTTTGTGGAAGCCACTTGATCCTCTAACTTGTTTAAATGCTGATGTTTTTAGTTATCAAGGCATGAGGTCAATTTTGGTATTTTAAGAAATGTAAATTTGTCTTCACATTACGACTATTAGGGTTTGATAATCGTACCTTGACTGACTCCCCATCTCTTTGGAGCACGTATGATCGGCAATCACTGACCGTGAGCAAGGGTCACCAATCTGTAAGCACTCACTTTGAACTATCTGGTTGGAGCGATTGGGATCTTTATACTCATTATTTTTGCAGCACTGTGAATATAGATCATAATTCATATATACTCATTAATTTTGTAGCACTGTAAATTTAAAATCATCCTTATAGTATACAAAATATAAACATCAACATGATTCGAACATAGTCAGAATTAATGCTAATAAATACCTGTAATTTTTCCTAAAGTTAAATCATGCATATAGTTAAAATAATACAACCACGCTTGGAATCTTGGAGGTTCAGCCGTAGAAGTTTTAAACACAAAGGTCTTTGACCACTTTATTGTCTTTGCTAATAGACTATGCAACTCAACCAAGATAAATGTCTTCCATCATTTAATACATATAAGGACAACAAGAATGGCTGTAGAAGACGAAACTTATGCATGTTAGACTGGAATTATTTGCTCTAGAAAAACTTTGTAAAATAAATAACAATTACAAATCACTTTATAGAGGAATAAATTGCAACTCTACAACATGGGTGGCTGTCCATGGCGTCACAGGTAGATCTTGTACATGGTCATAATACTTTACAGCTGATAAAATCTAAGGGAGGATGAATGACAGACAATTGAACTAGTCAACCAACCTAACACCATTGTCTATCCTATGTTGGCTATCATCAATAGGATCCACTACTATGTTGAAAATTCACAAACATGTTAATAGTAAACAATTCACAAACAATTATATTTCACACAAAGTCACAATTCCTAGTTCACAATTAATAATAGTTTAGAGTTCAAAATAAATCACACTACAAAATTCAAAACAAATTAAAATCTCTAAATTTCACAATATGTTACAGTACGCACTCCCAGTTCAAAGTTCACAGTTCACAATTCAAAAGGAAGCACAATCCAAAGTTCACGTTTCAAATTTTCCAGCAAATTCTATCAACTATGTAACTAACAACAAAATGAACAATGTGAATAGTATTCATAAGATTGTGAACTTCAAATCCAAATGCCCTTTAACATCAACATACAAACTTACAATCAGACAATATCAAACCAAATGCAAACCTTACCTAACTAGAAACCATTTATAGAATAAATAAACCCAACCTTCGACAACCAAAAAACCACATCAATAAGACATGCAATATCAATCCAAAGAAGAAGAAAAAAATCTAACAACGAACTCACCTGAGACGCTATTACAATCAGACAATATAAAACCAAATGCAAACTTCAACCTATAAATAAAAAAAAATAAAAAGTTAAGAAGAAGTAGTGACCATATGCGACCACAAGCGAACAAACTCCGAAAAAATCGAAACTCACCTTCGACAACGCTCTCGATGAAGTAGTGACAAAACTCTGAACACCAGCAGCAACGTCGACGGACAGTATAGAAGAAGTGTCGGCGAATACTGAAAAAGAAGATGAAAAGAGAAGAAGAAATGGTGAGTTGAATCTGTGGGTTTCGTTTCGCTTTTGGATTTGAAATAGAGAAGAAGAAATGGTGAGTGTGAATCTGTGGGTTTTATTTTGCTTTTTGATTTGAAACAGAGAAGAAGAAATGGTGAGTATAAGTATGATTTTTATTTTGAACTTTGGATGAGAAGAAGAAATGGTGAGTATAAGTGTGATTTTTATTTTGAACATTGGACAGAGTGGTAAGTATACGTATGATTGATTTTTGTGTGTTTATTTTGAAAGAGTGGTATTACTGTAATTTCACCCTTTCATTATATTTCTTTCTTAGTTTTAAAATACATAATGGCACTTCTGTTAATAAAACTAAAATGAAAGGATAAAAATGGAAGTTAGGCCTATTATTGTATAGGCCTAACTTGTTAAATGATAAAAACAAACTTTTATAATGTTAAGTTTTGTATAAAATTCAAACTAGTCCTATTATTGTATTTTAAACTTTTCATGGCCTATTTGGAAGAATTTTCACTTAAATAAAAGAAAAAAACTTTTCAAAAAGAAAATACGCAATTTCAACATTCAACAACTTCCACTGACACACAATTATTTTCAACAAAAGAAATTAAAGAATCTGTCAGTTCCATTAAAAACCAACAATGATCTTTGGGAAGGAGAAGAGAGAAAAATATCTCACATTCACCACTAAAATAAAATAAAGAGTTGTTAGAGTTGGAGACCCGAGAATGGTACAATATGAAGAATGTTTTGAAGGGGAAAAGGGGGTTACAAGAGTGACATCATTCTAGATAATCCCTAGCTGGAAGAAGAGAACGACTCTATGGATAATGCGCCAGAGGAGGATCCTGAAGAACCCTGAGGCCTTAGATGATGAGAATTGATTGCATCATGCCTCGTAATTATTTTATCCGATGATTTACTGCATATTCATGTATGGTATCATATTCTTAAATAACCCTTAACATGTAGTTTTAATGGATGTTCATGGTTTCTAGTATATATATATATATATATTATATGATATATAATATTATTCATTTACATGATATTGTTAGTTATTTCATTCAATTAGTTGCATTATATTTAGGAGAGTACATTTCGAGTTTGTTGAGAATAACCAGTTTGTGAACGTTGGCATTATGGTCCTTATTTTTAGCTTAGTTGTTATTTAAACTGATGTACAGATATTTCTGTTTTATTCAAGTTGAATGAATATTTCTTTGCCTTCTATTATTCTCTGCTCTTAATTTAATTGCGTAGTAAAACTGCCAACAAGTGGTATCAGAGCATAACAAATTAAAAAAAAAGAGACAGCCTATAACATTACACGTAGCATTCAAAGTGTGAACCCCATAATTTGTTACCAGGTTTCGATCCAAAATTGAGGGACACACAAGTGAG
This sequence comes from Cardiospermum halicacabum, assembly GCA_031304145.1. Taxonomy (NCBI): domain Eukaryota; kingdom Viridiplantae; phylum Streptophyta; class Magnoliopsida; order Sapindales; family Sapindaceae; genus Cardiospermum; species Cardiospermum halicacabum. Next base: position 20,962,585 of record CM062391.1, on the reverse strand, counting down.
GCAAACCCTAATTAAGAGAGAGACAACAAAATCATGGCAGCAAATGGAGTTAATCCTTTATCTCAACCCCTTATTCCAGTTTTTAAAAGGGAAAAATATCATATTCGGAGCATTAAGATGCAAACAATGTTCAAATCTCAAGAACTATGGGACATTGTTGAGAACGGGTATGCTGAATTGGAGCAAGCACCGTCAGAACCCAGTCAAACCTTGCGTGACAATTGCAAGAAGGATGCTAAGGCTTTGTTTCTCATCCAGTCAGCATTGGATGACGATATTTTCCAACAAATTTCCTCAGCCAATTTAGCAAAGGAGGCTTGGGATATCATTAAGCATGAGTACTTAAGAGATAAGAAGGTAATTGCTGTGAAATTACAATCTCTTCGTTCTACCTTTGACACTTTAAATCATAAAGAAAATGAGCCTATGTCGAATTATTTATCTAGAGTGTTAGAGATTGTAAATCAGATCAAATCGTATGGTGAAGTGATTGAAAATGAGAAGGTTGTTTGTAAGGTCTTGAGAACCTAAAATGGTGATTTTAGGAATGTAGTCGCTGCAATGGAGGAGTTTAAAGACCTCTCAACTTACACATTTGATGAATTAATGTGTTCTCGTATGTCTCATGAAGAAAGAATTTGTGGTTGTGATGAGAAAGTGGAAGAGAAAACCTTTCAGGCAAAGGGGGAGTCTTTGTTTAAGGAGAAGATTGAAAATTCTTGTAGTTTTGGAGGCCAAGGCAGAAGCAATATAGGTGGTAATCGAGACCGAGGTAGAGGCCGTGGTCGTGAAAATGGGCGTAGTCGAGGTCAGGTTGGTGAAAGTAGTAGAGGCCGAGGTCAGTTTAATTATTCGAGGTGATATAGCAAAAGCTCCTTTTAATGCCATTACTGTAAGAAGTTTGGTCACAAACAGACAGAATGTTGGACCAAACAAGAAGATGATCAAAGGCAAGCAAATTATTGTGAGAAGGAGGTTGATGTAGAAACTCGTGAAAGTAACTTGTTTGTGGCACATTCAACAAGTTCAGATTTGCATAATAGTGGTTCAGTGTGGTTATTGGATAGTGGATGCTCCAACCATATGTCCGGATCGAAGACATCGTTCAAGGATCTTGACGAGTCACAAAAAGGAACTGTGAGACTAGGAGATGGCAAGCAAATGCAAGTAGAAGGCCAGGGGACTATTACCGTCAAAGCCACTCAAGGTGAAGTTAAACTTTTTAATGAGGTGCAATTTGTTCCGAATTTAGCACATAATTTATTGAGCGTTGGTAAACTTATGAGATGTGGATATAGAATTGAATTTGATAATGATTCATGTGCTATTGTTGATAAAAAAAATCTTGTCAGGCCATTGTTAAGGTGAAATGATCAAAAATAAAATGTTCCCTTTTGATATTTGCAATGTTGACAGTAGTGCATTTATTGTTAAGGGGAATAATGAAATTGATTTTTGGCATCTGCGTTATTGTCATTTGAACTATACTGGTTTGAAACTCTTAAGTCATAAGAAGATGGTTGTGGGCTTGCCAAATATTGGTGAACTTAGTTTTTATGAAGGGTGTGTATATGGGAAGCAAAGTAGAATGTCTTTTTCTGATAAGGCATGGAGAGCGTCTTCTTGTCTAGAACTAGTTCACGCTAATTAATGTGGTCCAATGAAAACTGAGTCTTTTGGTGGAAGTTGTTATTTCCTTCTCTTGACGGATGACTATTCTCATATGAGTTGGGTTTACTTCTTGAAATTTAAATCTGAGGCTTTTGTAAATTTCAAGAAGTTTAAATTCATGGTTGAGAAGCAATGTGGTGGAGTTATTAAGGCCCTTCTAATAGATCGTGGTGGTGAATTTTTATCTCTTGAGTTCATGAGTTTCTGTGATAAGAACGGGATTCATAGACTACTCACTGCACTTAGGACACCAAAATAGAACGGTGTGGCTGAGCGAAAAAATATGACAGTGGTAGAAATGGAAAGAAGCATGTTAAAGGCAAAGGGGATTCCAAATCAATTTTGGGCAGAAACTGTTGCTGCAGCTGTGTATATTCTTGATATCTCTCCGACAAACGTTATTCTCAATCAAACACTATTTGAAGCATGGAAGAGCATGAAACCCTTTACCTAGACAATACTGATTGGAACCGCCATAAAATTCTAAAATTTACCATGATCCAAACAGTTCTAATCGGATTCAATCCCACATATCTAGAGATCAGACTAGATAAAACCTACACACATATAATTTATATATATAGATGGCTTATAGTTTAGCTCTATAATCAATAATGATAATAATTCGAGCATTCTGGTTTGTGTATTATTTTTTAGAAAATTATTTTATCTAGTTATTTTTTCTTTCTGTTAATATGTTTAATATATTCATTATTTATTCTGTTTACATATATAATAAACAATTCTTTTACAACTAATATTTACATTTAGTTAACGTTATTTTAGATTTAGCATTAGATATAAATTTATTCATTTAATAAATTTTAAAAGTACCAAATTTTTATATTATTGTTAAAGAATATTGATGTGTTTGAAATTTTAATTTTATGTGATACATATAGTATTGTTTGATCATATAAAAAATAATAAATTACCAAATAGTGTTCAATTCGTTATTTTCTAAAAAAAAAATAAATATAGGTAATTTTTTAATAATTATTATGTAATTAAAAATGTAAATATTTTCATAATCTACAAAGAAATTTGTAATTCATTTTATTTTATAAATCTTGTTTTTTACTAGTAAAAAGAGAGAAAGGTAGAGATGACGGTAAGATAGTGTAAGGAAGAATAAAATATTATATAAAAAATATTATTATAAAAGAAATGAAACATAATAAATTAGAAAGAGAAAAATAGAGATGAGATGGTGTGAGTGAGAAGAAAAACAGTATCATAATTACACTAATATAAATTATATTTATAATATATTATAAATTACATGTGTCATTATTTTGAATGTACACGATGGACAACCAACGGTAATAGGCACCCACTGTAGAACTACCATTTATTTAATATAACACCTCATCTTAATCATCATGTCTACTGTCCCGTGGCTATTATTTACTATAGCTACTATATTCCTTCAAATATATATATATATATATATAGGGTTATTTCCAAAAACACCCCATTTTTTCAAACGTTTCATTCTGAGCACCCGGTTTTGAAAGTTATGGAAAACCACCCCCAAAATCAAAACCACTAGTGGTTTTTGGTAATTTTGTGAATGGTTTTGGTATTGTATGAGTGGTTTTGAAATTCTATATGTTTAATTTAGAGATTCGGAAATTTTCTAAGATCAAAATTACTCATAAAACACCAAAACCACTCACAAAATTACCAAAAACCACTAGTGGTTTTGAATTTGGGGTGGTTTTCCAAAACTTTCAAAACCGGGTGCTCAAAGTGAAACGTTTAAAAAAATGGGGTGTTTTTGAAAATAACCCTATATATATATATCCAATTTGTACCACTACCTCTATAATAATTATTTAATTATTATTAACATTATTAGTCTCTTTTTGCTTGGAAATTCCAAATGTTGGGAGGGGTAAACATGTTTTTACTGTTTCTACAGGGGGCTTAAAGTTGCAATAATTAAGCTTGTAAGTGTGATTATTAATTTAAAATTTTATTGGGAATAATTGATGGTGAGAATAATAGACAAAAGGTCCATTGCTCGAGATAGTGATATCTATCTACTGGTATTTGTTCTACTCAACTATAGACGCACACGAGGTGTTTAGTTTGTATTGAAAACTAGGAGCCTTGACGAGCCAAGGCAGCTTGGGTCCAACTCCAAAACCACCAGATTTGTAGTTACTCTTTTAAATGACTAGAGAGTGAATTTGTGTTTGAATTTGATTGAGTTATAATGTTGATCCTCTATGCAATCTAATATAGTCACCATACAAAAATTACAGCGGAAAAAGTAATTCGAGCATTAATGGATTTTTTTAAAACAAAACTCAAGCTACCAGTTAAAAATTCCAATCTATCTTGAAAACGAACATAAAAAAACCTTCTTTTTCTCTTCTCGAAAACCTCTCAGAGCTCTCAATTTACAAATGTTGATTGTTTGTGTTTATTGGTGTGTTTAGAGAGTGGAGTGGAATGGTCTATTTATAGTAGTTCAAGACCATCTCACTTGAACTCAAGCTATATTTTAATTCAACTATTTGAAATCTTATCAAATATCATCTTATTTTAACTTAGTTGATAAGAAAACACTTGGTTGGGTCTATCTTGGGTGGACCAACACCCAGACCCAATGACCCTAAGCCCAATGAATAAAAGACTTGGGTTGGACCATTCTAAGGTCCATAAGCCCTAAGTCCAACATAATGAGATCGTGTTTCGTGTTAGCCATATATTATTATAATAAGGGAAATAGGGAAAGTCGAAGATTTTGAGTTCTTTGTATGTTTTAATCTTTATCTCCTCTCCGATTTCAATCGCTATTCCTATTGGCAAGATGTTCATATTTACATTTCATCTCAACCTGTTACAACACAATTGCGAAAGGAAACAGAGGAAATGACAACTAATCAATAATAAGATGCGAAATAGTGACAAAATCAAGCATGTAATTTAGATTTATGTACATGTATGGTATGTATATATGGATATATATTGGTTGGTCTATAGATGATGAAATCGAGAGAATAAGAATTAAAATTAAAATTTGTTAGTTTATTTCTTTTTCTTGCAACTTGTTTTCAGGTCATGTGGGATCCTTCTTCACCGGCTTTGAACCTCTTTACTATTTACATCAATCTGACAATCTAACAAAACATAACTCCGTCATCTAAAATCTAATCATCTACCAATAAATTTGATGTAACACCTCAACTGATCTGGTTGGTCCGGCAGCATTAGCTCTACTACCAGAAACTCCATTGGTACTCAGCACACTTCCTTAAGATCTTGTTTGTTTCGTGTGTTTGGGTTGTTTTGTTTTGTTTCATCACGACTCAAACAATGTTTGTTTCGTGTGTTGAGATTGTTTTGTTTTCTACATTTATGTTTCACATTGTTTCAAAATTCCCATTTTCTCTCCTTTTCTCAACACACCAAATCGGTATGTTCATGTTGTTTTATATTTTTCTTTTTCCATTTTATCCCTAATAATTAGTTGTATTTCGATTTTACCCTTTATTAAAATTAATTTCCTCTCAACAATCTAGACCCTTGCAACGTTTCCGCTTTTGCTCTTGATTCTCTCAAGTCTGTTTCTTGATTTTTTTTCCGATTCATGTCTCCAACTTGCTGTACCTGTGTGTGATTATTATTTGTTTAGTCTTTTTCTTATTTGAATTTGATATTTGAACATCAAATACAATTTGTCTAATCTTTTACTTTTGTCAATTTTAACATCAAATACAAGACTATACAATATAGCATTTTGATCTTTGAGACACTTTTGGTCAAGTTTAGAATGATAGATGATGTGGCTGTGTAAATTTTGCTTGCATGATAAGCTGAGGTTTTGATTGGTAAAATACTTGGTTGAACTAGGATTAACTTGCACAAACATATAATTCTCAAACATTGAACTTAGGAAATATAATCAAGGGCGTTATGACCATTTAACAGTTTTGAACAGTACCATACAATCAATCCAAACACAAAATTATACAATACAATACATAAATGTACAATTTATCCAAACATCATTTCAGTACAGTACAATACATTACAAAACAAAATAATACATTAATGAATTAGTGTTGGTAGTCATCCAAACAAGGTCTAAGGTGATAGATCATGGGCTTGAGTGTTGAGAGAGGCGAAAGAAACCAGTCGTAACCATGGAATGGGATATCCTAGTAGTAGAGTTAACACTGCCGGACCGGGTCAGCCAGGGTGTCACATGCGAATAATAGAATTTTTTTTTACCATTTTTTTGTCTGTATATAAAAATAATAGATTGAAATATACAAAATCACTTGTTAGTTTATTAATTATTCCTCTTCCTTAAGCCTTTTATCAACTCCAAATCGTATTTCTGACTCTGACTACTCCATGATTCTTTCCTCTTTTAAAAAATAAACTCACATAAACATACATCAATCCGACCAAATTATGAAAATAGACACTAGATTCATCATAAAGAAACTCTTCTTTAATTATAAATAACCCGAAAAAACAATATCCATCAGGAACAACAAGTTCCTGAAACATCGATCCCACAAACAAATAATAAATACTTAATAAGTGTTAAAAAAATAATCGTTTGCATACTAAAAAACCATACACTTATGTTGTCTTGGACCTGAATGCTTAAAATTATCCATTAATTTAAAAGAAAAAAAAACTATCAGACATCAATTCATAAAGTTGATTATTTGAATAACAAACAATAAAACTTTCACATTAAACACTTATATGATGCTATAAGACTTTTTCAAAAGTGGGTGCACTATTAATTCAGGACTTGTAACATTTTATAACTGGAGCAGCATCCCTCGTCGTACAATACACATAAGATAAATCAGCACCCTATAACACTAGATCATCAATATGATATCTTCACTAACATAGAAAAATAGAGTCGATGAATGAAACAAAAGTGAAGCGCTCAACATGTTCAAGATAAAGATGGCGAATTAGTAAGTCATTCACACTTTGTCAATGGTTTCATAAAGGTCTTGACAATTCTCTTATCCCATTGTCTAAAGTGCAACATTATAAAAGATAATGTTTATATATGCATGGATGCTATCACTCATGGAAGTAAATGTTGATTATCTAATTAGGTTCAAGATTTAATTTAAGGTGGCTGAGATTGCCACTATTATAAATCGAATCTTCTAGGTTTTGATAACAATATCTTCATCCAAACTAATAAGACTTCAATGTTCATCTTAGGTTCAACTTCTATTCGCTCTCAATTTAATGTAGTGACTGATCCTACTATTGTTAAGGAGGAGTTGGCAGACTGAGTACACTAGTTTGATTTCATGCTGGTTATTCCTTGCATATCACTTTTTTCTTTGCTACTGCTCTTAATTTAAATAGTGACAATATGGAAAAGCGGACTATGTATCTTAGAGCACAAGCTTAGGTCGTATTGTTGGTTTTGGATCTCTTCATGCATCCTCAATTTAAGATAGTGACAAATCCTACTATTGTTGGACCTCTGAGAGTAGATAAAGTTCTATTAGTTTTTTAGTTAATGAGCACCCATTTTAAGAAAATGTTGAAATAGCTAAAGAATTTAGCGACAGATTATTTGTGTAGCAATATAGCGACAGTATTATTATTGACTAGCTACGGAATTGGCTAAATTTCTAATTGAAATGTTAATGTAGCAAGTCTGTAGTAATGTTGTAGCAATGCTAGCTACGAAATTGTGATACATTGCAATTTTTTTGGCGCCACAATGACGAAAAATGTAATTACAGATATTTCATAGCAATGTTGTAGCAACGCTATTTATAGAATGAAATATGTAGTAATGTGGTAGCAGTGCTAACTTTGAAATTTTGATTCGTCATAACTTTTTTGGCACTACCATGGAGGAAAATACAACTACGAATATTCTGTAGCAATGTCATAGCCACAGAATATAAGTCCATAGCAATTTTATAGTAATGCTAGGTATGAATTTTTGACATGTAGCTTTTTGTAGCACCATTTTGATGGAAAATAAAGCTATGCATATTCCATAGAAATGTTATAGCAATGCTAACCACAGAATACCCTAATAATACTAACTCCAGAATACAGTTGTGTAGTAATATTATATCAATGCTAGCTACGAAATTTTTGTGGCTTTAAATACTTTAATATGAATTTTATAAATTTAAAATAATTTAATATTTCTTAATTTAATAATTAAAATATATATTTTTGAAATTTTGTTAGTGCAGAATGGTTGCAGCAAGCCAATCAGCTCCTACTTTATGTAATGAAAAATAAACTACCTAAATTGCAACATGTAACATTCATCTTCCATAATACTCCTCACCATATATTTTTTCTAAATTTTAAAAATATTTTATTTTTATTTAATTTAAATTTATTATGTTTATTTATTCACATTATTAATATATATTTTTTATTATAATTTTTATTTAATATTTCTTTCTATATAATATTAGAAAAAAAAATATCAATTTAAAAACAAAAAAATGAGAGAAAGAGCAACAAGACAAAAGACAGTCTATTTAATCGGACAGTGAAAATAAAATATTCACAAAAGCATCAATCAATTTTGTTCATTAATTCATGGGTTGATTTAAATACAAGCTTCTAATACCTCTTCCCTTTCTTTTCCCACTATAAACTCAAACCTTCACTCTTTTTACCTCCAACCCAAACCCTACTCAAGATTGTTTCATTCACAACTTTCAAATCTTGAATTTCAATTTTTCTTAATTCCATTCTATTGAAATGTCTTTACTTCTCCATTCCTCGCTATACTGTCATTGTTGCCAACTTCTCATCGTTGGTATCACTCAACTTCGCTGTCACCAATCACTTCCGCTTCGCGATCTCTCACTGGTTCTTATTTTCTTATTCTCTCATTAGTTATTGCTCTATGATTGTTGATTGATTGCTTGAACTATCTTTATTTGCTTTGCTGTCCCATTGTCCTGTTGTATTGTCATAGTCGTCACTGTAATGTGATTGCTATTGCAACTCCTCACTTTGACTAACATCTCACATTACCGTTACCTATCACTTCCAATTTGCAATCCCTCATAGGTACTTATTATTTAAATTTTCTTTTGTGATTGCATCATCTGGTCTGATTGCTTTCTTTAGGTTTTTTCATTATCACTTGAGTTCTTTGTTTGGTTATAAAATGTGCCTACTTCTTTAAGTTTTGTTTAATTATTGTTTGAGTTTTTTTGTTTGGTTATGATTTTTGTTTCAATTTTTTTTTCTTCAAAATTTTTATTCTCTAGTTCTTTGGTCTGGTTGCTTCTTTAAGGATTTGGTCTAATCAAAAGTTTTGATTATTGTTTTAGTATAAGTTTGGTATGGGTTTAATGATTGCATTTTGTGCTCTGGTTTGGTTGTTTATTTTAAGGGTTTTTTCATTGTTATTATTCGAGTTCCAACATTAAGTTTATATTGAATAAGTTCCAAACTTTTCTTATAGCATATTATTAGGTTTATATTTGTCTTTGACATGATTATAAGAGAAATTATGATTCTAGTACAATAGAGATGGCACAATCTCTATGAACATTATCTTAAATGAAGAAGCCCTATAGGCAACTCGCATTGACGCGTGTGTTTCTATATAATTGTATGAGTTTACATTATTGATTGGTTGAATGATCCTTGTATGCTTTGTTGTCCCCAGTCGTGCCATTGCACCATCGGAGTAGTTGCCGTATCATCATGGTTGTCACCACTTTTTACTGTTGCCATCACTGGTTGTTTCAACTTCGCTGTCACCGTAGTCGTCACCAATCGCATATGCTTCGCAATCTATCAGTGAAAGTGAATGTTGTATTAGATCCACTAGACTTGATAAATTGCTCCAGAAGAGCTATAATAATTTTATAGAAAGCTCCGAAATAGCCATAATATTTTAATAGAAAGCTCCGGAAGAGCCATGATAATTTCATGGATTACTCGAAAAGAGCTATGATAATCTAGTAGAAAGATCTAAAAGAGCAATGTCAATGTGATAAAAGGCTCCAGAAGAGCTATGGTCTTGTGACCTGATAATGATGAATTGAATACATATAATATTTTATATCATAGCAAGTCCAGAAGAACTTTACTTAGTGTTAGAAATATAATGTATAAAATGTGTTTAACATCTGCGTTTACTTTATACAAAACAAGTCAGAAACTTAAAATTGAAAAACTAAGCACATGCTATCGAGAACCAGAAGTTCTCATGTCCCTAAATGTTTTGATTTTGCTATGACTATTTGCCAATCTAAGGTCTAAAGGATGGTAGAATTATTGCAAATTAAAAAAAAAAGGATCAAGGAATTGTAAAATCCTGATAATGATGAAAATATATGTAACAAGCCAAAAGCTTGCCTACTAATATTGTGACACTCAAACCCTCACCTCGACGGAGAGGACATAAAATATACAGATACACAATAGATACATACACATAAATATGAGATAATAGTCAAAAGATATTCATTGCTGAAAGTATAATAAATCTGAAAATTCAAATACAAAGTCGAATAAAATTTAACAAAGACCAAATAGTCATAAACTAAATTCAAATAATGCAGCGGTTACGAAGTTCTGAAAATAAATCCAAAGTCAATAACATATGAATTTAAACTAAAAAACGGATGCCAAATTATGACGGATGCTGACATGCGTGTACGTATCCACGCTACTCCACCTGACTATTTGAACTCAGCAATTCCATCCCAAATGGGTACAAAACATAAAAAAACAAAAATAAAAGCCACGAAGTGTCAAGCTATCGATGTCTGGTTAATAAGCCAACGCCTAACAAACACACAAGATGCGTCTTGTGTAACAGGTAAGGTGTCACGCAATGCACGCTACTTATCTAATAAACATAGTTTCCAAGCATGAGCAAACAAGTTTTCTAACATCTAAGTTATTCTTATCTTAATCCCCTTAAAGCAATTTAGGATAAGTGATTACAAATTATTGCAATTATCATTTGAAAATGGCTTTTAAAGTCGTCAATTTATATCGAGGGAAAGACCGACACAGAATTGTAAATTCGGTAATGAAGTTCAGTAAGTAATTCGGTCAAGGAGTACTTCCAGCTTTACCGAATTGTAGTTCAGTAAGGAGCTTGGCAGTGAATTCGGTTAGAACAATTATTCGAGTTTCTACAGTTATACTAAGTGAGCTTTCGGTAGCTAGCTCGGTAGTTAGTTCAGTACAAATAATTACTTACATTTTTGTAACGTAATTAGTGATAGTTCGGTAACTAGTTCAGAAATCAGTTCGGTCAGGCAGTGTTTAAGGTCTCAGAAACTCATTGAATTGTAATTCGGTACGTAACTCGGCAAAGAGTTCGGTCAGAGAGTCAAAACTATTTTTTAAGGCTATACTGAACTGCAGATTTCGATAACTAATTCGGTCATGGAGTATTTCTATTGATCTCAAAGCTCAACAAATTGTATTTCGGTACACAGCTCGGTAACGAGTTTGCCACAGATCTAGTTTCACGTTTTCAGCCTAGTTCAATTATGCTTTTTGCTAATCAAACCTATATGTATCTAATTGGGTTTATTCTTATCACATATGACCAGTTAAAAGTCAAAATTCATGCTACCCATAAGTTAGAACCCAATTAAGAAAACAACGCAAAGAAAATCAAAGTAGTTCAAGACAAACATATAGAAGTAATAGCAGAATCAATTCTTAACGTAACAGATTTCAATTTATCAAATTATAATATAGTGTTTAGCTTACGAGGCCTGTCTTCAATTTAATAACTGAAATCAAGAAAAAAAAATAGAAATAAGGTAAGTGCTCAGAGTTAGATCAAAGATCCCAGAATGATGTTGTAGTATTCAGAATGAGCAAAGCTCTAGAATGGATCAGAGATCCCAGAATGATGTCGTTGCACCCAGAAATAAATTGGCAATCAAGACGTAATACGCTTTCGCGCATCGATGTATACATCTAATTTCCCTACAACATGTTGGTCTTATCGTATTAACCTAGGACAAGACTTTATACCAATTACAAAACTTATATTTCCATTTTAATAGAACAGATGGATTCCAATTCATATAACCACAAAATAGCAGCATAATGAACCGATAATCACAGACAGAACAAAATCCATCAAACAGAATTATACAGACAGAATTTCAAATATATTTAAGCGATTATATGTCAAATAAATCATACTCGAAGGCAGCTCAATATTATAATCCAACTGCAGATTTTAGGTTTTCAGCTTATATTTAATTGGTAATATAAACACGGAGAATAAGTAGAAAATACAAACGTGGGGCTTAAATATGGCTACTAACATTTTAACGCTAATCCGACAACTCAATCAGTCCGGCTAACTATCCTCAATTTGATCTAAACCAAATAAAAACACAATAAATACCTAATTCAAAAAATTAGGGTTTCAATTAAGAAAGTTAGGGTTTCAATTAGGGCCATAGAAAGAACCCCAAATCAAACCCGAAAAGACCAAAAATACACAGATTAAATATCAAGGGTTCCAAAACCCACGTTAAGTGAAATTAAATCCCCATATCACCCTAATTACTCTAGAAATCCTAAAATAAAAATTAAAACAATTTAATCAAAAGGAGAATAAAAAATCATTACCTGAAACAAAATAAACCAAAGGAAATTAGGATTCCAAATCTTGAATTCTTGGAGAACGAACTTTAGAAATTCGCGGCTTAGGATTTTGAGTTGAGAGAAAAGAGAGAGAGGTTTTTGATTTTTTTTAGAAATATGAAGAGAATGATTTCTAAATTTAAGTTTTCACTTATATATGGATGGAAAATATCTTCATAAACCCAGAGATATCCATTTTATTTTAATTTGACCCAAACTGAAAAATAATTACAAAACATGATCAAAATCCCTTTTTTTTTTTCAAAATTGCCCCAAAATTCAAATCGCTCAAAACATTTGGTCAAACTAGAAAGTCAAATATTTTTACAACTACCCATTTTACCCTTGAACGAAATTAAAAATAAAAATAACTAAAAGGAAAAATTTAAAATATGAAAACGAATAGCCCCAACTTACGGGTGTGACAAATATGTGTATCTCATGTTCACCTGACGAGATATCGATAATAAATATTGGGAGAGTTTTATTTTTAGCCTTTTATAACTTTTATTTACACTATATAGCCCAGTTTTAAAATCTTCACAAAAATAATCTTTCAAACTTTTACTTTTCAAAAATAGCCCTTCACAGGTGTGAAGGAAGTCCTCCACAAGTTGTGAAGGAGGTCCTTCACACCTGTGAAGGGCTATTTTTTAAAGTCAAAGTTTTATTGGATTAAAAATATAAATGAAACTTTTTTGGATTAGTTTTGAAATTTTAAACTTTTTTTGGGTTATTTTCTGTAATTTTCCCATAAATATTTTATTTACAAAAGTAGGATTTCAATCTCCATAATTTTTATAAAGAATTCAATAAATAAATGTGAACCTATTTATCAACCAAATGGACCTTTTCACTATACTACATTTTTTATTATTGCATCTACAAGATAGCTTATATGTGCTTATATCAAATTCGAAGGTTTCTTTCCAAATTACTAACACAGAATACGAGCTCATTTCCAAATGACCTTAATAAGAGTATAAGGCTTCATAATGCTAATGAATTTATATAGAAAGCATTTGATGAATACCGTCAAGTATCTGGAATTGCTATCAAACATCTTGTTTCAAATGTTCATAATTGAAAATGATTAGATGAATCATTAATTAAACTCCTTCAGATAATTGTGCGAACTTTATTAATACGCTCGAAATTGCAGTTTATGTTTGGGGAAATTCTATATTGCATATTGTTGCATTGATTCAAATTTATCCAACAACTTACTACCAATATTTCCCATTTGGGCATCCTCCTTACGTCTAATATTTTTGAATATTTGGATGTTTTTTATATGTATATGTTACTCTACCCGCGAGAATGAAAATGAGACCATAAAGACATTTAGGAGTATATATGTGGATTTTGATTTCCAACCATTAATAGATATTTAGAATCATTGAAAGTAGATTTGTTTATAAGTAGATTTGTTGACTGCCAACTTGACGGGATTAATTTCTCATCACCAGGAGAGGAAACTATTTCTCTAAAGGAGAAATTTTGAAGTGGCATGAAAAACTCGTATATATAATGCATATGAATATTGAAGTATAAATAATAGCTAATCAAATGCCAAAGGCATTCAATTAATACTTATAAAATAACCAACTATTATATAGAAGCTGCTAATATACTAGCAAGGGTAATTGTTCCAGCAGAATAATAAAAAATACCATAACAATGACTCTAATCCCACACTAGAAGTGTAGAGACCACCTAATTCAATGAAAAATAATAAGAAAATGGGTTTAGATTCTAAAACCATATTCGATGAATAAGTTCAAAAATTTATAGAAATTCCGGAGAATAATCTCCCCGAAGGAGAAAGTATTAAGAGATAGTATGATAAACTTCTCAGAAAAAGGTGGAATTAGAAATAAAGGATCATTAATGATCTCATACACAATGGCAATTGATGTTTTATAATCATGAGTCACTAAGTATGGAACACTGAAAAAAAATGTGATTGAAAATTTGGTAAAAATCAATTCAGGCATTACTAAAACATTAGAAGTATCTTATCAGTTGGTTATAAATATATTCATTCGAATGAAATAAGAGAAATGAAGCTGTGAGATATAAACCCGACTGGCTGATCTGAGTTTCTCACATAAACCTGAAATAGATTATGATGAAATATTATTCTCCAGTTGTGAATACAATTATATTCAAATTCTAATTTCTAATCAGTACCATTTTTGAAAAATTGAAAATGTGTCTAATATATTTTATCACTGCATATCTATATGGCTTTTTGAATTCTAGAAATCTCAAAAGGACTAAAAATACCAGAGTCATATCAATTAAAATTTCGAGACTCATAAAGTTACAGAAATCCCTGTATAGATTAAAATAATCTGGTCTAGTGTGGTAAAGTCATTCTTAGTGAATATCCAATAAAAGGTAGATATTTGAATAATACTATTGCGTAAGTATCTTCATAAAAAGGTCAACATCTGAATTTGTCTTTGTAGCAATTTCTGTAGATATAGTTTGAACTCTAGAAAAAGTTAAATAAACTGCTGAATATGTAAGAAAATGAGTTTGAAATTAAATTATCTTGGCCTGGAAATTGAGCATAAACCAAATAATATCTTGATTATCAACTATCATATGTTGAAAAACTTTTGAAAAGATTTAATATGAATAATATTCATCCATGAAGCACACTAATGGTTGTTGAAACACTTGATCCCTAGAGATATCCATCCTAACCAAAATAAGGCAATAAAAATATGTTCAGTTCTGAAGTACCATATCTAAGTGCACAAGCCAGATGTCTCATTTGTCACTCTCAATAGAAATCTAGATAAATTGGCTATGATCTTCGAGAAATCCAGAAGATGAAATCTAGAAGATTTATTGATGAAGATATTATTTATTTTAAATTTTTTTACAAAATTGAAATGCAACCCCCCTAAAATTTGAAAATCGAGATTACGGATGTTCTCATTAGGGGAGTATAAAAATATCAAGATTCAATTGTACTCTTTTTTTCGTCGTCCGTGTATTTATCCTACTGAGTTTTTCTGATAAAATTTTAACGAGGCAGTCAAATATCCACAAGGGTGGAATTCAAATGTAATTGTTGCAATCAGTGGAGCGGTGACTTCCACCATCATCAATCAATTCAAATGTCAAAATTCATGTGTAACACATATTTAAGAAGCACCCTTATATTATGAGAAAGTGGTGACTATGGCCTATATAAGACATTTATGATTAAATAAAAAAACTTGCTTATTTTCCTCTTAAACAAGTCTATTATTTTTTTCTCCACATCTCTTCTGTTATTATTTATTTAACTATTTTTTTTATACGTGCGACACACATGGGTGGTAAAATGTATATGGAATACATTATTTTAAAAAATTTCACAATCAATAAATAAATAAACAGAAAGTGTACCGCAATCGAATAATCTATCACAGATATCTAGATCAACCAATAATAAAAATAAAAATAAAAAACAAAAAAATTAGATAGAGCTAAAAATATATTATTAAATTGAAGTGGAGTAAAGGAGATACATCGCCGAAGTGGAGTGAAGGACATATAGTTCGTACATATTCATAGGCAGGGGAAGACTTCTTTGAATACAATATTGGTTATGGTTTTCTGTATTGCACCATGCTTGTTTAAAATAAGTATTTTTAGACATTTACAATTCGTTACTCTAGATACAGCGACATATAGTTGACCATGACTGAAAACATGTCTTTTGAGATAAAGACCTACATTATTTAGAGATTTTCCCTAACTCTTGTTTATGATCATTGCAAATGACACTGAGATAGGAAAATTTCTCCTCTTAAATTTGAAAGGTAATCTCGAATTCGATGGCGTCAATGAAAGTCGCGGTATTAACACTTTCTGCCCAACAGTCGGACCGTGCATGACCTTAGCTTCCAAGACTCTTCTTCCTAACCTTGTAAGTATCAACCTTGTACCATTGCATAATCTTGCCGAGTGAGCAATATTTCTTAATAGCATCACGGGTATACCAACTTTGAGTTTAAGTTCGTGAAGCGGTAAACCCGAGCACTTGATGCTATTCAAGAATTATGGAGTGTGGAGGTCAGTAAATACATCAGTCACGGTAATTGATTGGCATACCAAATCTGAACTAAGGTAAATCCTTTCGTGATTAAAGTTCATTTATATCATGTAATCATTTACCTCTTCCACCAAATCCAGCGTCAGAGTGATAAGTCTAGAATTTACCTATGTTTTAGCATCTTTTATGAGTATAAATATAATGAAACTGAGCCTAAAAGATGAGATATTGAATGCATTTCCAGTAATTCTAGTCTATTATTGATGAGATAGGGACTTGGATGAAAAGTTGTGAAAAAGGAGCTAAAACCTGCAATATCAGAAGAAAGAGGGACTAAATCAGAATTTCATCTAAAGTCAACAAACTGGCGAAATGATGTTGCTAAGAAAAGAATTCGCTTGAAGATCTCGCCATGACTCGGAGTGAAGGGCGATGCAGCAGGCGATATAAAGAACATTTCGCCTCGTAGAGTTAAACATGGAAGCCGAATCAGAAATTTCTCGCCTTCATTAATCGATACCTTGACAGAATCTTAGGCGATAAAGATTGAACCTCGCCTGGCTTGAGGCGACGATTGAGGTGTTGAAGGGAAATGTTGCCACATTAAAAGATAACAACAGGCGACATTTGATGAGACATCACCTAAGATGATCTTCATTGGAAGAATATTTTGGCGAAATATGTCAACTCGCCTGAGCATCAGGCGACGTATTATGGCAACATTAAGAACATTTCGCCTAAGAAGATTGATAGCTTGGCGATCAAGTCAAGCGAGACATAAAGAAGTCGTTTAGTTCAGGCGAAGGAACAGGCAACATAAATGGAGAAAAATGTTACTTCACTAATTTGTGTTTCTTTGTTGATTTTATTTCAAAATTGCCAATGAGCCAAACTCTATAAATATGAGCTCAGATGAAGTAATTAGTGTGAAGTTTTTTAGAGAAAAACAGTTTTCAGACGTTTGATTTTTACTCTTGACATTCTGTTCTACTTTAAGAGAAATTCTAGATTCTTCTATACGCTTTATTCAACATCTTCAGAGAAGTTTCTTGAAAAAGTTTTGTGCTCTGTTTCTGTTGATCATTGAGATTTAGCTTGAAGATTGTGAAGCAACAACTGTGATAGAGTCTAGCTTCAATCTTCCTCGGTAAGATTTTGATCTTGAGCATGTCGATGATGATTTTCTGTACTTGATTGAATATGCTGAAGTAGATGTGCTAGCTAAAAGCTCTGTTGATTTGTTGAATCTTGATGTTGATTATCATTTCGATTGCAAGGTTTCTTGTTCAATTAAAGCCAGATCTACTGGATTTCATGAGCTAATTGAATTACAAGGACGAGAGTTACGTAATATTGTTAATATGAGATTTGATTTAGACCAGAGATGGCGATTAGGTTTCAGATCTGAGAACAGAGGATCGTAGTACTAGAGATAGACTACAGATCTATTTTTCTACAGATTGTGCTTATCAATTGTATAGGTTATAGTATAGAGATATATGCAACTATATAATTGAGATCTGTTAAATTGAATTGACAGATCTTTTAACAGATCATAGATGATGATCTAGAAGGTAAATCTGTGATTTAAGATGAAACTTGCATGAGAAGTTAATTGATAACAGATCTAGCAAATCAGTGTATTCATTGTTAAGATCAATTGCAGAATAGAGTGCTGACTTGAGTTTTCATTGAATGAATGTCATGAGTTATTTTTACTTCACATCAACTCTATCAATTCTATGATTCTATGATTCATTTTGTATATAGATTCTTTTAGCAATTCAAATTAAATCTTAGGCTCTATCATGCTTCTTAGCTTACAATCCCTGTGCAGACGATATCTAAAATACTACATTAGACGTTGATAGGAATTTCGATTGCGTAATGTGAATATAAATATCAGTCGAGTTTCGTCCTATCACAGAGCTAGTATAGTGTGCTCCTGCAAGTATGAAGGATCATTAAAGTGGGGATGGAACGAAG
Source organism: Cardiospermum halicacabum (assembly GCA_031304145.1). Lineage (NCBI taxonomy): Eukaryota > Viridiplantae > Streptophyta > Magnoliopsida > Sapindales > Sapindaceae > Cardiospermum > Cardiospermum halicacabum. The sequence goes on along the minus strand of CM062391.1, from coordinate 20,944,239 downwards.
GATATGTTGCTTCCACTATGGAACCGAGAGGATTAAGAGTTTCTTTTGTAAATAGATCTTCACACATATCGATTTCTGTGATTCCTGTATTTTCTTCTCCGAGAGTACTATCACTGACACTTAAAATCTAGTTTGTAAAATTTTGAAGAGCAGAAGACTCTACAGACGATGCCATGGATTGGAGTCTCATATTCTTAATCAGGATGAGAATCGTGCAGTAACCCTAGAGAAATGGAGAATTTATCGTTGCATTGACCACTTGATTTCTACTACCTTTCGGTATGGCGGGTAGAATTTACCTAAAATCTCCTCCTAAAATAACGGTTTTACCACCGAATGGTAGGCTTTTTTTTTAGGGTCAACTGTTCTCATCAAATCCTCTAATGTCCTGTCTATTACCCCAAAGCATTACTTGTGCACCTTTGGTGCCTCATCCAATATGATTAACTTGGCCTGCATAAGCAACTCAGCCTTATGGCTTCCAAGAGGGATGTTGCACATTGAATCTTACATAGGTTTTAATGGGATGGAAAATTTCAAATGTGCAGTCTTTCCTCCATGTAGTAGAAGTGAAGAGATTCCACTTGAGGACGCTGTCAGTATAATTTGGTTCTGCAATCTAAGAGCTGAAGCCAAACCTTTCTACACAAAAGTCTTTCAAGTACCTCTACAGCCATATAGGAAAAATAAACCTTCTTTTCCATTGTTCACATCATCCATGACTGTGTTATACATGAGTTTTTGTTCACCCGTCGCATTCTTCACAAAGTTATCGTGGTCACTTTTTAAGTCAGTGATTGTATAGTTCATCTGTGCTCTTAATAGCCTATTATACATGGCGCTACATCATTCTTAAGTTGGTATAGGCATAGTTTCAAAATCACGAATGGTCATACCGCATGGACGCAATATATCATATAACTCCAAAAGTGACAAAATTTTAATTTCATCGTTGGAGAGCTTTAAGCCCGTGAGTGTGCATATACATTTATTATTTTAAATTAGGAAAATATTCCCCAATATGCTTAAAGTATATAAACATAATAGTCAATATAATAGATGCTTCCAACACAGGGACCACATGTGTTCCGGTCTTTCCATGCTTCCTGCCATAAGCAATGTGGAAAATAGTCTCCTCAGGTAATTTGACCTTGCCCATAAGCTAGCTTCATTAATAAACGTCAATGTATTCCTTGTCGTCATCTAGGAGTACTCATTCATAGCATGCATCCCTGAATGTCTTATGAATGATCCTATCATCTGTAGTCCTTGTTTCTTCATAATTCGTCGGACCACGTACCCAATTCAAAAGTATTCTCAAGTAGTAGTACTCCCTACATCCCGGTGCAGCATAATTTAGCCTTCCAATGGAAATCCCTTTTTCCTCGGAGTCCATACCTTTTTCTTTTGGTTCAGACAAATTTTTAAGAGAAATTACTATACGTCATCTGTTTGGCTTCTTCATATTACTTATTTGCCTCCATCCATCAAAGAAATTTCATTTTCTTATCTTTTACCTCATCAATGAGATCTTCAAGGTCGTGACCTTCGTGCCATACTATTCCTTATTGTCTTTCCAAGTGAAAACTAAGATACTCAATAAAGGGGTTCACAATGTTGTATATTGTGTGATATTAACCTCCAAAAGTCCTCGTAAGACAATATGTATCTGTAGTCATAGAAAGACCTTATTTCATCCCCAGCTTTCTCAAAGCCTTCACCAAAACCTGCTTTAGAAGGATGTTCTAGTTATTTGATTATTTCTTTTGTTCACATACTTGAATAGATACTTAATGGATCTTGATTGGTTGCACAATTCGACATTAACATGAGCATCATACTTTAGCAACAGCTCTTTATTGCGAGGCACAATCCAGCCGTTATCCAACAAAGCACTATCTTTCTCTATGACTCCGTTGGACTCTAATGGGACGAAACTCGACTGATATTTATATTCACAGTACTTAATCGAAATTCCTATCAACGTCTAACGTAGTATTTTAGATATTGTCTCCACAGGGATTCTAAGCTAAGAAGCATGATTGAGACTAAGATTTAATCTGAATTACTGAAAGAATTTATATACAAAATGAATCATAGAATCAGAGAATCATGGAATCATAGAGTTTATGTGAAGTAAAAGTATCTCATGACATTCATTCAATGAAAACTCAATTCAGCACTTTATTCTGCAATTGATCTTAACAATGAATAATCTGATTTGCTAGATCTGTCGTCAACTAACTTCTCATGCAAGTTTCATCTTAAATCACAGATTTACCTTCTAGATCATCATTAGTGATCTGTTAAAAGATCTCTCGACTCAATTTAATAGATCTCAATTATATAGTTGCGTAAATCTCTATACTACAACCTATACAAATGATAAGCACAATCTGTAGAAAAATGGATCTGTAGTCTATCTCTAGTACTACGATCCTCTGTTCTTAGATTTGAAACCTAATCGCCATCTCTGGTTTAAATCAAATCTCAGATTAACAATATTACATAAATCTCGTCCTTGTAATTCAATAAGCTCATGAAATCAAGTAGATCTGGCTATAATTGAACAAGAAACTTTGCAATTGAAATTATAATCAACAGCAAGATTCAACAAATCAACAGAGCTTTTAGCTAGCACATCTACTTCAACATATTCAATGAAGTACAGAAAATCATCATCGACATGCTAAAGATCTAAATCTTACCGAGGAAGATTGAAGCTAGACTCTGTCACAATTGTTGCTTCACAATCTTCAAGCTAAATCTCAATGATCAACGGAAACAGAGCATAAAACTTCTTCAAGAAACTTCTCTGAAGATGTTGAATAAAGCGTATAGAAGAATCTAGAATTTCTCTTAAAGTATAACAAAATGTCAAGAGTGAAAATCAAACGTCTAAAACTGTTTTTCTCTAAAAAACTTCACACCCAATTACGTCATCTGAGCTCCTATTTATAGAGTTTGGCTCAGTGGCAATTTCGAAATAAAATCAACAAAGAAAGACAAATTGGCGAAGTAACATTTTTCTCCATTTATGTCGCCTGTTCCTTCGCCTGAATCAAACGACTTCTTCACATCTCGCTTGTCATGATCGCCAGCTATAACTCTTTTTAGGCGAAATATCCTTAATGTTGCCATAATACGTCGCCTGATGCTCAGGCGAGTTGACATATTTCGCCAAAATATCCTTCCAGTAAAGATCTTCCTAGGCGATGTCTCATCAAATGTCGCCTGTGATAATCCTTAGATTTGTCGACATCTCTCTTTTGTCGCCTCAAACATCGCCTCAAAGTAAGCGAAACTTCATCTTAATTGCCTAATTTACTATTAAGAAGACGATATGCAAAGGTGAGGAATCTCTGAGTTTTACTGAGACAGCAATCAGTGCAAACTTATAATCATAATCCAAACCAATTCATCTAATATGTTTTGAAAAATCCCCAAACAGTGACCAACTTTTCTTTCAAAATTTCAACTCAACTAATTCGAAACTGGTCATTTTCTTCATGTTGCAAAGTATCTTAGAAGATCCAAGTAATTGAGTATTGAAACTACTTCCTCACTGTAGTCTCTCATAAGTGTTTGATCTCTCAGAATCCTAAAGGTTACTCACTCAATACACTAGTCACTTTAAGAATCAGAGTTACGTACCAAGGCAAATGTGATTCTAGTGTTTCACAAGCACGTATGAAGAAAATTTTAAGAACCTCACGAACATTGAACTTTACTCATACACTGTACAACACTTAGAGGTTCCTAAGTTCAGTACTACCTCTTTATCTGCCTTAGAATCTCTGATTTGTATATGGAAAATGGGGTCAAGTTAGCTTATGAAAGAACGGAATTTCTTCAAGGAATCAAAATTTGGACATACCACTAAATTCCTCTCAATCCCTCAATTCTTCACTTTTTAGTGTTTCCCCACTCCATGATACTTTATTCACATACTACTTATTTATGAACATTGTTCATTTCACTTGATTGTGTCTGTTCTTTTCTTTTCTTTTCATTCTTCTTTCTTCTTTCTCTTTTTTTTTTTGCGTATATTCTGCTTTTAGCAGCTTCAGAAACACTCTTTAAGACAATCCTCACTTCCCATCTTTTCAATCTCAAATTTAATGGTAAGTCGAAAGGGTAGGATTGAGATTATATCTCTATCTTTATGGTTTGGACAAGATTAGGGACCAAAGAAAAGGTTTTAATGAGAATGGAAACAAAATGGTTTACCTCACAAGATTCCAAGGTCTGGTTATATCAAGTAGGCAAAGGCTATTTCGTTGTTTCACTCACTCTCTTCAAATCAGATAATTTTCTTTGGCAGATTAAAGACAGACTTTACCCGACCAATGCCCTATACACTTGAGGAATGTATGAGAAATTCAAAGCAAACCTATGAAGGTTCTGATTTCTATAGAATAAAATTTTCAGATAAATGTGTTTAATAAGGAAGAGAATAAAAATAACCCCTCTCATGAAGAAAAAGGCACAATATTAAGCTCAAAACCTCACATTCCACCCAAGGTTTTCTCCACTCTTTCCCTATCAAACCTCATCAACTTATTCACTATTCAAAACTAACCAGAATCTTCATCAGTGTTCAAAGAAATTTGTCAAAAATTGCTCATCAAAACTGCTTGTTTTGAACACTTGTTTTACTATTTGAAAACTCATTTTATGAAAAACTAAATAACTTTGAATTATGAGCAATGTAAGCTCAATCAAACACTCAGACCTAGTATCCTAAGAAAATACTAAAATAAAATCAAACTATAAAACTAAACAGACAGAATAATAGCAACATGATTGCTACCCCACCCCCAACTTAAAAGAAAGCAGTGTCCTCAATGCTAAGGAGAACAGAAATGAATAGAAGGAGAGAAGGGAATGTATTAAACACCAGAGAGTTAGGCAAAATACCTGAATGTTGCCATTATCAGATGATAAGTCGTCCCAATTAAGTTCAAAAAGAAAATTGGTTAGGCGAAATAAGAATAGGCGAGAAAGAAAATGATCGCTAACCTGAGGCGTAATACCCAGGCAAAATATAGAAGTCGCCAATTTAGAGTGACATAGAGGAATAATGTCATGGAGAAATACAGATCCTGCAGGCGAAATATTAGACAAGATAGAAATGTCGCCAAAAAGAGAAATCCAGAATTAGGTGAAATAAAAGATATATCGCCCTAACCATTCGCCTGTACCATATGAAAGAATTTACCAACCGGGCGAGAAACATAGATCTCGCCTTACACAAGGCGATCATTTTGGCGATTTGAGTTCTACCTCGCCTCAACACACTGTTTCATTCAAATCCTTGCAGAGTGACCTGTAAACTTCAAAAATCAAAGTGAGAAATCGTTTCATAGTTAATGTTTCTTCTGGTAGACTCAACTCATTTTGTTATGGGGAAAAGAACCCCCAACTTAAAATTTGAAGACTCTCTGTAACAGTTAATAATCAACAATCAAATTACTCTTTAACAGACAAAATAATCAATCACATTACTCTTGAAACATTAAAAATAAAGACTCAAGGAAACAAATTACTCTTTGCTAAACATTAAAAAGAGAAAACAAATTCACATTACTCTTGAAATGACAAAATGAAGACCAGTCCTGAATATTACAAAAGAAGTAAAAATTATTTAATACATAAAAACTAGAAATCATCTAAAGAATCTTTTGAAGATTTGGACTGCTGAGAAGATTTAATATTCAGTCTCCTCTTCTTAGGCTTTGGACTGGCTTCAACTGATCTATGAAGCTTTGCTGAACTTTTCATTTTCTTCTGTGCTGCAATCTTTACTTGCTTATTTTTCTTCTGAGTAGCCTTTGCTTCTTCAGCCTCATATTCACTGAAAGGATGAATCTTGAAAGCTCTGTTGGGTGGATAACGTGTTGGGTTAGCCAATTGCTTTGAGAAATTGCTGTACCTTCGAACTTGTATGAATATAATAGAACAGTATCCATCTGGACAGACAGAGCAGAAGTTGGCTCCAAAGAATAAGGAGTCTTGTTATGATCCAAGATAAGCATCTGTTCCAAATCAGCAGAAGTAACTGCAGGATCACAATAAACTTCCTTGCTTTCTTTAGCTCGTGCATCTTTCTGACTAGTCTTCTTTTCATTTAGACAATCCATTTCAGCATCACAAGAGCTAGTAGATAAGAACTCCATCCCTTCGAAAAATTCATAAGAAGGCATCCTGTTATAAGTTTAGACAAACTGCCCTAACATAGCAGCCACCTCTTCCTCATAAAAAAACTCTAGCTTCTTCAGTGGGGACTCTCACATCTTCTTCAACACAAGGTACTTGATTGAGAGGCTCAGGCTGCAAATATGGTATGATTGCCAAAACCTGAGAAGAACTAGCACTATTGTCAGGTTGAAAGGAAGGTGCCATTGCCATATTTGGAGGAATCTGATCATTGCCTATAGGGATAAAATCTTCAGTTGGAAACAATCCAAGTCTTGCTTGATTTATTAGCTCTTGAATGGCTGGGTGCAGAACATGAAGTCGTGGAATGACCTCTTCAGTAGTGAAGATTTCAGGCTGAGTAGTACACTTGACATGTCCAAAATGTTGAGGAACCTGACAAGTGTAGATGAAGGGCTCTTAAACAATTGGATCTTGTACTGCAGACTGTTCTTCACCATTTTCAGGTTGAGCTGAACCACATCCTTCACCATCTTCTTGAATAAAATAAGGTAACCCAACAGCTTCAGCAAATGATGCTAATAGTAGTCCTTGCTGCTCAAGCTCTGCTGTATCAATTTCTTAAAATTCTGAAGATTCAGAATCATCAATCACCTCCTTTTCTTTCCTCATCAATCTCTCATCCTCCTCCATAACCTCATTAGCAGCTCTTTCTGCTTCTAAATCAAAATGATCACCCAAATTCCTCTTTAGGTGATCCTCTACAGCATTTTGAATATCTGGGAAGTCATGGGGCTCAGGTTGACTATCCAACCACTCTTCTTGCTCAAACTGATCTTGAATGTTGATCCCACTCACAAACTTAGCAAAATCAACTGATTAGGCACTTTGACTTTCCCTCTGTTGTTCCCATATTTTTACAAACTCTTGTGGGTCTGCAATTTGGCTGAAGAATTCTGCAATCCTTTCTTCTACCTTTCTATTGACCAATTCAAAGATCTTGGCTTTAAGTTCCTTAGAAATTGGCTCTACCACTCTTTCATTCTCCCTTATTGGACTTTGAGTAGAAACTGAAGTCTGCACCGGTTTAGAAACTATAGCAGGAGAAGAGAACTTGTTCTTCTTAGAGCTTGATTTCTTGGCCTCCCTTAAGACCTTTAATTCTAACACTTTCTCTACAGCTTGAGTGCAAGTGGTTTTCTTACCACCTCTGCTCTCCTAAATCCTCAGCTCTAACTCTCCAGTGTGTGGTTTTGAATCAGCCAACCATACATCTTTCTTCTTACTCTTTACCCCATATCTGTCCAATAAACCAGTGATTAAGGAAGGGAAGTAGAGGGTTCTTTGTCTTGACTTCTCCTTCTTCAGACTGCATACCCTCCTTTGCAGCTCTGAGAAGATCAGCTGACCCAAATGAATGAACTTTCCCTGGTTGAACTCTCTAAGGAACTTCTTCTCATCTACAGTAAATCTACTGCCCTTGTTTCTAAGCATCACGTTGTCCCTCGGCCAAGTTAAGCAAATGGCAGTGTGAATGTCCAATTCACTTGCCCAAACATCTCTTTCAGATCATTGAGTTGGATGCTAAAATCTCCTCAAACTCCTTAGATCTTCCTCAGTCAGCTCTGAGACTTCCATTCCTCTATCCCCTTGATGGTAAGCCTCCATCAGACCATAGTATTTGCAAATAGATTCAGCTGAAATGTCCACTTGGTGGCCCCTGATGTCAAATGGAGTGTCCAACTCCTCTGGGGCCTTATCATAGAACTCCTCCACCAGAGTGGCATTCACCTTTTTGGGCTGTGCCACCAGCTGCCTCATGAACAAACTCCAGAGATAGTTCCCAAATCTTTTATCTTCAAATTCTTCTAAAAGAAATCCCTTCTCTTGCCAAAACTGCAAGTTGTCCTTTTTAGAAGGGCTCTTGATCTTGGACTTATCTTTAGACACTTTAGGTGAACTAGATGTCACCTTCTCCCTTTTAGTAATGGCTCCATACACAATTGCTGTCTGCTTTTTAGCCAATGTAGATTTTTCAGCAGACACACCCCCTTTTCAGCATTTGGTGTAGAAGGTGTTTTTGGTGTGCTTTCCACACTTCTCTTTTTACTAGAGCCAATCTGCACTCCTTTTTGCTTGGGCGACTTAGGTGAAGATGGAAGAATCACCCTGACTTGATAATTCTTCTTATCAAAGATCTTAGGCTTGGCCGAAGTCTTGGCTTTCTTGCCCTTCTTAGATGGGCTAGGAGTGTTGTCGCTCTTTCCTTTTGCCATTATCTGCAATTTGAAACCACATTTCAACAGTTATAATCAGATATCAGATTGACAGAATTAAAACTCAGCAAAACAACAACATTATCAATATTAAACAGTTTGACAGTATGTCGCAACATGGGTTCAGCATTTACAAAACACATTAAGCAATCAAAACTTTAAACCATGTTTTACAGCTTAAAAACTAACAACTACTATCAACAATGGAATCAATTATCTTCACAGAAATAAAACACCCAACTAAAATCGTTCATGTTCATTGTAAAACCCATAGAGTTTCGACATCATTACCATTAACACAATCGCTCTATTAACACCCTAATACTCTCGACAAACATCACAACACAGATAAACCTAAAACAGCTAACAACTTGCATAAAACTAAGAGAGAAGAAATAAAACATACCTTGTTGGTTTACTGTGATGGAAGTCGATCGACAAGCAGAAACGAACTAAGAGTTTCGCAATTTAAGGTTTTCGAACAATTGAAAATTCAGAGAGCAAAGTAATGGCAACAGTAAAATCGAATTAGGTTTTATGAGATATCAAAAAATAGGTGCAATGATGAAAGAACTAGGCAGAAGGCGTAAAGTTTTTGCCTCGCCTCGTGTCATCCAACGGTAATAATTGCGTGCACCTATGTAAGTGGCGAAATATTTTATGTGCCTAAAGTGTAAGTGTGCTAAAATTCAGAACTAGGCGAGAAAAATGAGCTCCCTTAAATGACCTTACTGGCGATACAAAGTGGCGACATATCGATCATTTCGCCTTCAAAAAGGATTTCTGGCGAATTAAATTAGGCGAAAAGAAGTTACTTGGCCAAAAATGTTTTCAAAAAACAAGCGAGATTTCAGGCGAAATAAATGACACTTCGTCAAAGCCAACTTGTTGTCAGGCGAAGAATCTTGGCAAAATTAAAATTTAACGCCAGAAAACATACCTAGTTGGCGAGATAAAATGACAATGTATTGAATTCTCGCCTCACTCTTCTTATCACTGGGCGATGTAACAAGGCAAGATTCGTCCTTCCTCGCCTTTGCAAAAGAAAGGTAGGCGAAGTTTTTGGCATGACTCTTCTTTCTCGCCCTCACCCAGGCGATCATACATGGCGACATTCCTATCTCACCATCTTCAAAATATCCATATAGGCGAAATGAAATTGTTCCTCGCCAATTTATAAACAGCTTTGGCGAGTCTTTTGGCAATAAGAATGACATCTCGCCTTCTTCTTTAAACTCCAAGTTCATCTAAAAACAAAAATTCTTCTGCAAAACATGAACTTGGTTAGTTAAAAACTTACACAATTAATTGATCATAGCATAATTTTCCAAAAAGAATAATTGTGTAAGGAGTATGCTTTGTTTAAGGTCGTTAGCATCGACCAAGGCAAGTTTGTTATTTATTTCCCATTATATCAACAGGATCTGATATATAAAGGATATCCCTTGTCCTGTAGATGTCTCCCCCTACATAATGCTTGAGTCTCTGTCCATTCACAACAAAAGAGTCAGTGGACTTGTTATCAAATAATTCAATAGCTCCATATGGGGAAACACTCTTTATTCTAAATGGTCCAGACCATCTAGATTTAAGTTTCCCTTGAAATAAGCTAAGCTTGGTATTGTAGAGCAATACATATTGTCCAGGTTTGAACTCTCGCTTGACAATCTACTTATCATGGTAATTTTTCACATTCTGCTTGTACATCTCATGATTTTCATAAACTTCGAGGCGTCATTCATCCATCTCATCTAGTTGTAGAAACCTCTGCTTTCCTACTTTTTCATAGTCCATATTCAAAAGTTTTACAGCCCAATACGACCTGTGTTCCAACTCCACTAGCAAATGATATGCCTTGCCATACACCATTCTAAATGGTGACATTCCAATAGGAGTTTTAAAAGCTGTTCTGTAAGCCCACAAAACATCATCTAACTTGAAGCTCCAGTCTTTTCTAGACTGATTCCCTGTCTTTTACAGGATTCTCTTTAACTCTATGTTTGAAACTTCCACTTGACCATTTGCTTGTGGATGATAAACTGTGGTAACTTTATGGATTACTCCATACTTCTTAAGAACCTTCTACAACAGCTTATTGCAGAAGTGAGACCCCACATCACTAATTAATACCCTGGGTATGCCTAATCTAGTGAACATATTCTTCTGAAGAAACTTCTCCACTACCTTTCCATCATTTGTAACACAAGCAACAACCTCTACCCACTTGGATACATAGTCAACTGCTACAAGTATATACTCATACTTGTTGGATGGAGAAAATGATCCCATGAAATCAATACCCCAGACATCAAATAACTCCACCTCCAGGATATAATTTTGGGTCATTTCTTGCCTTTTAGAAATATTACCCATTCTCTGGCATCTATCACAGATAGCCACAAAAGCATGTGCATCTTTGAATATTGATGGCCAATAGAAACAACATTCCAGAATTCTGGCTACTGTTCTTGTTCCGGCAAAATGACCAGCATATTCTGAAGAATGACAGTGCTTGATGATGTCCAATGTTTTTTCATATGGGATGCACCGTCTTAACACTTGATCAACACATCTCCTAAATAGGTAAGGTTCATCCCATATGTACCTCTTAACCTCATGAATGAACATTTTCTTCCCATAACTGTTTAAATCTTCAGCTAACACTTTACATGACAAATAGTTTGCATAGTCAGCATACCATGGATAAAATGTTACCTCACAAAGGAAAAGTTGCTCATCTAGAAATTGTTCATTTATGTCAACTTGAGCCTCCATATCCTTAATGTGCAGTCTTGAGAGGTGATCAACTACTACATTTTCAGTGCCCTTTTTGTCTTTGATTTCTATGTCAAACTCTTGCAGCAAGAGCACCCATCTTATCAACCTAGGCTTAGATTCTATCTTAGCAAATAGATATCTCAATGCTGCATGATCAGTATGAATGATAATTTTAGATCTCAAAATGTATGATCAAAACTTATCCAATGCAAAAACTATAGCTAGCAATTCTTTCTCAGTGGTGGTGTAATTTCTCTGAGCTTCCACCAACGATTTACTAGCATAATAAATGACTTTGAATAGTCTCTCTCTTCTCTGTCCCAGCACTGCACCTACAGCAAAATCAGATGCATCACACATGATTTCAAATTCAAAATTCCAATCTGGTGGAGTTATGACTAGTGCTGAGACAAGCTTTTCTTTAAGCTGCACAAAAGATTTCAAAAATTCATCAGTAAAATCAAACTTCTTTTCTTTTTCTAACAGAGCACACAGAGGTCTAGCTATCTTTGAAAAATCCTTAATAAAACACCTGTAGAACCCAGCATGTCCTAAGAAACTTTTGATGCCTTTTACGTTCGCAGGAGGAGGTAAATTGCTTATCACATTAATTTTTGCTTTGTCTACTTCTAATCCCTTAGCAGACACCTTATGGCCTAAAGCAATACCCTCTCTTACCATAAAATGACATTTTTCCCAATTGAGGACTAGGTTAGTTTCCTCACATCTTTTAAGCACTTTTTCAAGATTATTCAAGCAATCATTGAAACTATCTCCTATAATGGAAAAATCATCCATGAAAACTTCTAAAAACTTGCCTATGAAATCAGTAAAGATAGCTAACATACACCTTGAAATGTTCCTGGTGCATTACACAGTCCAAATGGCATCCTATTATAAGCAAAGGTTCCAAAAGGACAGGTAAAAGTTATTTTGTGTTGATCACCAGGTGCTACGGGGATTTGGTAATATCCAGAATAACCATCCAAAAAGCAAAAATAAGGGTGTCTTGCTAGTCTATCTAACATCTCATCAATGAAGGGAAGGGGGAAATGATCTTGTCTAGTGGCATCGTTTAAGACTCTATAATCTATCCATATACGCCAGCCTGTAACAGTTCTACTAGGGATCGACTCATTCTTTTAATTCTTTATCACAGTAATCCCTTCCTTCTTTGGTACACACTGCACTGGACTAACCCATTCACTATCTGAAATTGGAAAAATAATACCTGCATCAAGGAGTTTTAGAACTTCCTTCTTCACAACCTCCTTCATAGTTGGATTCAATCTTCTCTGAGGTTGGATATTTGGTGTATGTTTGTCCTCCAAGATGATCTTGTGTGTACAGAAAGTGGGGTTGATTCCTTTAATATCTGCTATCGTCCATGTAATGGCTTTCTTGTGTTTCCTCACCACTTGAATGAGGCTTTCCTCTTGTTCATCTATTAAGTCATTGGAAACCACAATAGGTAAGCTAGAATCCTTAGAGTTAAGGAATGCATACCTGAGATGACTGGGGAGTGCCTTCAGTTCCAACAGTGGTGGTTTTTCAGTTGAGGGAAGCATTGGCTCGACAAATGGTTGTATATCACTAATGTTGAGGACAAAATGAGAAGTCATGCATTCCTCTTCTGGAATGTCCATATCTACATCATTGATCAATACATTGTTCAGTGGATCAGAACTTCTCAATGTAAGAATCTTATCCATCAACTCTGTATCAACTGCCAATTGTATACTCTTGACTTCATCAAAATCGTATGGAAAATTTAATGACTCCAAAAGACTAAATTTTGCTTCCTCTCCATTAACTCTGAGTGTGAGTTCACCATTTGCCACGTCTATCAATGCTCTTCCAGTTCTCAAAAATGGTTGACCTAGTAGCAAAGGTACATCTTCATCTACCTCTATGTCAAGTACTACAAAATCCACTGTAAACATGAATCTGTTTACTGTGACTATCACATCTTCCATAACTCCATTTGCATGAGTGAAAGACCTATCAGCAAGTTGCAACAGGACATTATCAGGTCTGAAATGCCCTATTCCCAACCTTTCATAGATGGCCAAAGGCATCAAGTTTATGCTAGCTCCCAAGTCACAGAGAGCTCTCCCTTTAAATCTTTCGCCTATAGTCAAAGGTATGGTGAACTTGCCAGGATCTTTCTCCTTCCTAGGAATCTGGTACTTGACAAGTAGGCTCACACTCTCATTCACATTAATTCATCCCACATCAGCTAAATTCCTTTTATTTGACAATAGCTCCTTCATGAATTTAGCATAAACAGGCATCTGTTTCAATGCCTCAATGAATGGGATGTTGACATGGATTTGCTTCATCATGTCTAAAAATTCTCAAGATGTTTATCCTGCTTCTTTCTATTATCTCTTTGAGGAAAAGGTAAGGCAATCTTCACAACCTCCTATTCTTTAGCAAAAGGTTTGCTCATTTCTTCATTTTCCTTATTCTGTGCAGGAGGTTTATAATTTTTCTTTTCCTTAGAGTTCTCCAGCTGTTTCCTACTTCTCAATGTAGTAGCATGCACTTGTGCTTCCTCTTTGGATTTATCTTTAACCTTTGGGTTAGGCACAATGTCACTTGGAAGTGCTCCTTGGGGTCTTTGGTTCAGAACTTGCATAAGCTGCCCCATCTGAGTTTCCAAGTTCTTAATTGAAGTGGTATGATTGGTAAGAATAGCATCAGTCTTCTCCATGTACTTGATTAGAAGGTCCTCCATACTAGGCTTCTTCTGCCCCAACGGCTAATACTGAGACTGTCCTTGTTGTTGGTAGCCAGGTTGAGAATTTCTTTGGTAATAACCCTGATTTTGATAGGGTTGGTTCCTCTGTTGATAGTATGGCCTCTGCTGGTTCCCATGATTATTATTCAAATAATTTACTTGTTCTGACTCCTCTGGCTCATCTTCATCATCAGCAAGTGTTGCTTCCTGAGCATATTCTGCCAGAGTAATCTTATCTTTTTCAATAGAATTAACTGAAGTCTTCTTTGGATGGCCTTTATTAACTGCCATATTGTCCATCTTCTTATTCAACAACGCTATCTGAGCAGATAATGCATTGAAAGAATCCAACTCATAAACTCCAGACTCCTTCTTGTTTGCAGCCTTTTCCCTTTCATTCCATCCAAAATCATTATTTGCCAGCAATTCAATGAAATCATGAGCATCATCTGGCTCTTTATCCATTCTTGATCCTCCAGCTAAGGAATCAATGTGCATTTTGATCTGAGGAGGCATGGCACTATAAAATGTCATCACAATGCTCCAAGATGCTATGCCATGGTGTGGACATCTTCTGATCAGCTCCTTAAACCTCTCCTAGCTTTCATATAATGACTCTCCATCAACATACAGGAAAGAAGAAATCATATATCTTAGTTTCACCATCTTCATGGGAGGAAAATAATGGGCTAAAAACTTCTTAACTAGATCTTCCTAGCTATTGATACATCCTGGTGGCAATGAGTATAACCAGGAGTGAACCTTGTTACTCAAAGAAAAGGGAAATAAGCGAAGTTTTACTGCATCCTCTGAGACTCTATTATGTCGAAATGTACTGCACAGATGCAGAAATGTTTTCAGGTGCTAATTAGGATCCTCGGTGGCTCCTCCTCCAAACTTGTTCTGTTGAACCATTTGGATGAGTCCAAATCTCATCTCAAAATTCTCAGTTGTTATTGCTGGTAAATTGATGGCCTGCGGCATGCCATCAACAGGTGGGATGGAATATTGACGAAGTGTCATCCTCTCAAGATCCACTCGTCCATCATTATCATTATTATTTCTGTTGTAGTGATCTCTAGACATTGTGTTTCTTGACTCAGTTCTCGCTGCTGATCTTGTTCTTGATCTGGATCGTCTAACAATTCTTTCAGGTTCAGGATCAAACTGTAAGTCTTGAGTACCTTTAGATCTTGTCTGCATACACTACACACTTGAACAAACAAATTTAAAACTAAAAAAGAATTTAATAAATCATGTTAGCGTAGTTTAAAATAAATCTTAATCTTCAAAGAAAACAATCCCCGGCAACGGCGCCAAGAAATTGATGGGACGAAACTCGATTGATATTTATATTCACAGTACTCAATCAAAATTCCTATCAACGTCTAATGTAGTATTTTAGATATCGTCTCCACAGGGATTGTAAGCTAAGAAGCATGATTGAGACTAAGATTTAATCTGAATTGCTGAAAGAATTTATATACAAAATGAATCATAGAATTAGAGAATCATGGAATCATAGAGTTGATGTAAAGTAAAAGTATCTCATTACATTCATTCAATGAAAACTCAAGTCAGCACTCTATTCTGCAATTGATCTTAACAATGAATAATCTGATTTGCTAGATCTGTCGTCAACTAACTACTCATGCAAGTTTCCTCTTAAATCACAGATTTACCTTCTAGATCATCATTAGTTATATGTGAAAAGATCTTTCGACTCATTTAAACAGATCTCAATTATATAGTTGCGTATATCTCTATACTACAACCTATACAACGGATAAGCACAATCTGTAGAAAAATGGATCTGTAGTCTATCATTAGTACTACGATCCTCTGTTCTCAGATCTGAAACCTAATCGCCATTTCTGGTCTAAATCAAATCTCAGATTAACAATTTTACATAACTCTCGTCCTTGTAATTCAATAAGCTCATGAAATGAAATCAAAAAAACAATGAATTCTAGTTAGAGAAAACGCTCTAACTTCTCTATAGAATTTTAAAGATGTTCGAAGCTGCCGCCATGGAAGATCGCCGGCCTTCTTCGCCATCGGGCCTCACCACCGCGCCGCCACCACCACCGGAGGACTCCTCCGCCGCCGCCCCCTCCTTTCCGTCCAAGCCCCCCACCGCCGGCATCCCTCCCTCCACCGTCCCCCCCTCCGCCTCCCTCCTCCACTCGGCCACCCCCACCACCGAACCGCCCCCTCCGGCCTCCCCCATTGCCCGCTCACCACCGCCGGCAAGCCCCAAGCCGCCCCCTACCGACCGCCGCCGCCACCCAGCCCCGATCCCGGCCGAACCCCTCCCATCCGGCCACCCCTCTACCGGCCAACTTCCAACCGACCTCCATTCTCAAGAACCCCCTCCGCAACTTCCATCCGGGTTTTGATGGTGATACCTGTTGCCCAATTCTGTCTTCGAACGATCTCGCTGCTTGTTGGGATAACATTCCGGCTTTCACGGCCGCACCCAATCCCGGGTTGCTGCCCATGACTATTACGTCTCAGTCTCCTCCCGAGACCGCGCCGTTGCTTGACACCTCTCTGGCCGTGTCGCCCAAGGCTGCGCCGTCCACCGGTTAAATTCAACCGCCGGTTTCCAATCCCAAAGGTATGAATTATAAATCTACTCTATTGGGAGAACGTTCGAATAATATGCTAAAAGCCTCCTTTGCTGCTGCCCTGCCTCCGGAGAGAAAAGGGAGTTACATGACTATTCCAATATCGGATGAATTGCATAATACAAGAATCAAGATGTTTGACACGGCCTTGATTGGGAGAGTGATTCTCAAACCGGGTGATAAACCATGGAGAATGGAAGTTTTGAGAACCAAAGTTCAAAAATTGTGGAATCCGCGAGGAGATTGGAAGATATCAAGTCTGGGTAAGGGTTATTACACCTTTAAATTTTCGTCTATGGAGGAAAGAGACCGTATTAGAATCACTCCGAATTTGTCCCTCCATCCAGGTACGATTAGATTATTGCCATGGGCTAGTAATTTTAATCCTTCAGACCAAAGATCTACTTTTGCACAAATTTGGGTTAGATTTTATGATTGATGTGAAGAATATTTTGATCCTTCAATTATTTGGAACCTTGCTAAATGTGTTGGTCACCTCTTAAAATTGATAAAAGAACTATGGAGTGCACGCACGTGCAATATGCTAGAGTTCTAATTGAGGTGGATGTATCTAGACCCAAAGAGTCATTTGTGCAAATTGAGCATGGGAATGGTATGACTATTCAACTTTCTGTGCACTATGAGAGTTGGCCATATTTCTGTAACTTTTGTCAAATTATGGGTCATGATGCCAAGGTTTGCAGAAAGAGACTCCAGAAAGAAAGCAAAATCATACGACCGGAAAAAATCTCAGCTCCAATTCCTCCCAAACAGAGTGCTCCAAAGCCTATAATCACCCAGGAGTGGCAGCAGGTGACTAAGAAAAAGCAGCAAAAAATACATCAGTTCTGGTGGGCCAATCTTTATCCCGACTCATGACCTCCTTGCGACCTCAGGAAGAAGTTGAGGCTCCTGCTGAACCGGAGCCTCAAGGAAAAATAGTTGTATTTGACCCCATGGTCGATCATCTAGAAGATGAAGCAGCCTGGACTTCTACCAAATTGTTGAATAAGTCTGCTGTTGAAGTTCTTCTATCTCAGAACGATGGCCCAATCATGGGCACCAAAGATAAGCCTCTTGCAGATCCCCCAAAAAAAAGAGCTGGGCAAGTGAAGACGAAGAGGATGGAGAGGATGAAGAGGTCCTGGAGGTAGAAGCAGGACCGGAGAAAGATATTGCTATCTACACAGACAAAATCACTCCCAAAGACATCATGGCTTCTGAGAATGATGACTTGGAAAAGGTGGAGCAAGCATTTAAAATCACCATAATTTCGAACTCGGAAACGTATGACTCCTCCAATGCCCCTTCATCTCCCCGCAAACTTGAAGAAGCGAAAGAGGATTTGGTTAAGCCTACTCAGGAGGCAGCTGGTGCAAAGGAAAATAAGCTGGCCAAAATGCTGCAAGGTGTTCCTTCTAAGGTAACTCATCCTATCAATAAATCTTTGATTGATATATCTGATAGAGTTAGCAATAAAAGATACCTGGGGATAAGAATAGTGACGGATCTTACAAGGGTGTTCGCACCCGACATCAAACTAGGAAAAAGAAATGATAGTACAATATTGGAATATAAGAGGCTTTAGAAAGCCTTCGAGTAGGAAATATTGTAGCTATTCTATTTCTAAGTTCGTCCTAATATTTTTTGCATTGCGGAGCCTATGATGTATTATGAGATGCAAAGAAGTTTTGGGAGAGTTTTGGTTACACCTTACTTTGTGAAAATGTGGGTAATAATGATGTTCCTAACCTTTGGGTGTTGGGTAGAAATGATGTCAATTTAGAGGCTATCATTTTGTGCACGTCCCAAATTATTATTTTAAATTTAATTCTTGGTGGCGTGCGTGCGAGATATGGCTTTGTTTATGCCCATGAATTATAGAAGGAGGAGAGATTTATGGTTGGATTTGGGTAGAGTTGTTGATGGTACCCCTTTGATGATTTGTGGAGATTTTAATTGCATTTTGGGTAGTCATGAGAAAAAATCAAAAACCTAATATTCTAGTGCTTCTTTAGAATTTAGGAATATGATTCTTGAGAATGATTTGGTGGAAATTGAGCAAAAAGGCAACCTCTACTTGATGCAATGGTAGAAAAGGTGATCACAATGTGCAGTGTAAGCTAGATAGAGGCCTATGTAATTTAGCCTTTGTTGATGCTTGGGATAATATTGAGGGAAGAGTGCTTGCTAGGAGTGGCTCCGATTCCCCCCATTATTTTTAAAATGTCAAATGCTAACCTCAACAATTTGGTAGGCCTTTTCGGTTTATCAATGCTTGGTGTGGCCATATTAATTTTTGTCAGGTTGTGGAAAGCAACTGGATCCAGCCTCTTTGGGAGCCTAATCCCATCATCAAGTTCTAGAAGAAGTTGAAGAGATTGAAGCACACTTTGAGAATCTGGAACAAAATTAGTTTTGGCAATATTTTTGAGAGAGTAGACAAAGCAAATGAAAACCTTCTCAATATCCAAAGCAATATTGAGGAAGATGGCTACTCTAATGATCTTCGTGATGCAGAGACAAGATGCTGTCAGAAGTTGGATGAGGAGCTGAATGTAAGAGAAGATTTTCTGAGACAGAAGGCCAGAGTCTCCTAGTTAACTTGTGGGGACAGAAATACCAAGTTCTACCACTCCTTCATTGCTTCTAGGAAAATTAAAGCCCATATTTCCACATTGGAAGTTGAGGGAGAGCAGACATCAGATCAGGGCAAGATCAGAGCTCATATTACCGCTTTCTATGAAGACCTCTTCAAATCCTCCCATTCCCAGCCAGTTGATTTATCAGATGTTAAGGAAGTCATCCCAAATGTGGTAACTGAGTTGCAGAATCACATGCTCACAGCTGTCCCTTCTCCCTCCGATGTCAAGAGGCGGTTTTTGATATGTCAGCAGATAGCGCCCCGGGTCCAGATGGTTATACTGGAAAATTTTTCAAAGAATCTTGGAACATAGTGGGTGATGATCTTTATGCGGCCATCCGGCATTTCTTTATCTCAGGTGAGCTCCCCATGAACTTCAACTCGAACTTTATGGTTCTCATTCCGAAGGTGGAGCAGGCAACAGAGTGGAGCAGTTCAGGCCGATCATTTGAGTAACTTCATATTTAAAGTGGTGACGAAGATTATGGCTACTAGACTGGGTAGCATCGCAAGTCAGGTTCTAGCTCCCAATCAGTTCGGCTTTGTCCTGGGTCGCAATATCCATCATTGTATTGCTTTGGCCTCTGAAGCAATCAATAGCATGAATCGGAGAGGGGCAGGGGGTCAAATGGCTATGAAGGTTGATATCAAGAAAGCTTTCGATACGGTGGAGTGGTCGTTTCTTCTGGAGGTTCTCCGTTGCTTTGGGTTCTGCGAGAAGTTTCAGTCCTGGGTAAAGCATATGCTCTCGTCCTCCCGCATCTCCATTCTTTTTTATGGAATCCTGCACGGATTTTTTGCCTGTTCGAAAGGGGTCAGACAAGGTGATCCGCTCTCGCCTTTACTCTTTTGTTTTGCTGAGGAATATTTTAGTAGAGGCTTGCTGCGGATGGTTGATAAAGGTGAGCTGCGTCCTTCCAATAACTCGAAGAAGACACTACTCCCTTCTCACATTCTACATGAGGATGATGTGATGATTTTCTGTAAAGCCACACAGACGAATGCCAAAAACATCGTCACTTTTCTGGACCGCTACGGAAATATGTCCGGTCAAAGAGTGAATTATGCTAAATCTCATGTTTTCTTTGGAAGTGGAGTTCAGCGTGGATCATTGGCTTATGTAAAACATGCTTTGAAAATGACAGTTGGCAGCCTCCCTTGCATATGTTTGGGCGTCCCCATCTTTCCGGGAATTCCCAAAAGGACGCACCTGCAACAGCTCTATGACAAGGTTCTGGCCAAATTCAATACATGGACGAAGACTCTATCCCAGGCAGGTAGAGTAATGCTGGTAAAATCTGTTATATCTGGATTGCTTAATCACTCTTTTGCAGTATACCGCTGGCCTGCTCTGATGCTGAAATCGCTAGATAAATGCATTAAAAACTTTATCTGGACTGGAGTTACCACGGAAAGGAGATTACTGACTGTTGCGTGGAAAAAGGTCTGCACAATCAATAAGGAGGGGGGTCTGGGCGTTCGGACGCTCAAAGCCACAAACAAAGCCATGTTGTCCAAACTTGCTTGGGCTATCCTAGAAGGTAACACTTCTATTCTCTCCTCTCTTAGAGCTAAGCTGGTGAATAAAGATGGCTCTGCTAGAACTGTTTATTATAAATCCACGATCTGGTCCTCGATCAGAGATGTCTTTAGTGGGCTGCTGGCCGAAACTATATGGCTTGTGAGGAACATAGCGTGGTTAAGTTTTGGTCTATGAACTGGTTGGGGTATACTATTAGAGACAGGGTCGAGGATGCAAGAATTGAAGATCAAAATGCCCTGGTCTTGGATTTCTATTCGAACGGTAGTTGGTGTCTTCCGGATTGGTTGGAAGTGGACTTTGCAGATATTTGTGAAGACATCAAGAAAGTCAGAATCATTCGTGGGGGGAAAGACAGACTTATTTGGAAGAACAGAAAGTTGGGCAAAGTAACTTATAAGGCTGCCTATGATGGATTTTCACATCACCTTCCTGAAGTAGACTGGGGTAAGAAAATATGGGCCCCTTACATTTCGCTTAGGGAGTCTATAGTAGTTTGGAAGATTCTTCATAGAGCCCTCCCTACCCAAAACAATCTTCGGAGGAAAGGGGTCACGATTGTCTCAGCCTGCCCATTTTGTCTAAAAAACTCGGAGTCTACGGATCATATTATGTTAGGCTGTGGCTTTAGCAGGATGATTTGGGACTACTTTTTAGACAAGCTGGGATTTCATTTGAATCTAAATGTAAGCATAGTGAGCTTGATTAGCACCATTATGCACTGGGCTTGCAGCCCTGGGATGAAAGCTATTTTGAAAACCCTCATGAGCTCTATTTGTGCGGAAATATCGATAGCTCGTAACAGAAAATGCTTCAACAACAAATCTATGCCTAACCACTCAGTTATCTCTAGAATTTGGTCGACCGTCCACAACCTCAAAACCTTTAAATTCGGGCTTTTCTTGATTATCCTAATAGACTAGTCGGAGCATCATGTACAATTCCCTACCTGACTTTAAAGCCCTCTCCCTTTTCAAACTCAGCGGCTACTTTCAGTGTCCAAAGGTGGTTAAGGAAGTGTGGTGGAATGGCTCTTCGTCGGGATGGACCAAGGTCAACATAGACGGGAGTGCGGGAGATGGTGACGGAAGACTGGTTGCTGGAGGTGTCTTCCGTAACTCACGTGGTTTTTTTTAAATTTGCTTTTGCAGGTACAGGTGGACTCGGAGACGCGTACGAAGCAGAAATTCTAGCATTTATCCTAGCCATCGAATACGCGATCGAGAAGGACTGGACTCGCTTCTGGGTGGAACCCGACTCAACTCTGGTGGTTCATCTGGTCAAGACTCGCTCAGACTGCGTCCCTTGGAATCTCTTGGCTAGATAGCTCAACTGCCTTCATCACATAAAGGGTCTGGACTTCGTCATCTTGCACATCTACAGAGAAGGCAACCAAGCAGCAGACAGACTTACCAAGCTTCGCACGGATAGTATCAAGACTTGGACTACCTGCCCAGATTTCCTCTGGCCTTTCATTTGCAGGGACCTCTAAGGTAGACCTTTTTTCAGGTTTTCATGATTCAAGACTCGTTCGGGATGGACAGCCTCAATGCTCATGGAAGAAAGGAGACACCAAAACCCGGCGCTTCCTGCAGGGGTTCGCTGCCAGCACCTGCTGCCAGCCAACAGAAGGAAGATGACGGCCAAAGAAAGCGGCGCTCTCTGCAGGTGTTCACCGCCAGCGTCCGCTGCCAACCAATAAAAGAAAGGTGACGGCCAACGCCCGCCGTCAACACCCGCTGCCAGCCAACAGAAGACAGGTGACGGCGAACAGAAGCGGTGCTCTCTGCAGACGTCCGCCGTCAGCATCCACTGCCAGCCAACAGAAGCAGGGTGACGGCGAACCCATCCGCCGCCATCGTCCGCTGCCAGCGAACAAGGCCAGACTGCCGGCGAACGACACTGACGTTTTCAAGTTTTCTCTTCACTATTCAGTTTCGTTTCTTCATTTTAGGCTCCATTATAGGCCTCTTATTATATTCGGCCATCTGTTTAGGCCACTACTCTTTATTAGGCCCCCTGTCTAGGCCCCTTTTCATCAGGTCCACTGTTTAGGCCTTTCTTTCATCAGGCCACTTGTTTAGGCCTTTCTTTATATCTTTTGGGTATTTTTGACAGACTCTTTTTTTTCCTTTTTCTTTCAATAAAGTTTGGCTCAATTCTAGGGGGTGCCTACCTAGTAGGGATTCCTGATGAACTTTGCCTATTTCATTAAAAAAAAATAATAAGCTCATGAAATCCAGTAGATCTGGCTATAATTGAACAAGAAACTTTACAATTGAAATTATAATCAACATCAAGATTCAACAAATCAATAGAGCTTTTAGCTAGCACATCTACTTCAGCATATTCAATAAAGTACAGAAAATCATCATCGACATGCTCAAGATCTAAATCTTACCGAGGAAGATTGAAGCTAGACTCTGTCACAGTTTTTGCTTCACAATCTTCAAGCTAAATCTCAATGATCAACGGAAATAGAGCATAAAACTTCTTCAAGAAACTTCTATGAAGATGTTGAATAAAGCGTATAGAAGAATCTATAATTTCTCTTAAAGTATAACAGAATGTCAAGAGTGAAAATATAACATCTAAAACTGTTTTTCTCTAAAAAACTTCACACCCAATTACTTCATCTGAGCTCCTATTTATAGAGTTTGGCTCAGTGGCAATTTCGAAATAAAATCAACAAAGAAACACAAATTGGCGAAGTAACATTTTTCTCCATTTATGTCGCTTGTTCCTTTGCCTGAATCAAACGACTTCTTCACATCTCGCTTGTCATGATCGCCAAGCTATAACTCTTTCTAGGCGAAATATCCTTAACGTTGCCATAATACATCACCTATGTTGACATATTTTGCCAAAACATCCTTCCAGTTAAGATCTTCCTAGGCGATGTCTCATCAAATGTCGCCTGTGATAATCCTTAGATTTGGCGACATCTCTCTTTTATCGCCTCAGACATCGCCTCAAGGTAAGCGAAACTTCATCTTCATCGCCTAATTTAATATCAAGAAGGCGATATGCAAAGGCGAGGAATCTTTGAGTTGCCTTTCATGCTTTACTCTTTGAGGCGAAAATTTCTTTATGTTGCCTGCTACGTTGCCCTCCACTCCGAGTCATGGCGAGGTCTTCAGGCGAATTCTCTTCTTAGCAATATTATTTCGCCAGTTTGCTGACTTTGGATGAAATTCTGATTTGGTCCTTCTTTCTTCTGAATTTGCATGTTTTAGCTTCTTTTCCATAACTTTTCATCCAAGTCACTGTCTCAACAATAATAGTCTAGAATTAGTAAAAATGTATTCAATATCTCATCATTTAAACTCGATTTCATTACATTCAAGCTCATATGCTAAAACATAGGTAAATTCTAGACTTATCAAACTCTCCTCCTATATTTTGGGTACCCTTCCTCATCTATAGTTATTGTCTCCACAAACAGTTTTGGAAATCTCTTCGAGCATTTACCATTGTTCATGCATGGGCACCTCTCATATCCCTGACCACATGGTCCATGTAACATGAAGTTCTTCACAGGTTCATTATATTTCGGATCCGTGCTATCGTCAGGTATCTCTTTGGATATAACTTGATCTATGAGGTCTCCCATTTCATACTTGTCTTCTTTATGCATGATACTCAATATGTGCACGTAAGGAAGTCCTCTTTTTGGAACTCAACGATGTATAAAACTGTCACATAAAATATAACTTATTTATGATTTATTTGAGATGGCTATGTGACACATATTAGAAAATATTTTTAGCGATTAAACTTGAATAGAGTAAACTTACGTAACATCATTCTGCTGAAAATTTTATTTCCCTTTATGTTTCTGATCATCTGATCCACCTTAACCTTGAAAATCCAGCACAGTATATTAGGTCTATCGTCTGCCTTCACCTTTATCTTACCACAAAAACGAACAATCTCTATCCATTTGGGATTGCAAATAAAAGTGATAAAAGTATCCGGGTATCCGTACCATTTGCAAATTGTCATTGCATCTTGGTAGATTTGGATCACATATCTTGCTCCCCTATTAAAACTATACGTAACACAATATTTTGACCAAGGTTATTAGGATCCATATCAGCTCTCACTATGTGCTCCTGGATACCCTTATACTTATCTCTTTTCAGTTTTATTTGATCCAGACTACCATGGTATACCCATCCACAATAATTTACTGTGTCAATCTTTCATACCTTACGAAAATGTTGAAATCATTCCTCTCTTGGATTTGGTAGGTGAACCATTGTCTCATTGATACACATTTTTCTTTAACAATTGTAGACCACGGTTCGTCTTCATTTTCAACTGTCTCGTCATTGTTCTATAATTTTATTTCAAAAATATTTTTTCAATAGTAAAATGAGGAAATATAAAATGTTGATTGAAAAGATATATATATATATATATATATATATGACATTCGAATGTACGCTAACCTCATTATCTTCGTATTGTTTCTTCTTTTTCGATACAACACCCTGCGAAAGTAAGTTTGTCTTACATAACAAAGTAAAATAGTTTCATATTTAAAAAATTGATCGATGTGATCGTATATCTTACTCGTTTAATTGGTTGTTTCTTGGTTGACACAACTTTATATCTTCTCTATATCCGTCCTTGGTATAGGTTAATAGAAAAGGATATTGCAATGGAAGATACGATGGATTTAACTCCATAATACATTGAAATTCTCCTGAATGTTTCTCGAATAATATATCTTTAGGATGTGCATTCCCATTGAAGTCTCCAAGTAATATAGTTATAACCTCATTGTGTGTACGAAAACTATTTTATCTTCCCTTTTTTGAACGTTTTCATTTATTTTATACCAATATTACATTAAAAAATGATAGAGTAAAACAATATATGTGTGGGCACTTTTGAAATTTGTTTGTGTGTATGGCATGTTCAAAAATTATAAATAATAGTAATAATAAGAAATAAATAGAAACTGTAGATTTCAAAAATATCTATCCAAGGTGGAGATTTTTAAATTTATTAATTTTAAATATTGACCTAAAGTAGAAGGTATGGTACTACTATATCATTAACCAAATCGGTGAAATTATGGAGAATGTCTCTTCTTTATAATGTACATGAAACCCAGGATGATTGAGAATATACTTGGGAGTGCATTTGAGCTCTTATGGAATATAATTTTATAATATTTGATTAGCATGAAAATAAAAATCACATCGGTCAGACTCTCACTAATTCTTGAATAAGGTAGGTGATAACTAATTACATTTACATAAATATTTTTTTAAAGTAATCATAAGAAAAAAGGTATTTTATAATACCTCATGAATTGGAGCAGTACACTAGTACTTGCAGAAATGGATAATGATTAATGATGAGGAAGTACCAAACCTTCCTTGAACCTGGGTTGGTTTATTCAGACACACGAGTAAGCCATTCCAACAGGCTACAAGGAGGCTGGTGTTCTACTTTCCATTGCATTTTATTTTACCGCGTGAAATAATGAAGCGCCATTTGAATGGTAAGAGATTTTGATATGCCAACCAACTTTAGGTTTTGATTTTTAAATTTTGTTAAAGGATTTTATTCATAAAGGAATTTAAGGATGAAACAATTTTTCCGTTTAACCATTTACAATTTTTTTATATAATTTTGACTATTAGTATTTATTTTCGTAATAATTTTAATATTTTTAAGAACAATGATAAGGGTTAGAATAAAATTGTAAATACGCGGTTATAACGCATGCTCCAAGAATATCTTTAATGGATCCTTTAGAGATGACTTTATTATGAGGTTCGCACCTAGAGGGAGTCCAAACCCAATGGTTCAAGAGTCCATTTCGTGCGCTAAGAGGGGCGACATGCCCGACTCGCATAGGAGGACATTATTTTGCATATAATAGATGTTCAAAAAATTTATACTCTGGCCCATTGGAATAGACTCATTTGATATCTGAATGAGCATTATTGGTTTTGAGCCTAATTTCAAAAAAAGGTACAACCCATTTGAAATTCTAATTCGAATCGATTTTCTAATATTAATAAAAACAAAGTCTAAGCGGGTCATTTGCACTTTTGGCCTTTAATTTTAAAAATTATATTTTTAGACAAAAATTAAAATTTCTAATAACTATATTGTCCTTGCTTCCCGGTCTTGAATTACTTCCCGATCAAATCAGTTCCCGATCAAATCAGATCAAGAAGTAGACAGAATATAACACTACTTCCCGATATCCTACTTCTCGAAACAAGAAGCTGGACACTAAGAAGCAGTTATATTTCTTTTTGCTTCTCTATGTGACGAGAAACTCATTTTCGCAATTTTTTTAAAACATTAATTTTTATAATTTTTGTAATAAGGAAATCTAAAAGTGTAAAACATTTAATGTTGTCTTAAATTATGGAAAAAAAGTTTGCAAGGTCTAATTTTGCATATATTCTCAATTGAAACTAATAAGAAAGGGAACTTCAAAAAGGAAACATATAGAAAACTTGATAAAAATATTAATTAGGAAAGCTATGAAAAACCCTAGGAATAGGAGTCTTTAGATAAGACATAGGCATTTAGAAACACAATATCAAAACGCTGCAAAAAATCAAGTTAGAGTTATTAGACCCTAACAAAAATAAAAAGGATTCCTCTCTAGAGGATCATGACTGTAGATTTTAAGATTTATAGTTCGACATCGCCCATGGGGATCTTCACAGCCAAGCAACAATTTTTCGTAG
The DNA here is from genome assembly GCA_031304145.1 of Cardiospermum halicacabum. Lineage (NCBI taxonomy): Eukaryota > Viridiplantae > Streptophyta > Magnoliopsida > Sapindales > Sapindaceae > Cardiospermum > Cardiospermum halicacabum. The sequence goes on along the minus strand of CM062391.1, from coordinate 20,916,741 downwards.
CAATTCGACACCAACATTTGATTTGGAAAATAATCTAATTATACACACATGCCTCCTTCACCCACGTTGGAAGAACAAATTGCTCAATTCAAGGCATAACTATAAGTGAAAGACTAGAAGATAGAGCGCATGGTGGCATAATCTAAAGAATTGAAATGCCAAACTATGGGAGGGCCTATATTGGTATATTTAAATAACTGCAAATGAAACAGCATAGAAGCTAACCCTTCCTTGATCAAAACTCTAGAATAATCATCCTCTGATGAACCACAGAGTACGAAAAAGCAGGAAATAACCTGACTAAAGGTGTGCAAGAAAAAGCGGGTGATACAAGCAACTGCCACAGGAAGCAAAAGAAGAGGAATGAAGACATTAATTTCAACACACCTACAGTGGGTGCCAGCTAGAGATACTATCTAGTAAAACTTAGAGGGAAGAATGAAAAAAAACTCAAAGAGATGCGGGAACTGGTAAAAAAAATTTCACGTGAGAGACTAAATACATTAAGAGAATCCACGATTTGTTATTTCGATTACCCATTTTCCATGTGGATCTTCGAAATGCCTATGCCGAGGTAATTCACCACACTGTATTGCAAGCCCTATGATAGCCAGAAGATCACACGATAAGCTGTAAAAGTTGAATGGGGACTTACAATATTTTGTTAGATTCTATTGAGGCGGTAATGTGCAAGGGACTCAATTCCACCCTCACAAGAAACAAATGTGGTATTCAGCTCTCCCCTACCAAAGCGTGTGCTCTTTCTTAGAGTTAATCATTAAATTTGTCAACCATTTTTCTAATAGATTGAAAAGGCAAAAGGATGAGATGGACCTCTTTGAGTTAAAGTAAGGCAGGACCGAGTCTTTGAGATGTCATGAAGTTCAAGGAAGTAAAGATAGTCATCCTAGACTATCGTGATATAATAGTAGTTAAAGTCTTTATTAAGAGGCTAATATTGGATACCCATTTGTGCATAATTCTCAAGACTCAAAAACCTAATTCTTTCAAAGTGGTACTCACTAGAGCGAAGAGCAGATTAGGTACAAGGAAGATCTAAATCATAGAAAGAGAAAAAGTGTTTGAGAAAAGGACAGAACATACCATTAAAGAAGAAACTAAATCGAGGGGAAAATAAACAGTCACGCTGGAGGAAAAAAAGGGAAAAATGAAAACTGCCTCGATATAGGGCACAAGCGTTACCTAGAGTGCGCTCATGTACCCTATCCATTGAAAATTCAAGGCGTCAAGCTAGTAACTGTGATGAAAGAAATGGGGACAAAGTGATATTGCCAAACAAATCTTGATATATAGGATAAAAATATAACACCAAGTATTGAGAATTCCATCGCACCTATGGAGACATTACAAAAACATGCTTCACCCCTAAAAAATAAATATTTGAGTTATTAGAAAAAGGATACCTGAGAGAGTTCCTTAAAGAAAGGGGAAGATAAACCTTGTCAAAACTAGAAGACAGAAGGAAGGGAAAGCAAGATCATCCCCTATCCTAAGGAAGAATGAGAGCACCCATTATACACATGTTCCTTTCATTATAATATAATAATGAAAACATGTTCTTTTCATTTATTTAAATCATGTGCCCAACCATTATGCATAAAGTAATTCAAATTCTAAGAAAGTGATGAACTTTCTTTCTTAGTACAATAATGAGTAACAATAGATTCAATACAGAAGACACTATTCTCACAAGAAATATTTAATCTACAGTAACTATTTATGCCATATTACAAGACTATCATCTCCAATCTCTCTATTTATCTCAATACCTCATTGTATTTAACCCCTGCTAACTATTGGAGTAATCTTTATATCCCTTAATGGAGAAACATATTTTGCACATATCCTATATACCAAGAAATATTGGTGTAACTTGGAAACCATTCCACATGGTTATCCAAAGAAACTTTGGTTTATATAGTTTTCATGGTACTAAAAACAAAGTTACTGTTATTCAAACCCCATGAGAGAATTTGCCCCAACTTATATGAATCATCTAGCCAACCTAATAAGGAGTATTAACGCTCAACCTAAGTTATCAGACTTAAATTTACTAACATATGCAAAGTTTGTACAATAATACAAACCATTAAGCTCTTGAAGTAAAGCTTAAGAAAATCAAACTAAGTTAATGAAATGAATTTGCATAAATTTCAAGGATTGGTTTAAATATCATTCTATTAACATAAAATTGATACATTTATCCGTTGTCACTAACCACCAAGAAATGGTGCATCAATTTTAAAGCTATACCTTAATGCAAATATACAACTAATGCATACAATATCCACAAATCTTCTACTTCAAACAAGCATCACAAAAGCAAACTCTAAGAGTAGGCTAATCTCCTAAATTCTTTGAAATACATTACAATGACAATATGAGGACAAATTTGCTAGTTCTCAAAATCATATGAGCAATGTAATATTGAACTCAACACAGGAAACTAGTAAAACTTCAATCTTTCTGTAATAGATGGACTAGAGATTTTCTATTTAATCCCATAAGTTAAAGTATGTCTCAAACCACTAAACACAAAGCCAATTCAATCCACATTGCATTAAAAAACTTAGAAATCTACGTCATAAAATGAAGAACATAAGCATAATTCAATTTCCTAAAATGTTCATTTCACAAAAAACGGAAATCTCAGCAACATTAAACCAGAAATAAATACATTTGAAATCATTAATTGAAGAACCAAATTTTCATTCAAAATTATTAGTTATCTAAAAATTCACAAAAGTAAACAAAAAAAATCACTAAATAACCTAATCCCAACAAATTCTAACTAACCAAATCATTACAAATAATATATCTAACACAACAACTTTGCACGTAATATTCTCAATTTATCAAAAGCCGACCAAGAACTTTCAACAGAGAAGTAGAGAGGAGAATCTATATTTGACAAAAAGAAGACCCAAGATGAATTGCAGGGATGATCTTTGACAAAAAGAAGACCCGAGATGAATTGCAGGGATGATCTGTGATGAGAGGTGGAGATAATCAAAAGCAAATTTCACATAAATATAAATGGAGAAAGAATCATTGATTGTAGATCTGTGTTGAAAGGATATAAATAAGAGCAAAATGTTGTGGGAAGTATAGTTTTAAAAAGTTACCACTACTAACTAAATCACTGATGATTAGTGTTCTATGATGAAGATTTGATGATTCAATATTCTATGATGAAGATTTAATTGATCATGTACTAAAAAATCACCGATTTTTTTTCCTTTGTTCTTTTAATGAATCTATAACTTTTATGAAGAAGCACCAATTTATGATAATCGAAAGCAAATATCGATGGACATTTCAATTCAAAACATTAAAATTATAATAAAAATAGAGAATTGCTCTACGCTTTGCGCGATAGAAAAATAGTTTTAAAAAATTATATTAAATTATTTTATTATTTTATTTATATTTAAATTTGTATACTAAATTTTTTTTTATCAATTTATTTAATTTAATAGTTATAAGTAAATAATAATCATATCTAAATAAACTACTTATTTTAGAAATATATATATATGTTAATTATTAGGGTTATTTTTATTTTTGTTATTTTATAACTTTTATTTACATCATATAGTCCAACATTAAAAGTTTTACACAAATAATCTTTCAAACTTTCACTTTTTAAAAATGAACCAAATTGACCATTTTATCCTTTTGTAAAGATTTTTTACACTGATTTGTGAATGTGTGAAGGTGGTCTGTGAAGAGGACCTTCATATATGTGATAGTCTATTTTTGAAAATCAAAGTTTGAGTGGCTCAAAAATAAAAATAAACTTCTATTGGTTTAGTTTTGAATTTTTAAACTTTATTTGGTTTATTTTATATAATTTTCCCTAATTATTATGTAAATAATTTTTTTTATTTATATATATACCTTTAAAAAGAAAGAAAAACAGAGTATAAATGCATTTTTGATTAAAGGTTGATATAATTGTATATTTCTAACCAATATTTTCTTTAACCAAATATTATTTTTTTATAAATAATATTTAAAAGTTATAATACATTTTAATATACATATCGCAATATTTTAATTTTTCAAGTTCCCTTAATAATTATAAATATGGTTCATTTTCTTTAAATAATAATTCATTTAAATATTAATTAATGATATTTTTTCAAATTCCCTTATAATTATATATATGATTCATTTTTTTAAAATAATAATATATTTAAATTAATCAAATAATAATAAGATATTTGAGGAGATGTAATAAAAAAATACATCTTTAATTAATACATTAATAAATGATAAGATTCTAACTAATGACATATGAGTAAATAACTTGAAAAATGAACCTTATTTAGAGGATGTTATTAATAATAACATTTGAGTAAACAATTTAAAGAATAAACCTAATTTATAAAATTGAATAGAACAATTTTAAGCATACCACTGAGCATGTTCTGCAACAATTTTATATATATATAGAAGTTAGATTTTCAATATTTAGTTTTCTTTTTATCTTTTTAAAAGAAAACTATGTTGTGACTATAATATTATTTTAGATCATTTTTGTGATGGGAAAACAACTTACGGTCTCAGAAAACTGCGGACCCTCAACAAATTGAAAAATAAACCTAAGTCATAAACACAGCCAGAGCCTTCGGCCGAAGAAGACCGATGCCCCTTCGGCCGAAATGGGCTTATTGAACCTGCGGCCGAACACACCTCTGCGGCCGAAGAACCCGACAAAGACCCGGATGGCACTAACAAGCCCAAAAAAAGGAATCCAAGTCCAAAGGAATCCAAGCCCTAAGAGATCAAGCCCAAAAGGGAGTCAAGCCCAAAAAGACCAAGTTCGAAAAGAAGACCCCAGGGAGAATAACCCAATCAAATAGAAACAGGAAACACCTCCTATAAATAGGGGGTAGGGATGATTAGAAGGGGATCCGAAATTTTATTCATTAGAGCTAAACTCTGGGAGATTATCTTTGTAAGCTTTTAGCTATTTTCTCAAATAATCTTAGCCTGATATTTGGCTGTGGTTTATTTGGCACCACAGTTTGGCGCCCACCGTGGGGCACGAAACCTCACACACAAGGCTGAGATCTGAGAAAAATAACAAAATCCAATTCCCGATTATCCCAATTCTGTTCCATTCCCGTCAGACATGGCACTAGTAAATCCCAACACCGTCATCGTAGAAGACCAGACTCCAAAGACGCCAGAGGAGCAACTCGCCATAATGACGGAGATGCTCAAGAAAGTAGAGGAAGAAAAAGAACTATTGAAAAAAGAAGCGGAATCCAGAAAAGCCTCCTCTAAGTGAAGAACAAAGCGATCAAGCCGGAAATATTCACCCCTCCGTAAGAAGAGACTCAACTTTGAGGAAGGCTCCGACAATGGGTCTGAAGAAAGCGACGGGTCAACGGAAAGTCGCAAAACTCTAGATCTGAACAGCTCAAGCAGTTCTGATGATGAACAGACGAAGACGATGTCGTCCAAAAGAAGTCGTGAAAAGCGCCGTGACCGTGAAATCAGACAACTCAAGGACCTGATACAACGAACCTCAGGAAAAAGAATAACGATGCGCTCTTCAACTACACGCTATTCCGACACACCATTCACGTCCTGGATCCTGGACACCATAATGCCTAAGAGGTTCTCCACTCCCAGCATGAAGCCCTACGAAGGAACCACGGATCCTGAGGATCACATCGCTGAATACAAGACTCGCATGGGGACGTGCAACATCCCAGAAGAAGATATGGAGGCCATAATGTGTAAAGCCTTTGGTTCCACTCTAACTGGAACCGCCCAGAAATGGTATTCTTCCCTCCCCGGGAAAAGCATCAGATCCTTCTCCTCACTAGCCACGAAGTTCGTCAACCACTTCTCCGATAGCCGGAAAAAAGAGAAAGATGTGGATGATCTTTACGACTTAAGACAATGGGTCATTGAAAGCCTCAGACAATATGTGAAAAAGTTTAAAGAAACCAAGATGGCCATCCCGGGTTGTAGGGATAAAAGCGCCATCAAGGCCTTCATAAAGGGGCTTGTAAAAACGTCAAAATTTTACGAGAGCCTCAAACTAATAAAACCAAGGACGTTCGAAGACGTCCTCGAAAGAGCAGAGGATACAATGGAGTACGAAGAAGAATTCCAACCTCGGAATACTAGGGGGCCGCCAAACACCTCGAATCAACGAGGACGAAACAACCGCAGTAGCAGTGGACGGAGCGAGGATTATAGAAGAAACCAGAGAGACTCCGATCGCAGCGGTCCCTCCAGGCCAAGTTTCACCGGCCCCGATCCTATACGTAGGGAGAAAGAACTGCTTCCGTACCCCCTCACCATACCCACGAGGGAGGCCCTGACAATACTCAAAACCTTAGGGGACAGAGTCAGGTGGCCCGAGAAATCTAAAAACCCCTCTGCGAGGAAAGATATGTCCCGGTACTGTCAATTCCACGAAGACCATGGCCACAACACCGACGAATGCTGGACCCTAAAAAGAGAGGTGGCAGAACTTATTAAAACAAGACACCTACAAGAATACTTAACCGAGAAAAGAAGGGAAATTGCGGCCGAAGCCGACAAAAACCAACAGCTGATGAACCCAACCCCAGTAGCAAATGTAGAAGAAAGGGTGATTAACATGATAGCTGGGGGATCCGATACATGCGGACTGACAAGCTCGGCTGCGAAGAGGAAGCTCAGAGAAACTCGGAGCATATACAGCATCAGGAGTGAGAACACGAACAACCATTACTCCATCACTTTCACCGAAGGAGAAGCCGGAGAAATAAACGCACCTCACCACGACGCTTTGGTGATCAAAATCTCCATAGCGAACCTGATGGTAAAGAGGTTACTAGTCGACAACGGCAGCTCAGCCAATATCCGATTCCTAGAGACGTTCAGAAACATGCAGCTGGACGAGAGGATGATGCGTAGGAAGGCTATCTCCCTCGTAGGCTTCGACGGAAAGGCCACCTCTACCATTGGAGAAATCGAGTTACCGGTATACGCAGAAGGAATAAAACTCCACACCACCTTCCTGGTAATAAGTTCCAATTCTGCTTATAACGTGATTTTAGGAAGACCCTGGATTTACGGGATGAAAGCCATACCCTCAACGTATCATCAGCTAATTAAATTCCCGACTCCACACAGGATCAAGCAGATAAGAGGAGAGCAAAACGCATCTAAAGAATGCTATGCCAATTGCCTGAAGCAAAAAGCGGCAGAAGTATAACAATCACAGGCGCGGCCGGAGTCACCCCTTGAGCCGGCCGATCACGAAGTGGACGAAATATCACTGGACAAGGAGAAAACAGTAAAAATCGGGGCCATGCTGGAGAGAAGAAAGAAGGAAGAATTGATAGACTTCCTTAGGGACAACCAAGATTGCTTCGCCTGGTTGCACACAGATATGACTGGAATCGACGTAGCAGTCATTACCCACAAACTGAATGTGAAAGAGGGGGCGAAACCAGTGAGACAAAAGCGCAGAAGGTTTCCCAAGAGCGGAATGAGATCATCAACGAAGAAGTGGAGAAACTCCTTGCAAATGGGTCAATCAGGGAGGTCCAGTACCCCGAATGGCTCGCGAACGTGGCGGTCGTGAAAAAGAAGAATGGGAAATGGAGGGTGTGCATCGACTTCACCGATCTAAATAAAGCGTGCCCGAAAGATCCGTTCCCGCTGCCGCACATAGACCTCACCATTGATGCGACCGCAGGATACGAGATGCTGAGCTTCATGGACGCATACTCGGGATACAATCAGATACTAATGCACCCCGGTGACCAAGAAAAGACCACTTTTATCACAGAACGGGGCATCTATTGCTACAAAGTAATGCCCTTCGGGCTAAAGAATGCAGGCTCCACCTATCAAAGACTTATGAACAAAATGTTCGCTGACAAACTAGGGAAGACCATGGAGGTGTACATTGACGATATGTTAGTGAAGTCGGAACAAACGAGCCAGCATGTTCACCATCTAAGTCAAGCCTTTGAAACCCTCCGAAAGTACAACATGAAGCTGAATCCCACCAAATGCCAATTCGGGGTCAAAGCGGGAAAATTCTTGTGGTACCTAGTTACGAAAAAAGGAATTGAGGCCAACCCTGACCAAATCAAGCCGATCCTAAACATAGCAGAGCCTCAAAACAAGAAAGACGTGCAGAAGCTCACTGGAAGATTGGCGGCCCTGACCAGGTTCATCCCAAAAGCATCGGAAAAGTTTCAGCCTTTTTAGAGGCACTCAAAAAGTCCAAAGAATTTGAATGGACCGAAAACTGCTGAAAAGCACTAGCAGACATCAAAGACTTCTTGACCAGCCCTCCACTCTTAGCTAAACCAGAACCTAATGAAAGGTTATATCTGTATCTCTCACATTCAAATATTGCGGTAAGTACAGTCCTGGTCAAAGAAGTCGGGGGGAAACAGCAACCGGTATACTTCGCTAGAAAAACTCTAACCTCGACAGAGACAAGATATCCAGTCTTAGAAAAAGCTATCCTGAGCCTAGTGTTTGCTGCAAGAAAACTCCGGGCATACTTCCAAAGACACCCAATCGTGGTAATAACTTCGTTGCCTTTGCGAAGCGTGCTGCACTCCCCAGAGAAATCCGGAAGACTGATGAAGTGGGCCCTAGAACTCAGCGAACACGACATCTCGTTCGAAGGGAAAAAGGCCATCAAATCCCAAGCCCTCGCAGATTTTTTAGCAGACTTCGAAGAAAACCCGTCCACGGAAATAACAGAGGTAGAAGTAAATCAGCTAGTAACTTCTGCAACCGAAGAATGGGTACTAGAAGTAGACGGAGCCAGTAGGCAAAATGGCAGCGGCCAGGGCGTATGTCTCCGGCTTCCAAATCTGCCCCCAATACTCCAAGCAATCCGATGCGAATTTCCAGCCACAAACAATGAGGCCGAATACGAAGCCCTGATTGCAGGGTTAAGGGTGGCAAAAGAAAGTGGAGCGCACAATTTAACGATCAAATGCGACTCCCAATTGGTGGTGAATCAAATAAACTGCGCATACCAGGCCCGAAACGAAAAGATGGCCAAATACTTGAAGATAGCCAAAGATCTCATGAAGCGCTTCCAAAGGGCCGCAATAAAGCAGATCCCAATGGAAGAAAACGAAAGGGCCGATGTTATGGCAAACCTCGGGGCCTCAATGCAAAAAGACGAGCCAAAAGGGCCAATTGTATACGCCTTCCTTCCCAAAACTGCCATCGAGTACGAAGAAACCTTGGCCATAGAACAGAGCGACTGGAGAGCCCCCATCATCAGATACATCAACCATGGTCAAGTGCCTTAAGACAAGGCAGAGGCGAGAAAACTACGAGCCCAGGCTGCCAGATTCTGCATCATCGGAGGAATACTTTTTAAAAGATCCATAGGCGGTCCCTTCCTAAACTGCACCTCCCTCTCCGAGGCCGAGCTGGTGTTAAAAGAACTCCATGAAGGATCAGCCGGGATTCATTCCGGAGGCAGAAGCTTGGCATTCAGAGCGCATAGAGCCGGATACTACTGGCAAACCATTGATGGTAACTGACTACTTCACGAAATGGATAGAAGCTGAAGCGTTAGAAAGAGTCAGAGAGCAAGAAGTGCATAAATTTATCTAGAAGCACATCATCTGTAGATTCGGCATACCACGAGAAATAATCACTGACAACGGCCCCCAATTCATAGCGCAAACACCGAAAGACTTTTGCAACCAGTTGAACATAAAACTGACATACTCAACCCCGAGATACCCCCAAGCCAATGGACAAGCCGAAGCATCAAACAAAGCGGTGGTAGACTCCCTCAAGAAAAAACTGGAGGGGGCCAAAGGATTATGGCCCAAAGCCCTTCCCGAAGTTCTCTGGGAGTTCAGAACCACCCCCAGAACCGCAACACTACAAACCCCCTTCTCAATGGTCTACGGAACGGAAGCAGTACTCCCGAAAGAAATCCTATCACCTCAAGAAAGGCTAAATGGAAGAGCTAATAAGCATGTCCTAGCCTTCGAAAGAGACACCTCGGACGAAAAAAGGGAGAACGCAAAACGAAGAATAGCCGAATACCAAATGGGGATAGCAAGGCAGTACAACAAAAAAGTCAGGGCCCGAGCCTTCCAACCTGGAGATTGGGTACTCAGGAGGGTGTTCCAAAACACGAGAAACCAAGCCCATGGAAAACTAGCCGAAAGCCAGGAAGGACCTTACTCAGTGGAACGAGCATCCGGAAAAGGGTCCTACAAGCTGATCACGAAGGAAGGAAAGGAGATAGAGCATAGCTGGAACGTACATCACCTCAAAAGGTACCAATTTTAAATATAGCACCATAACTGTAACAACGGGCACTCTTTTCCCCGAAAAGGGTTTTAAATGAGGCCCCACCTCAAAGAAATAAAGCTTTTTATCTCACTCACTACTCTCAATATCTTGCACATTGCCAAAGGGCAACCCGGAAAAATTGCCAAAGGGCAAGCCTCTGGTAAATCCAGAAGGTCTCGGGCGAAAACATATTGCCAAAGGGCAACCCGAAAAAATTGCCAAAGGGCAAGCCTCTGGTAAATCCAGAAGGTCTCAGGCGAAGACACATTGCCAAAGGGCAATCCGAAAAAATTGCCAATGGGCAAGCCTCTGGTAAATCCAGAAGGTCTCGAGCGAAGACACATTGCCAAAAGGCAACCCGAAAAAAATTGCCAAAGGGCAAGCCTCTAGTAAATCCAGAAGGTCTCGGACGAAGACACATTGCCAAAGGGCAACCCGAAAAAATTGCCAAAGGGCAAGCCTCTGGTAAATCCAGAAGGTCTCGGACGAAAACACATTGCTAAAGGGCAACCCGAAAAAATTGCCAAAGGGCAAGCCTCTGGTAAATCCAGAAGGTCTCGGGCAAAGACACATTGCCAAAGGGCAACCGGAAAAAGTTTCCAAAGGGCAAGCCTCTGGTAAATCCAGAAGGTCTCGGGCGAAGACACATTGCCAAAGGGCAACCCGAAAAAATTGCCAAAGGGGAAGCCTTTGGTAAATCCAGAAGGTCTCGGGCAAAGACACATTTCCAAAGGGCAACCCGAAAAAATTGCCAATTGGCAAGCCTCTGGTAAATCCAGAAGGTCTTGGGCGAAGACAAATTGCCAAAGGGCAACCCAAAAAAAAATTGCCAAAGGGCAAGCCTCTGGTAAATCCAGATGGCCTCGGGCAAAACCACTTTGCTAAAGGGCAGCTTGAAAAATTGCCAAAGGGCAAGCCTCTGGTAAATCCGGAAGGTATCCGAGAAGATACATTGCCAAAGGGCAACCCGAAAACTACCAGGGAGCAAACCTCTACAAATCCAGAGGACCTCGAGCGAAGACACTTCGCCAAAGAATGAAAAGTCGAACAAAACGGGGGATTGGTTCTCCGATCAAAAAGAAAAGGTAAAATAAAACACACGGAAAATTGCAAACAAAATGTCTTTTCATTAATCAATAAAGATTACATTTGGGCAAAACATTACAAAAAATGAAAAGAAAAATCATAAACCGACGCCCTCTCGCAACGCGGCCGTAGCATCAAGCTCAGTCTTTGCCGATTCCGGAGTCAATGACCCCCTGATGACTTGCTCGAGGGCATACGTCCTAGTGGTGACCTCGACCTGAGCAGCCTCCTCAGTCTTGACCTCTACTTGACCCTCCAAATCTTTTATCTTCCCTTCGGCCGGAGACTTGAAAGCTCACAACTCTTCAATTTCCTTGGCCGGCCTATTAAGCTCAGCATCCTTCATCTGGCACGACGATTCGAGACCCAAGTTATGGGCCTACAGCGCCTCAGAGCGTCTAACGGCTTCAACGCACTGAGCCATTACCTTCCCCAAGTCCTCATGGGCAGCTTTAAGTTCGGCCGAAGCCTTACTAACACTCGCCTCCATCTCTCCCCGATCACGCATAACGGCCGAAAAATGGCGACGCATCCCCACCGCACCTTGAAGTGCCTGAAAGAAGATCAAACGATCAGAAGCAAATTGACAAAAGAAATCAATACAAGGTAAAGTTTCAGGAACCTACCCTGTACAGGCCACCAACGGCCATCTCGTTGAACTGGGTGAAGGACAGAGAGTTCAACCATTCCTCATCCTGAGGAAAGAAAAAACCATCTACAGCCTTCACCATCCCGGTCGTAACCCTTCGAGTGGAAGAATCGCCGGGAAATTCGAGGAAGAGGCCGCTCCCCCCAGAAGCGGGCTTCCTACCAGTGTGCTTAACCCGTCTTCGCGGGCACACAAGCTCCTCCTCTTCCTCCCTTGGCCTCTTTTCCTTGTCAGTAGGAGCAATAGGACTCCTATCTTCTTCGACCGAAGGCTGCTGCTCAGCCATAGTAGCCCCCTCAGCTTCATGGGGACTCTCACCATCAGATGGTGCCCAACTTGAAGGAGCATTGTCGGCCGACGACCCCTGCCTCTCTTCGGCCGACATACTTCCTTGACCAAAGGCAAAGGCCTTCTCTTGCTCCGCCTGGATTTGACGCATGATAGCGCGCATGGCGAGCGCCCGTTGACCCGACGGCTTCGACATCACGTAATCAGCGATTTCTACGTCCAAAACACATTAACTCGACCGTATATAAATGCTTAGAAAACTAGTAGAGAAAATAAGAATCCACCTACTTGTCCTGGTGAAAGCCCAAAAACGGCTTGTGCGTAACTCGTGCAACAACCTCTTGTGACCGCGTTTCTTATCAGGAAGCGCGAGAATAGCCTCGCTCCTTGCGCGCGCCCGAGGAGTCGACTTACAATTCTTGGCACCGTGTTTAGCTGCAACCATAACGAAAATCAGTCAATACAAACGACCGAACAAGAACCTACCAAATGTAAAGACAAGTCACAAGAAGACTACGTGAATCCCTCAAACACAACGGATAGCTCGGGCCCTTGCCCAAGCGAGTGGCTCCCCTGACAAAAAAGTACTTATCTTTCCACCGGCGCTCGTTAGACTTGAAATCCAGAATTAGAATCTTCCCATGAGGCCGAGCGTTCAAGACATATCTACGAGTATCCGGTTTTTCGCGTTTAATGAAGTAAGAATAGAAGAAGTCTTCGGCCGAAAACGACAAATTATACTTCTCTTTCAAGCGGTCCACACTCAACAATATACGAATTGCGAGCGGAGTCAACTGGCTGGGATGGATCTGGCACCAAGTGCATAACTCCTCAACTAGACCCATTATGGGAAATCTGAGGCCAATCTCGAAATGCCTAAGGTAATAAGGCTCCCATCCTTCGGCCAAAACATCATCAACCTTCTCATTATCATTGGGAAGCCTAGTCTCAACCCAATCAGGAAACATGCAGCTAAAGCGCATAGCCTCCAACTCACCCCTTGTCATAGTGCTTCGCACATTAACCCAAGGAGGGAGAATACCTTGCGGCCTAGATTCGGACGGAGGATTGCGAGCGAACGAGCATTGGGTACCATCTTCTTCGGCCGAAAAATCACAAGTGAGACCGGCAAAAGTAGACGTATCCAAGAAGTTAGAAGACGACATCTACACTCGACCAAAAAAAGCAAGTTAATGGTCTTCGACCGAAGTTAGGGCAACACTAAGAAACGCACAAGATAGCAGCGTGGAAGCACAGACACGTGTACACAAAAATTAAAATAATCTAGAAAAAACAAAAAGAAATAAGAATTCGAAAAGACAACCAAAGCTCAGTCAGTGGAAGACAACCGGTTGGAAACCTAACCATTAACCAAACTAAATCGACAGATTGCCGGAAAACCACAGTGAACCCAACGGCGAAACAAGAAAAAACCCCACAGAACAGACAGCAACAAGGCCAAAACCGGCGAAACTAAAGCAGCAAAACGACTGGAAAACTAAAGAAATGAAGCAGCTGATGCTAACCTCGAGAATGCAGAGAAGAAGAGTCAGAACCGGAGCTCAAAGCTTCACCAGAAAAGACAATGGCGATTGAGCTTCGCCTTAGAGAGAGAGACTCTAAGATGTGAATTCGTAAAGATGAAGAATATAGAGAGAGAAAGAGAAGCCAGCATTTAAATAGCAAGGTAATGATTTCACTTTTAGGGCACAGCAGTCGAGGAGCCGTCAAACTAAAAAAGATTTGATACGCAAACGCTGACGTGAAAGGCAAAAGGGAGAAATTGACTAACTAGTGGAATCCTAGCTGGCGACACACCCAGCATAAAAGATGACCTCTCGGCCGAAAGGACCCTAGTGAAAGGAGACTTCTTCGACCGAAATAGGCCACCAACTTATTGCCACACTTGAAAAAGCCAAGTAATGGCAATAGGGGGATTACTGTGGTGGGAAAACAACTTACGGTCTCAGAAAACTGCGGACCCTCAACAAATTAAAAAATAAACCTAAGTCATAAACACAGCCAGAGTCTTCGGCCGAAGAAGACCAATGCCCCTTCGGCCGAAACGGGCTTATTAAACCTGCGGCCGAACACACCTCTGCGGTCGAAGAACTAGACACAGACCCGGATGGCACTAACAAGCCCAAAGAAGAAACCAAGTCCAAGAAGGAATCCAAGCCCTAGAAGGAGATCAAGCCCAAAAAGGGAGTCAATCCCAATGAAAGACCAAGTCCGAAAAGAAGACCGAACCCAGGGAGAATAAGGAGACCCAATCCAAATAGAAATAGGACCCTAAACACCTCCTATAAATAAGGAGTAGGGATCATTAGAAGGGGATCCGAAATTTTATTCATTAGAGCTAAACTCTGGGAGATTATCTTTGTAAGTTTTTAGCTATTTTCTCAAATAATCTTAACCTGATATTTGGCTGTGGTTTATTTGGCACCACAATTTTTATCGAATATTATTTTTTAATAGTTATTAATCACTAACTATTTATACTTTAATATATTAATATTATTTTTTTAAAATAAAAAATAAATTTATATGTTATACTATATAAATTTTAAACATTTAGATATTTTTTTTGATGGATTTATGGTGGTGTTGATAGTTAAAAAAATTGTGAGACGGATTTGAGAGTATATATATTTAATGGTACAATTTTTTCTTACAAATTCATTAGAAAGAATATTTACTAATGAGATGTTAAATCTGTTGTAAATTTATACAATAATTTTGTGATAGATAAATAACGGATTTTTCTCTTACAATTCCGTTACAAATTTGAAAATTTTTCTTTATATTTTTCCATAAAGATTTCTTCATAAATTCTTGACAAAAGAAATCCATTACATCAAATTCACTCATGATACCCAACTTTCTTATAATATCCTCTTCATCCTATTTAAATTTTCAAAATTGAATTTATTTGAAATTTACGGCATAGACATGGAAGCGAGCAGGACGGGATACGCGGCAGTCCTCTGGGTGGGGGTAAATACAATTGAAGGAGTTGGCTATACAAAGTAGAACACCAGCTTGCTTATAGACGTGGTGGATGGAACAGGAGGTAATCATATATTCTGGCATCACCATTTCAAGGATGGTTTCTTGTCTGATCATGCAAATTGGAAGCTACTATCCTTGATAAGGTATTCTTAAATACCTTTCTAGGTTTTTCTATTTACCAATTGTGATATATATTTCTTTAAGGAATTATTATATATTTCTTTAAGAAATTATTTTTTATTTTGTATTTCTAGTGTTGCTTTAACTACTTTTTGGGGTGTGCTTTTAGTGTTTAGGTAGTTAGTTTTATTAGGTATGACAATTCAATCCGTGGATATACACATGTAATAGCGGGGTGCGGATTTAATTAAATGAGTTACGGGTGGATATAAATTTAAAAATTAAATCCGCATAGAGTTTGTGGGCGGGCGTGGATGAGAATAATCAGCATCTACATCCGTAAATTCGTAAAAATTAATATATTTAAATAATAATAATAATAATAATACTTGACATGACATATATTAATTGTAACGTCCGAAAATCGGGCCTAGAATTTATTAAGGATTTTTATAGAGTGAATTTTGTTGAGTAAGTTGAATTTAAATATTTCTTAATTTAGTTTAATTTATTTTAATTGTCTTTATTAAAAAAAATTGGGGTTTTAAAAATTTTCCATTAGAAAATTGAAAGTATCATTCGGGCCGTCAGTTTTAATTGGGAAAGAATCAAACTCTCGAAAGTTAGGATTTGAATATTTGGTTTTCTAAAATTCCATTATTTTTATTATTTAGCATCTGGAAGGTTGAAAGTAATTTTCTTCCTAAAACGAATATTGATTTTGAAAAACTTTTCGAATTTGAATCAATTTATTTAAAGAACAATTTTATTTTGATTTGGGGCTACTTGGACCTAGTTATGGATTAGGGCTTGAAGGAGCCCAAGTTCAATGACATGAGCCTAAATCCATTTCCTATCCTCTCACTTGTTTGCACGGTCTCTTTTCTTCTCCATAGACTTCCACTAAGAAAAATAAACATTTCAAACTCCATTCTCTCTCTAGTGATACATGCAAAAACTTGAATACTCCATTTTTCAACTTGATTTCATCTGGCATCTCCATCTCCAATCCTTTACTTGATTAACGAAGCGAGTATTCTATGGAGTCTTCAATCTCAGTATTTTACGATCAATAAGGTAATTGATTAGATCAATCGTGATTTTTGAACTCAAATCGTGGATTTTACTAAGTTGTCATTCCATTATTTTATAGGGTTTGTTTTCTAAGCTAACCTCCCATTTTGGTAGAATGGTTTCACGGTTTGAGCAAACGTGATTTTAAGGCAATTTAAAAACTTTATTTGCTATTTGTGATTAGTGAGTTAGATTGTGTTTATGGAACTTCTAAGTTGTGGTATAGAAATATGTTAGCTTCCGTGTGAGTGGGTTTATTCCAATTTGATACTCTCCCCTAATCGATTTAAATGCCCTGTTTTTAAATAAGGTTTTAAACATGTGCATTGGTAATGGTTTAAAGATTGAGTAGAGGATATGAGTTTTGTAGAAATAAGTTAGGTTTCTTTTGTTTTAAACGAATATGTAACTTTAAAGTGGCTTTTGAAATTGAAACTGGTATTTGGTGGTCTAGCTGACCAAGCTGTAGGAGGACAACTTTAATCGAACTTATTTGGTTTTTGGAATAGCGAAATAAGGTTGGTAAATCCGTTTTTGACCCTCTACATTATGTTTGTTATTGATTGTTTAGAATGTGATTAGGGAGACTTGATATTGATGTTTTGGCTTAAGAAATAGAATCGAATATTGTGATTGTTGAGTAGCTAGATAAGTGATTAATATTGCATTAGATGTAAGTTCCATCGCTATTGAATTTGTGTGTGTGACTCGGATGTTGCTTGAGCTAAGTTGTGATTGTGTTGTTGTAAGTGATTTATACCAGATTAATTGAAAAGTGAAATAAATAATGCACCTTAGGGGTTAAGAAGTGCTTCGAACACCTAGATGGTGGATGTGGCGAGAGATAATGCCACGGATGTATGTCCAGAGTTGGGACTTTGGTCCAGAGTTGGAACTTTGGTTCAAAGTTGGGGCTTCGGTCCAGAGTTGGGGCTTCGATCCAGAGTTGTTCACGTTTCACCTAGAGTCGTGGCTATATTGGGCGAGAATTGATTATTAATTGATGATGATCGTGTTAATTTAAACTTATGAATTGATGTTGGCAAATTATGCCTTAAATGTGTGTTTGATTGATTTCAGCAGTCACCGGAATTGGTTTCCGAGTAGGCTCTCATGTGATGATGTGAGACTGTCTATTAGGTTGTGCCCGGATAGTAGGGATTGTGTTATGGTCATTTTTAGTTTCATACTTATATTATTAAAATAAAAATAAAACTGTTATGGTCAATTGATAGAGTAGCATTGGTATGTCAATGTATAAATCTGTGTTAATTGTTGAAATGCTGGTTGATCTTGTGACATTTTGTGCAGTTTTAAGGTATTGATAAATAAAATTATTTGCCTTCATTTATGATTTGTTATTATTGTATAAATCTCATGTACATAGATGATTAATAGGTTTAATTAAAATGTTATAGTTGTGTGTTTTAAGAGCTGGTAAACATGGCTTGAAGTCAAGAATTGAACTGGTTTATTGTTGTACAGAAAAACTGGTTTTATAGGCATTTTGTGAAATTTTTAAATATGGCATAATTAATTATATTGCTAGAGGTTACTATTTGTAATTATAAACCTATATATTATGTTGGTAAGAAAAATATTTTCACCGAGTTATGAGTTATGGATTATTTGTTTTGAACTAGAAAATATGGCTTATTGACATGTTTGAACTACCTAAAATCTGTCAAAATAGGTTGCTTTTATTGGGCCATTGTTCAGTGTTAATTTCATACATAATGGAGTCGGTATGATATGATTAATATTTATATTTGTTGTTAAATATATTGTGATCATGAATATATATTTATAATGATTTTTGCGCAGACCAAATAATTAAATTAAAATATGAAAGTTAGCTAAAAAGTCATAGTTGATTCTACTGCAGATTAAAAGTTGATTTTACTGTGTTCTTGTGTAGTTTTAAAATCATATAAAATGGAACATTTACCTCATGTCTTTTAATGATGATTAATATTCAACAACTTAGGATGGAAAATGAGTATTTGAATTGAATCATATGCTTTTGAGTCGACGGTTTTGAGCTAGATAAGTTAGCTTGTTATCATGCTGTGAGCTGCTGTGTTGAGTCTGAAAATATAAAATGAGTACATTGTCATGCTTAAGTAAGAACTAGAAGTTCACTTATCCTAAAACGTATTTTTAATATTAATATATTTATTATAAATTCTTTTATTATATTTTTAAATGGTGTCTTTCGATTCTTAAATATTGTATTTTGACCATAATGCCCCTACCATAACTCCTAGTGACTATACCGAGCATAACTTGTCGTGACCCAACTTATGGGAAAAAATTGAATGATGTTACTTGAGGAACAAGTAACCCATGTATGTGCATTTATCATACAACTTAATTATACTAAACAACGAAATGAACCTATTGCATATTTTATCGAAACTATTAGGTATGCATAGATCAATGTTTGACTAAAGGTGTGTGATTGATGCTTTCTATGGGATTAGGAAGCCTTAGCGATGCTTCTTAGTTGCATATGTGTGCTCATTTAATAGTTTGATTGAATAGGGCATTTGCGTGTGATTGTTTTGGGATATGGATTACCAACTAAGCTTTGTAGCTTACACTTTTATTTTCTTTTCTTGTGTTTTCCTTTTCTTTAAATGATTTGTATTAGGTGATCGAGCAAGTGTAGTCGGACTTCGGTATAGCCAATCATAAAGCATTCATCTGCATTTTGGGTCACTACTTTAATGTATTTTTTGTTAAAGATCTTTATATAGATGTTAGTGTTTAATGATGATATACTTTGGTCAAATCTTCAAATGTAAATTTTTGGGTTATAAGTGATTTTCTATTCTATAAATTGTAACTTTCAAACTTATGTGTTTAATAGTTTCCCACCATATTTCGAATGTGTTAGTATCTACATACTTCCACCTACGAACAAAATTTTGAGTTGTAAATGAAAGTTGTCGATGTTGGTTTTTATAAATAACATTTTTTGTACACATATTTGGAGATATTGTAATTGAACAGGTTATATATTGAGCATGTTTATTATGACTTCGTTTTAATTTACTGAGTTGTTAGTTGTGTTGTGACTCCCGCTCTCTGTTCGGTTCCGACCGGGCCGGGGGCTGGGCGTTACATTAATAATATACATTATCTATTTTATCTTATATATATTTTATTTAATAAGTAATAATTTTAAATTTTAGTTTAAAAATTAAAATTAAAAGAGAAAAATGTGTTTGTTTTAAATTTTAATGGGTTGTATTTAGTAGTGAATAATAGAATTTTTTTTTTTCATTTGAAAGTTATAGAATTTATTTAGGCTTTATATTAATTTGAATAATACGAATTCGTGAATTAATTTGGAAATGCATCAGCACCGTGAATTAATTTGGAAATGCATCAGCACCGTGAATTAAAATCCGCACCAGAATCTACGGATTTTCCTAAACGTGGATGAAGATTTGGATGCAATTATTTTTCGTGGAAAAGGGTACGAATTTGACTAAACCCGCATCGACAACAGCACCATTATCATCCCCTAATTTTTAGGGATAGATAGAAATAATATATCACATATTTTATATATATATATATATATATATATTACCACTAAGAAAATAAGAACAATATTATAAGGACTTTTTAATTGATATATCTCCAAAATAATAAATATTTCCCGATCTGCTCCAACAACATTTTGATTAATTGCAAATCTGCTCCGAAATGCGAAACGAAGCGAGACGTTTTGCTGTCTTGAAATGTGAGTGACAACTTTTCCTTTGACAAAAACAAACACATTTTTATAGAAATAACTTTGAATAATTGAATCGTACATGTTATTATCTGTTTATTAGTTAGTATATTAATTTTGAAAACATTTGTACTAGAGTGGTTATAGATTACAAATAATCCTCTATAATGGTGATTGAGAATCATAAAAAAATTCTTAAATTATAGAAATAATTTTTTTAATACAAATTTACTAATTTGGTTATGATATTTAATAAAGACCAAAGATGAAATGCATATCATTGAACCTCGACACATTACTATCGAGAAACCACCAAGTCATCTTTTACGGTATCTAGAGATGACTTGCTTCAACCATATAGCTTCCATAGGACCCCGGGATAGTGATGGAGCTTTACTTATCGCTTTATCTGAACGTTGGCGTCCAGAGACCCATACATTTATTTTTCCTTGGGGAGAGTGCACCATCACTCTTTAGGATATCGCGTTACTTACTGGACTTCGTACAGATGGATTTTCGGTTGTCGACCAAGTTAGGGGATATAGTGTAGGTGGACAGCCCGTGACTTTAGTTCAGTTAATAGAGAGACTTTAGGTGTGACTCCTTTGGATGGAGTGGCTTGCATGAACGGTAATACCGCGATCTCTCTAACGTGGCTACGAAGACATTTCATGGTATTTCCACACGATGCTGATGACTACACTCGACAATGCCACACACGGGCATACATCTTACGTCTTCTTGGAGTTGTAATCTGTGGATTAAAGACGGCAAAAGATTTTCCCATTTCTTTTCTACAGTTACTAGAGGATCTGACCACTATTAGGTTATATAGCTGGGGGTCGGCATGTCTAGCATACATGTACAGATACATATGTTACTCAGTTTTTCCAAAGTGCAAAACACTTGAAGGTTTCTTATGGATTCTTGAGGCGTGAGCCTATCTACGGATTCCAGCATTGTGTGTAGGTGTTGTTGCTTAATCTCTGCGACATCTAAATAATTTCATTAATTTATGTAATATTTTTGATTTTTCTTTTTAAAAGAAAGTCGTCTTATTTGTTTTCCTATTTCATCAATGCACCTTTAAGAAGTATCCCAGGAGTGATCCCGGTGCCGAGGAGTTGAAGCGATATCGCTTGATTTTAGTTCGGTTAGACTTTGATGATGTGAGTACATACTTTATTAAAATTTGTCCATGTTACGATAGTTTTATTTTTTATACCATTAAATTTGATGTTCTTATGAGTAGTTTGTTTGGCGTCTATACGTTGATATCGCACTCTATGCATGCATTCCTGCTGGCTAAGAGGATACCTCATTGGGGCGTGCATGTACCCCATTGTTGTGCATGGTTTTCATCGAGTGGCATCCCGCTGATCTAGTTCTTAACAGTTCGATTTCGCTCAACATATCCCTCAAACTTCGCTATGTCTAGACGGGCCATATGGTTCTGACTTACAAGAGGCTACAGAAGTTGTAGATTGGCGGGTGAAACATCAGACTGGGTGTGAGCTTTGGGACCAGCGTAGCCATTATATAGTCAGATGGACTTTAGACACACATCCCCATCATGTTGCTTCACTGGCATAATAACAGTGGTATTGGATTGTCATAATTGATTTTGTCAACATTGTGACATGGGCAGTTCCCCCTACACAGCCTTTGCAGGTTTCGCCACACTTCATGCCTTCTGTAGATGTCGTTGCACTTGTCATACAGTTTCCACCACATCTGGATAGATCACGATCATGTTTCACAGCTACTCATTCGAAGGGACGACATCTATATGCCGCTATAGAGGCGGTTCAGGAGCAGCATACAACCGCACTAGAGCAGGGTCACCAGTTGGCGGAGAGAGCCCCACCAGAGCAGGGCCTCAGTATGGATTTTTATAGTTAAGTGCATCGTCCTCCTCGTCTTTAAGCGATGGGCCTCGATAGGACTTGTGCTACAAACGAGGGATTTTTATAGTTGAGTGAATTTTTACCAAGAACCACTCCTGCAACCTCATGCTACAAACGAGGGACCAGTTGCAGGTGATTCATACAAAAATGCTACAAATGAAATATTTACTATAAAGTTTCAAGTAGGTAACCTTTCATGAACATCTGTTCGCAATTTCTTTTACAAGATATGTGTTTCTATATTAAACATGAAATTTAATTTGTACACCACAGACGACATTACGGATGATGGAGCTTTGGAGGACAAGGAGGACGATGTAAATTATGCCCCATTGCCTAACGACGAGAGGGATAATGATGATATATATATCAGAACATCTCACGATCAACTAATAAGAGAGCATTCAACAATGCCATTCATGTCACGTCTTAATCTATGTGAAGAACCCGCTGAAGCACACGGCGACAACGTGCCATTCTGTAACCTGGAACATCCAAATTTGGAGATAGTCATTGGTATGACTTTTGCTGATAAAGAATTTTTGGTTCTTGCTCTGAAACACTATTGCATTCGTCGAAATGTCGACTTCTTAGTGAAGGACTCGGAGGGTCATAAATATGCTGGTGTTTGCAAGATGAAATCTTCAGGTTGTAAGTGGAAAGTTCGAGCTAGATTAGGAAAGAAAGATAATCTTTGGAAGATCACAAGGTATGAGGGATCGCATACTTGTAATACTACATTCATGACAGTAGATCAACGTAAATTAGATTCCAACTTGATTTGGTCGATCATTATGCGTACAATAGCTGACAATCCTACAACAACCATTGCATAAATAATCTCTGATGTCAACCAACGTTATCAATACCAGCCATCATATAGGAAAGCTTGGTTGCAAAGCAGAAGGCAATCACAAAATTATTTGGAGACTCGGAAGCTTCTTATAATCAATTGCCTCACTGTATACTTGCTATGAAAGAAGTAATGCTAGGTACAACTGTTGATATAGCATACTTTCCAAATGGCATTGTGTGCGACTCTTTCATGTATTTTGGTCGAGTTTTTTGGGCATTCCCACCATGCATTCAAGCTTTCCCCTATTGTAAACCAATAGTTCAAGTCGATGGCACACATCTTTTTGGACGGTATAAAGGCACCCTTCTTATCGCTGTGACTCAAGATGGTAACAAAAATATCATGCCCTTGGCTTTTGCACATGTTGAGTCGGAGAATGACAGTTCATGAGAGTTCTTTCTTAAAAATCTCAGGCAACATGTGTGTGTACATGATAATCTCTATATCATATCAGACCGCCATGATTCTATCCGCAAAGCACTTATCGATATTGAATAGGTGCCGCAACATGCTGTCCATCAATATTGTATCAGACATTTTGCATCCAACTATCACAAATCATTCAAGGAAATACAAATGCCAAAAGCAGTGACAAATGCAGGTAAATATAGTACTTTTTGTCCACTATATAAAATAATATCTTTTAAGGCCACATTGTTACATATGTTTCTTATATGTAGGATATGCCGCAGCTAGAAAAGATTTTCTCCATTGGTATGGAATAGCCGCCGGAGAGTCAGAGCGAAAGACATGGTTGGACCGTGTGCCGTTAGAAAAATGGACTCAATTTTATGATGGCAATCATAGATATGGAAAAATGAATACAAACCTTGTCGAATGCATTAACAATATGCTAAAAGGAACGCACCATCTCCCAATAACAGCAATGGTTAAGTCAACATATTATCGACTTACTGAATTGTTTGATCGCAGAGGGGTAGATGCAGATACTTAAGCTGTCAGCAAATTCTTTTGGTCTTAACACTTAATAAAGGTAATGACAAACAACTAAAAGCTTGCAAGACATATCCGTGTCCAGTTGTCATCTCGAAAAACACAAGAGTTCTTAACTGTCCAATACCTACCCTCTACCTTTGGTGGGAGTCAAAAATAGCTTACTGTCAACCTTCATAATTTTACATGTTCTTATGGAATGTTTCAAATCCATAGATACCCATGTGAACATGCTTATGCAGCAATCGCTTCGCAGAACATAGATGGGGTGCATATGTTGTAGATGTGTATAAAATTGAAAATCTAAAAAGTGCATATGCCATGGACTTTCCTCACATTGGCAGCGAAGACAGTTGGCCTGCATACTATGGACCGAACTTAATTCCTAACCCCAAAATAAAAGGAACAGAAAAATGTCTCCCTAAAACATTAAGGATCCGAACTGAAATAGATATGCAAGAGCAATCTCAAACCAAAAGGTGTGGTTTATGTCGAGATAAAGGACAATTTCGCAATATATGTCCAAATAAGGAACACTATTTGAAGAAATAAGTTGGCCACCAAATTAGGGTATTTCTTATGTTTATTTTATGAAATCTACTTCTATCCATCTTATGTTCATTGTAACTTTGTCATTGTTGTTACCTATTATGAATATTATCTTATTATAACCATTTCAATACCACTTTCAAATATTAAAGTCCATCTCAAATTTTATATTTGCAATCATAGAAAATAATAATTAAGAAGAATGAACATATTAAATCATATTAAAATACATTTCAAATGTACCTTTTTTCCAACTATCACTTTCACGTAAATTAAATCCAAAGTATAAAATAAATAAAATATTAAACTAAATAGTAACAAGTTAAAAAAATATTTGTAACTTAATATAACAAAAAATATAAAATAGTATACCAAAAACATCTACTGCAACTAAAAAAACGTACGTATTTGTAAAAAGTTAGTACCAACTTCAGAGTTTACATAGCAACATAATATACCAAAATTCGAGTTAGTGAATCATTCAGCCAATTTTGCAACAAAATACACTAGAAAGTTTTGCTGCAAGAAAAAAAAAAAAAGTCACAAAACTTCTTAGCACGTTTACTGCAAAATTTCTCAGTTTTGCAGCAAAACGCAACAGGGAGTTTTGTTGAAGAAAAAGGCACAAAACTAGCTAGTGCGTTTTGTGCAAAACTGCTTAAAGTATTTTCCTTCTAACTATCAAAACGCTTTCCACCGTTTTGCTAAAAAAAAAGCTTTAATCCCTCTCCACCCAATCCACCAAAACGTACCAAAACGTTTAGCAATTTGGAGCATATTCGCAATTAAACAAAAAGTCGGAGCAGATCGGTTTATAATTATAATTCTAAGGATATATCACTCAAAAAGTCTAGTTTAGAAATTCTCACATAAGCAATATGTGAAAGATGTTAAAAAATAAAGCTACAAGATTAGAATCTATTTTGAATCTTGTTTGTATATGTTTGGGGCTGCTTGTGATTACTGAATAATCACTTATGGGGTGATGAAATTCCAACCATATCCTTTTTTCATCCTAAATTTACATTCATGTATTATGTTTATATATGTAAATTTAGAATAAATGAAAGGTATAATTGAAATTTCACAACTTCAAAAGTGATTATTTCATAATCAGAAGCAGCTCCAAATATATACTTTATGTGGCAAATTTTAAAATTTACTGTTACTCACTTTCTATATTAGACAATCAAGTAATTAAAAATTAATATATTTTTTATTTTAAAATTTGTAATATATGTTAATTTTATTGGTAGATTAATTAAACTAAAAATAAATTAAAAAATAAAATCAAAAGTAAAATTAAAAGTAACAAATAATAACTAATGCAGAATTATTTTTTAAAATATGATATCTGATAATATAATGTATACCATGACATCATTTACAATTTCTTCCACGTTATTTTACACTCACGTTTTATTGGAGATACTCTATTAGATAAATAGTAGAAGAGTAAACATAGTAGCTAGATTCCTGAATCGCTCCCATATATAAATATTTCTTTGTGATAAAGAAGGATTCTTTTCACTCACGTTTCATTGGAGATACTCTATTAGATAAATAGTAGAAGAGTAAACATAGTAGCTAGATTCCTGAATCGCTCCCATATATAAATATTTCTTTGTGATAAAGAAGGATTCTTTTCTTCATAAAGTAAGAGTTACAGAATTGTTTAAAAAAAACTAAAAATTATCGAAGTTATTATTCATTATCCTCATTATCCTCATGCTGATCATTTTTGCATGATATTTTTATATGTAGATACATTTAATTAACAATTAAAAACATGTAGTATTAATATTTTATTACAATTATATGTAATGATTTATTTTAAAATGAAAACAATGCTTTTAAATCTTCCAAAAAAAAAACTTTAGTGGTCCCGGATCACAACGTGGGATTTGAATACATCTTATCCTTACTCGACATATGTATAATTAAATAGGAAAGATACATCAAAATTAATTTAAATATTAATTATATTATCAACTTATAATCTCTTCTCTTGAAATAGTTTCTCGTCCCTTTAAGTAATGTGTATCTCTTATTTAACTATACACTTGTCTAGTAAGGATCAGACTCCTATAATTAGAGAGACTACCAGTTTGACTAATTCAAGATGACAAGATTTAAATGCAAAAATGACATTAAAGAGTTGTACAGAACTTACTAAAACAATAGCGAAGGAAATGAAGTTTTGTTCTCCATAGAAAATTTTTTTAAAAGAAAAAGCAAAAAAAGAAAAAAAAAAGATTTGAGAGGGTGGATTTCTAGGAGGTTAAGTGTTTCATTGAAGTAGGTGTTTGTATTGGGAAAAATTGGCTAGCTCGAATACCAAATGTTGAAAAAATCGGCGACTCAGTGCAGTAGAGACAAGTATTGGTAATCACAAAGTATAAAAATCACTTACAAGTCAAGAAAATAGAGATAGAAAATAAAACACATGATTTTACGTGGAAACCCTAAATAGGAAAAAACCACAGCCGTTGGGATGACAAGAGACTAATCCACTATATAACAATAATATAACAGTTACAACCAGAATACCACCCTATTACTCCCAAACCGAATTACATTAGTCATCGTCTCACACACAAGCTCTCCATATGGCTCTCACAGGATAACAAGACTCGATTCTAGAACCAAGATCTCTATGGTTCCCTGGCCCCCATTGGACACCTCCCAAACCTTACCAATTAGATCAACACTGTTCTCTCATGATATCTAATAATTGATACAAACATCATATTTATAGCATTAGGTTACTTAATCATAAAGTAATCTTAAGCCATTTAGAAAATTATATCCTATTTAGGATTCCCAAGAATCTCTTTCCTAATCACAATCCACTTTAGAAAATACCATTTTTAATCAAACATGACACTTCCAAAATAGTCTTCGAGTCTTTTCCTAATTACAACCCAATTATGGATATAAGAGTATATCCAAATTCTCGTTACAATCCTAACAAACCACCCCTTGACGATAATTTCCTTTGTCCATTTCCGACGACCACAACTCAAAATAGAGTCATCATACCTCACAATGAAAGTACACCTACTCAGGCAAAATCTATCCTGAGATTAAACACTCAGGAACCATCAATCTAAGATTTTATTTTCTCGACACATGTCAAAACACTTGCTGAATAAACCATAATGCAACTCCGTTCAACAGCTTAAAGGAAACTACTCAGACATCGATATACTTTCCACCACACCCACATCTATGTTGACCAGATGCTCGTGCAATTGTAGACACACTAGAATTATTCCATCATTTACCATTACAACCTTGGTGGGTGAAAACATATCATAAGGACACTTATTCCAGCGTACAGTTAGAGCCTTTACTAAACTACTCCTAAAAGTCCTTCTCTATTCGAGTTCACCAACTAATTGATCAAAATGATCAGCCCATAAAGATCCTAAAATACTACTAGTTAAACCCTCAGTTTTATTAAAACTATTTGACCAGACTTGAATCTTTGACCACATATTTTGATCTTTACTCGTGTTAGCATAGAAGCACAAAAGTCTACAACCTACCTTACCACCAACATCATACATGTCGTAGATTGCCTTCACCATCGCTTGAGAACTACCGTCGTAGCGTTTTTGTCTCTATGACCAATGCAGACACTATTTGACCAAAATGCTCTGATACTAGTTGTTGGGAAAAATACGACTAGCTCTGATATCACTTATTGAAGATATTGGTGATCCATTGCAGCGGAGACGAGTATTGGTAACCATATCGTAAAATAAATATAGAAAAAGAAAATACAAGGTTTTTACGTGGAAACCCAAAGTGGGAAAAAAATTACGGCTGTCAATATGACATACAACCAGAATACCACTCTTTAACACCCAACCCAAATACATTTGTCACAGTCTCAAACACAAGCTTTCCCATATGGCTCTCACAAGATAACAAGACTCGATCCTTGAACTCAAGATCTTCATGGTTCCTAAGCCCCCATTACGCACCTCCCAAACCTAACTAGCCAGATCTACATTGTTCTCTAAGGATATCTAATAATAGATACAAGCATCATATTTATAGCACTAAATAGTAATCCTAAACCATTTAGAAACCCTTCCTTATTTAAGATTGCCAAGGATTTCTTTCCTAATTAGAATCAACTTTATAAAATACCATTCCTAATCAAATATGACACTTTCTAAATAGTTTTCGTGTCTTTTCCTAATTACAAACCAATTGTGAATGGTTTAGGAGTGTAGGGATAAGAAAGAGGGTTTTTGGGTGTATGATTTTGTTTTTGGGTGGGTTCAGGCCCATTAGTCAAATTAGGCTCTAGTCCACTAGTTGATCCAACAACATTCCGATACTCATTTTTGCTCACTCAATTTCAAAATTTTTTTTCAAGTGTAAATAATTTTCCAAACACTTGGAAATTAATTTTGACTGTAAAAACACATTTTGCTCCCATAAAACCAAAATTTGAATTTAAAGCCCAATTTACAAAAATGCCCTTGAAATTACTTTGGAGGAATTATTTTTAACTATGTACTTTCGCTATGGTATCTAATTACAATTTAACCACTTAGATTTGTTTTATTTGTTCCTATATGGAATTCAAAAAATTTAATTCTTGATCAAAATTCATAACTAATCCAAAATAAAGAAAAATTTAGACAAAACAATGAAACATTACATTCAGCACAAGGGTGCTATTTACTGCAATTTAATAATATGCAAGAATAACCATTTCAAGTTAGGTGGACTTTAGGTAGTGCTTGACCATTACTTGATGAATAGAAAATAGAGGCATGATACTGATCTTACTATAGATGAGATTGATCGTGCTGAGTATGGGTCTGTATGCCTAATATTCCTATTGAATATTATTCGCAGGTGTTCTTGAAGTGGTTGTTAAAGAATATTGGTACTTTTGTTAGGATGGATGAGACTACTTTGGGTTTCATGAGTGGTAAGTATGTGAGATTATGTTTTGAGGTAGACTTTTCCAAACCTTTGCTATCTAAATTCAGGTTTTGGAGGAAGGTTTGTATGATTGAGTATGAAGGCTTACTTTTGATTTATTTTTAGTATGTCTATTATGGAGACCATAAAGACACTCAATTTAAGGGTGATGGTGTTTCTAAGGCTTAATGGACTATTTTTATGGAGATGCATGGTTAGTAGTAGGCTGTGTTAGGGGAGGATCCAAAGCCAGTGGAATTCATAATATATTTTGGCATGTCAATGTTGGCTAAAGCATTAGGGAGAAGGAATTTCAAAAATCCTTTAATTAAGGGGGAGAAAGATGAAGATAAGATTATTGGTATAAATTTAGCAAATCATAATTGTGGTAGAGGATTTGTTTATGACTAGTGAGGTGCAAGCCAAAACCTAATAAACTTGTAATTCTCAGACTGTACAAGTGGTACCTAGTACGACTAGAGGTATGGAGAATATTAGTCCAAAATTTGGGTAGGCTGGTTCTAAAGGGTCTAGATCAAATAAAAATAGGGTGCCAGAGGGCATCAAGACAGGTTTACAATATCATAAAACGTTGAATAATTTGACCTCTCTTCCGTCTTAAAGTTTTATGGACACTTGCGATTAGTTATACAAGATAGGAGTCAAATTTGATTTCGCTTTCTGGGTAGAGTGTTTCTCCAACTCCGAGGTGTGGTCCTACTTTCGCTCATTTAGTTAAGTCCCTTTCTTTCCATATTCTAGCAGTATCTCCTAGTTTCACTAAGGACGAGTCACCTTCATTTTTTAAATCAAGAAAAGTAGCAGCTATGGACAGTCACACTCTTGTCATTGGGGATTTGATTGATTAAATGTTGGATTCTAGAGTGGTCTTGTATACTATTTTATAACATGACCCGAGATCTTCTATTGACAATGGAGATGATATTGTGGCAATTAGAGATCAATTGGTCCAAGTATATATAGTAAATGAGGGCCGTATATAGCCGAGTCAAAATTATGCTCGTTACCCCGGATGGTCTGTGACTATCCGTGATAGTGCAGGCCTGACCGTGAAACCACAAGCTTTTCTAAGCACAAATAATCATAGGCGGGCACGAGCCAAATTAACATGAAAGTCCACGGACAGCCTATTACCATGCAATCAGGGTCACATATTAATGACCATAAAATAAAAGGGCTTTTCACCGTCATGGGCGGGCAAATGCGGACATGACTGTTTAATAGTACTAGTTGTATGGATAGTTAGATAAATATGAAAGTCTCACAATGAGTCTAATGAGTGTTCATTTATTCTTTTATTTATTATTTATGTTTATATTAGTGTTGAACATTCAAGGCATCATTGTAAACAGAAGACAGAGAGTCGTAATTTTATTTTGTAAACAGTTTCACCTAGGTAATCTTGTTATTGTCGAACTGATGATTTCTAGTGTGAAAGTTAACTTTATTTGTCAATTGCTTGGATTTTATAAAGAGGTATGAGTGGAGGCGGTTGATTTCAGTGACGATGTTCAGGTTATATGGAATAGCTTGTTAAGCGTGGTATCAATGTAGTACTCTTAATCTTAGTTCATGCATTATTTAGTGTTAAATTGGATTCATCATGAGTGGTGTTTTACTGTAATTTATGCTAGTCATATGGAGAGATTGAAGTAGTATCTTTTACGGAACCTTGTAAAGGTTGGTAACTATATGAGGTTACCTTGGCTGGTGCAGGTAATTCAATTATATTTTGATACTAGAAGAAACCATTAAAATAAGAATTGGGGTAGTAGATAGATGTTTGCATTTTGGGATTTTTTGGAGCTCAATACGGACCTTATACTACAAAGTTTCATATAGCCAAGCTAGATCAAGCCCTTTCTTTGCCTTATTGGCTAAAACTTTTTTCCTCCTAATACGGTTCTACATTTGGTATTTTAGTTTATGATAATTGCCTTTTATTGGTTCATTTAGAGTTTGGGAGTTGAAGTTTCAGACCTAAACTTTTAAATTGTGGAGGGTATCAATGAATCATGATGATCTCCAAAATGTAGTCTAGTTTTTTGGATTTTCTTGGGTTAGAATAATATTACCAGTACGATTAGACGATTGAGTGATTTGAGTCATTCTGTGTTTGGAAATGTCTTCTATAATAAGAGGAGTTTATTGACTCATTTGCAAGAGTGCAGGAGAATATGGGAAGCATGACCATACATGTTTGCATAGCTTAGAGATTAGATTACGGATGGGATTTGGTGGTAATTCTTGATTAGGAGGAACTTTTACAGCAGTAGAAGGCTAGAGAAGATAGGATAACGATTGCTAACAAGTTGCAAGATAATTAAATGGATACAGTTATAATTACAAAATCCCATGAGCCAGCATGTAAGGTTCAAGCTTGATTGGTTATGCCAATTGATAAATCGAACAAACGATAATTGGTTAGGCATATGAAATTCTTAAAAAATGCGGTAGATCTGTTGGGTCTAAGGATATTGTACCGCGAAAACAAAAAAGTACAAAGGAGAACGATGTCGAAGGAATACTCTGATACAAACCTTTTTATGTTATATATATATTAGGGTTATTTCCAAAAAACACCCCATTTTTTCAAACTTTTCACTTTGAGCACCCGGTGTTGAAAAGTTTTGGAAAACCACCCCCAAAATCAAAACCACTAGTAGTTTTGGTATTTTTGTGAGCAATTTTGGTATTGTATGAGTAATTTTGATTTTAGGGAATTTCCGAATCTCCAAATTATAACATATAGAATTTCAAAACCACTCATACAACACCAAAACCGCTCATGAAAATACCAAAACCACTAGTGGTTTTGATTTAGGGGGTGGTTTTTCAAAACTTTTCAAAACCGGGTGCTCAAAGTGAAAAGTTTGAAAAAATTGGGTGTTTTTAGAAATAACGCATATATATTATTTAATCTAATGTATTAGTAGTAATAATTGCAGTTATACAGTTTTAAAGAAGTTACCTTGTAGAATTTACGTAGAAGTTATTAGGTATTTAGTATAAATATGTTATTTATAAGCACATAAAGGATATGGAAGAATTGATGTTTCTTTAAAAACTACTATCTCTCTGAAACTCTGGTCTCTTCTTTTATGGATTGCTATGGTTATATTTCTTTCTTTTTTATAAATCCCTTCTTTCTATATTTTGGTCTCTATCATTTAGCATCAGAGCCAGATTATGATCATAGATTCAGTCTCTGCCATTAGTTCGGTTTGGCTGATATTCAACTTCATTTCATCCACGTTCAAATGTCTCGGATATAAGAAGAACGTTATATTATTTGAAAGCACTTGATGTTGTATTTTTAAGATGATGAAGATGATATTAATCATGTTCATAAGGAGAAACATCTCTCATCAGTGGTTGGTGGAGATATTGATTTCGTTGGTGTCGAATCAATATCCATTGAGAAGATAGTCACTAGGAAGAATTCATCACCAATGAAGAATTCAAAATTAGAGTCAAAGTATTAATTTCAATTTTTGAAAAATTTCAAGTTCAATTACCATGGGGAATGGGGGATTAAGATCAATTCTCTTAGAATTAACGGAGACAAAAATATATCATTGCAGATAAGGATAATTTGGGTTGGGCGGAATGATACGA
This sequence comes from Cardiospermum halicacabum, assembly GCA_031304145.1. Taxonomy (NCBI): domain Eukaryota; kingdom Viridiplantae; phylum Streptophyta; class Magnoliopsida; order Sapindales; family Sapindaceae; genus Cardiospermum; species Cardiospermum halicacabum. The sequence goes on along the minus strand of CM062391.1, from coordinate 20,883,580 downwards.
ACCTTTTTATATAATGATAATAAGCAAAATTAGACTTTTTCAACTTTTTTTTTTAGTTTTAGACCAGCCCTAATTTTTTTTACACTTTTAAACTTTTTTATAAAAAAATTGCAAAACTAAACTTTTAAAAAAATTTTGCTAATGAGAGATGCCAAAATCAAATAATGAGGAGATTTACATTAATTATTTGAAAAAAAAATGGAATCGTGAAAATGTTGTAAAAGACAACATGTTTTCATCTGCAGTTGTTATGGGAATTATGAATGATGATTATGAGTCACAATCCATCACTAAATGTAAGGAACAAGATGATTAACAAAAATAGAAAGATGCAATCTAGTCCAAATTGAATTTGTTGAATAAAAGAAATGTTTTTGGTTACAAATAGGTTTTCATTAGAAAACAAAATGAGAAAATTGAGATGGTGAGATATAAATCATTGTTAGTTGCCTAAAGATTATCACAAAGTTCTGCGATTGATTTTGATGAAATGTTTCACTGGTGATGGATACGATTACTTTTCGATTTTTAAGTTGTTGACCAAGAGGGAAATCTCGAAATTTGTTTGATGGATGCAGTAACTGTATATTTGTATGGTTCACTTCATATTGATATTTTTAGAAAATTCCTAGAAGGATGAAGACATCCTAAATTCAAAAAAACTCGTGAATTATATCTAGTGAAGTCACAACGATCTTTTTAAGGTTGAAACCATTCGGACGATTGTGGTATTATCATTTGAGTGTGTATTTGATTGAAGACGAGTGTGTTAATAATGCCTTATGCCCATGTGTGTTCATATGAAAATCAAGATCTTGTTTTTCTATTGTAGTAGTCTAGGTTGTAATTATGAATTTGTTTGAAACTGAGTCTCAGATCCGAAAGACTACCGGGTATTTGAAATAATAATTTGAAATGAAAGACTTAGGGAAAATAATGTATTATATTGGATTGGAAATGGAGCATAGATCTGATAGAGTTTCGGTCTATCAGAAGGCTGTTACGTAAAAGGTTTAGAAATATTTCACATTGATAATACTCATCCATTGGTACCTATACGGTTTTTCACTCTTTTGATCCCAAAAAGGATCCATTTGGACTCTAAGAGGATGCTGAAATAATTTTAAATCCCAAAACACCATATTTGAGTGCAATAGGTGTCTTTCCATATCTAGCCCAATGTACTAGACTTGATATTGCTTTTGCAATGAATTTATTGGCTAGATCCAGTTCTGCTTCAACTCAAAGACATTAGAATGGTTTTATTAAATATGTTCGCCGATATTCATTTAGATTTGATTAGGTATTCAAATTGTAAATAAGGCACGTTCTCAAACTGGCGTATAATAATGTAGCGATCTTGTGCAGATCTATAAAAAAAACTTTAGTTATAACATTTTCGAATGCAGATGAGATTCTTACATTGCAACCGAGCATATGAAAAATTCATACAATATTGTTGTTATCAAGAATTTTGTGACTAGTTATAAAATGGCATAAAACAGAATTGTTATTTAATTTAAGTAATAGAATAAAGAGAAAAAAAAATATAGCTTTATGAAAATCATATTATCAATATATTAACTAAATCTAATAACTCAATGACAATGTATAATATTGTCTACACAAAAATACAAATCAACGTAATAAAATTATTATCTCTAATATGTCAAAAATATATTAAAGTAGAGTTAACTGTCGTTAACACACCAAACTAAGTGTTGTATTTATAATCATATTTTGTATTCACAGGATTTGTATATTTTTGTTAGAGTGTCACATCCAATACCACATTGGTAATACAAGGGAATAATGTCTAGTACGAGGCCTTTTGAGTGGTGGAACCTAAGAATACATCCGTGCCTCAACCCAGCGGCAAAGTGGACAATATCATACTAATATGAAGTTGGAGAGCAGCACCGGATGGTCCAAACAAAGTGATATCAGAGTCTGGGTTGTTAAGATTGAAAAAGATGAATAGGGATAGTAATTTGAATCTAAGTAAAATGATTACTCTAACAAGTTCCAATTATCACGTTTGAAAAGGGAAGATGGAAGATCTCTTGTATATTTAGGATTTTTACTTACATGTTTTTGTTACTGAAACACCTGATGATAAGATTGATGCTTAGTGGACTTTGCTACATAGGCAAGTATGTGGGTTTATTAGGCAATGGATTAGTGATAATTTTTTCAACCATGTGAGAAGGGAAACACATGCTCGAGCTTTGTGGACAAAGCAGGAAGAGTTGATGCTAAGAAAAACGAAAATAATAAATTATTTCTGATGAAGCAGATGATGCAACTACGGTATGATGATAGTGCTCTAATGACAGATCATTTGAATACCTATCAGGGTATTTAAATAAATTGGCGGGAATGAGTTTAAATTTTGATGATGAGGTTCAAGCTTTGTGGTTGCTTGGTACACTTCCAGAATCAGGGGAGACCTCAGGATGTCTTTGTCAAATTCTGCTCCCAATGGTATAATAACTATAGAGATGGTGAAAAGTAATATTCTGAGTGAGAAGATGAGGAGAAAGGCTCAAGGATCACCATCTACTTTAGAAAACCTTATTATAGAAATGATTGGAAAAAGCAAGGCTAGAAGTCAAAGGAATATGAATCAAAGTAGAGGGAAGTCAAATAGGTATGCCAATGTTGAGTGTTATCATTATCACAAGAAGTGGCATATTAAAAAGTATTGTAGACAATTGATGTTGGAAAATAAAAATGACACAAGCAAAGAAAATAAAGTAGAAGGTGAAAGTGACTGTGACAGAGTTGCTACCGCTATACTTGATGACTTTATGCTAGTACATGATGATGCTATCAATTTTGTAAGTCATGAGACTAGTTGGGTGATTCATAATGGACCTATTTATCATGCGACCTCAAGGGAAGATTTCTTTACATCTTACATTGTTGGTGATTTTAGGGGGTGTGGGAATGCGGAATGATAATGTAGCTAAAGTCATTGGATATGCTGATGTGATATTGGAGATAGATAATGGCTCCAAGTTTATTTTAAAGAATGTCAAACATATCTCTGATATTAGTATAAATATTATTTCTACAAGTAAGTTTGAAGATGAATGATATTGAAACAAATTTGGTTATGATCAGTGGAAGTTCATTAAAGGAGTTATGGTACTAGCCAAAGGTAAGAGAGAATCTAACCTGCATATATTGCAAGGTAAAATTTCAAAATCTTTCATTAGTGCAGTTTAGGATGAAGATAAAGCTAAACTCTAGCACAATAGACTTGGACATATTAGTGAGAATGGTTTGACCATTTTAACCCAGGAGATGAAATTTTATGATATGAAGAATATAGAAAATTTGAGGGGGTGTTCCCACTGTTGGGGAGGAAAACAAAAATTGGTTACCTTTAACAGCTCCTCATATACAAAGAAATTAGATACACTTAATCTTATGTACTCGGATCTTTGTGGGCTTATGAAGGTGAAGTCACTTAGGGGTGTCTTATATTTTATGGCCTTCATAGATGATTATTCAAGGAAGACTTGAGTTTATATTTTGAAGAAAAAAGATCAAGTATTGGATGTGTTCAAGCAATTTCAAGTTTTGGTTGAAGGAAAAACTAGGAAAATGTTAAAGCTCATCAGAACTTGTAATAGAGGGAGTATAAAGGCTCTTTTGATGAGTATTGTAGATAGTGTGGTATATGCCATCAGAAGACTTCCCTAAGAGAACCTCAGTTGAATGTTTTAACTGAGATGATGAATGGAACATTTATGAAAAGGTGAGAAGTTTGCTTTCACAATCACAATTGCCTGAGTCATTCTGGGGTGAAACTTTATGTATAGTTATACATGTTTTTAACCTCACACCATGTGTTTAATTGAAGTTTGATCTACAAGAGAAAGTTTGGACATGCAGATATGTGACTTATGATCACTTACGAGTCTTTGGGTGTAAGGCTTTTGTGTAGGTTCCTAAAGATGAAAGGTCTAAACTTGAAATGAAGTCCTAGTAGTGCATTTTTGTTGGTTATGATCAAGATGAGTCTGAGTATAGATTTTATGACCTGATGGTGCAGAAGCTAGTAAGAAGCACAAATGTTGTATTCATAGAAAATCAAACTATACAAGATATAGAGAAGTTTGAGTTTGTGGAATATGGCGACGGTAATAGTTTGGTTAATTCGAATTCGGGTTATACTCATGATTGTGAGTTATTAACTGACGGATAGGAACACGAGTTTGATATTGAAGCTTTGAAAGGTAAACATGAAGAGATGTTCAAAGTCTACAAGGAGATCGTCGGAATGGTGAGCCCCTCAACATAATCGAGAAGGGGTAGTTTTGTTGGATTTGGTTCCCTCTTATGTGTGAGGCCTAACAATTCAAAGGAGCCCTAGTATGAAAATTAAGGAGTTTAGTGTTTGTTGGTATCAAAAAATAGAGTAATAGCAGCTACCACAAAAAGAGAAGAATGATTGAGAGAAAAAGAAGAAAACTAGTTGCTCTTCGTCTGCGCATTTTTAGGGTTTAGTGGTTGAATTGATTTGTGTGGTGCCAAATAAAACACGGCCAAATATCAGGCTAAGATTGCTTGAGAAAATAGCTAGAAGCTTACAAAGACAATCTCACGGAGTTTTTCTCCAATGAATAAAAATTAGGATGCTTTTACAATCATCCCTACCCCTTATTTATAGGAGATTCTGTGTCCTATTTCTAATGGATTGAGACTCCTTATCTTTTGTGAACTAAGTGTCCCTATTGTATTGAGAGAAGGATATCTCAGTTGGATTTGATTTAGGAAACCGTATGCAAGGGGGATTGGGCTCGGGCCCTTTCATATTGTCTGGAAGGCTTCTGGGTTTGTGTCATCTTTCTTTGACTTAAAATGGTTGTTGGGCCTCTTGGGCCTGCTTCGGCCGAAGGCCTGTTGGGCCTAGTCCAGGTGGATCTATTTCGCCCGAAATAGTTATGGCCGAAGGTGGTTTTGGCCGAATTGACATGGTCTTGGGATCTGGCCTATTTTACTTGTGGAACTCTAAAATGTTCTTGGGTTGTTAAAACCTTACCTTTGACCCTTAAAGGTCGTAGGTTATTTAGCCACTACAGTAATCCCCCATTGCCACTACTTGATTTTTCGAGTGTGGCAATGCAAGTTAGTGGGAGACACAATCGAATGTTCGGGATCAATGCTATTAGCTTTTTAGATTACGGCTGAGAGTTCGACCAATCCCCTGTTGCACTTTTCCTTCATGGTTTTCATGTATTTGCATAAGTTATTTCGACCGAGATATTTTTGGTCGAAAGTATATCGTGATACCTGCACTTTGCAATTCGGTTGTATTTTACCTTTGTGATTTCGGCCGATGTTTAGGACGAGCCTTTGGTTAACTCATTTGGACCCGCTTTAGGTAGTGTTTTCCTTTTGGTACTTTACCTTTCCTTATTTTTTATCTATTATTGTCTGTACACAGGTTTGGGGAACAATCCCCCATTTTTTGTCTTCGGCCGCGAGGAGATCATTTTTTGTGCTTTTGGCTTTGGACCGGTTCAATCCCCCATTGTCTTGGGGAATTTTGTTGGTTCAGGACTGATTTTTAAGGGTTAGTTGTGTTTGCTTCGATCGAGTGTGGCCCCATTAGGTTCTCTGACTGCTTCGGCCGAAGTACATCTCGGCAGGTTTCGCCTGCTATACTTTGAAAATTCTCTCGCCCGTATCTCCCAGGGTTTTGATCGCGTTATTGTTGTCTTTTGTCCGCAGTATACTGAATTCATCAGGGATTCGCCCTTTGGCAGTTTTTGGGTTGCCCTTTGGCAGTTTTGGGGTTGCCCTTTGGCAATTCTTCTTGGCCCGAAACCTTCTGGATTTATTAGAGGTTTGCCCTTTGGAAATTTTCAAGTTGCCCTTTGGCAATATGTCTTTGCCCGAGACCTTCTGGATTTACCAGAGGCTTGCCATTTGACAATTTTTTCGGGTCGCTCTTTGGCAATACATTTTCGCCCTAGACCTTCTGGATTTACCAGAGGCTTGCCTTTGGCAATTTTTTCGGGTCGCCCTTTGGCAATACATCTTCACCCGAGACCTTCTGGATTTACCAGAGGCTTGCCCTTTGGCAATTTTTTCGGGTTGCCCTTTGGCAATATGTCTTTGCCCGAGACCTTCTGGATTTACCTGAGGCTTGCCCTTTGGCAATTTTTTCGGGTTGCCCTTTGGCAATACGTCTTTACCCGAGACCTTCTGGATTTACTAGAGGCTTGCCCTTTGGCAATTTTTTCGGGTTGCCCTTTGGCAATATGTCTTCGCCCGAGAACTTCTGGATTTACTAGAGGCTTGTCCGTTGGCAATTTTTTCGGGTTGCCCTTTGGCAAAAGGGTTTCGCCCGAGACCTTCTGGATTTACCAGAGGCTTGCCCTTTGGCAATTTTTTCGGATTGCCCTTTGGCAATTTTTTCGGGTTGCCCCTTGACAATACATTTTCGCCCGAAACCTTCTGGATTTACCAGAGGCTTGCCCTTTGGCAATTTTTTCGGGTTGCTCTTTGGCAATACGTCTTCACCTGAGACCTTCTGGATTTACCAGAGGCATGCCCTTTGGCAATTTTTTCGGGTTGCCCTTTGGCAATATGTCTTTGCCCGAGACCTTCTGGATTTACCTGAGGCTTGCCCTTTGGCAATTTTTCTTTGCCCTGAGCCTTCTGAATTTATCAGATGTTTGCTCTTTAGCTTCCTGAGTTTATCGGTTAGTTTATCTGGTTGGCCTTTTCCTTGGTCCTTCTCTCCTGTGCTAGATGCTCGAAGATTTTCAGCCGTCTTTGGACCACATTTGAGAAGAGCTGTGCATCAAAGATTACAATTTGATGAAACAAAATAGAACAGTTCTGAAGTAAAGAAAACTTAAATAGTAAGTGGACCGAGAAATAAATAAAGTAAGAAAGTTTCTAGCGCCACTAGTTTTGAAAAGGTTAGCTGTAGTGCCAGCCATATGTGAAGCAGTCTTGTGTGGATTTGGTCTTCCCCAACTCATCCATTACCGATCCGTTACAGGTATTGATAATTGAAAGTGGCGCATCTTTCTGCTGGCGCATAATCCATGGAACTCCAATACCAAACGAATCAATTATCTTACACCCCAATCAATATAAGCTTTACCAGTATCTCCATAGTTGGACCATGTTCCCATACTCATTCTCGGTCTGTGCTAGAGTAATTAGACCACATTGTGATGCACATGGCTTCTTCTTCATCGTGTCTACTATCAACGCAGCGAAATTTCACATCTCGTTCAGAAACAAAGAATTTGCATGTGTAACCATATAGGAAATCCTCAATTTCATTCAGCACAGACATATGGACCAATACATTCCTTCCTCTTCGATACTTTTGACAAATCTTACAAGATCAAGATTGCCATTGAAGTTATATGGGCGACATTGTGGTTTGTGTGCATTCCAAAAAATATAAGTTTCTGGAACATCCAACCCGCCTTCCTTTACTTTTCTTGATAATTGAGGCCACGTTTGAATGAGTGCTTCTAGGATAGTGAATGGGGTCGGCTAGCGAAACTCTATGTTTTACATCGGAGTCGACTTTAGAGGACTTCATCTTTATGTTTGGTTATGTTGTGGATAATAACTAGCTCTTGCACTGATTGGTCCGACATTATGTTTCTAACATCGGTGGCTTTGTCTGCTTCCCAGCGGTTTCTTCCAGGAGAAATTGGATGCGTAGCTTGATCCAGTATTGTATTATTAATATTGCTGGCTTTGTATGAGTTTTCCTCTTTGCCCGTTGGTAATGACTTTGGTGCTTGGTGTCATCGGCTGAAGCCTCTATCAGGTGTCAGTAATGGTCCTTAGCATTATCATTTACTTTCATATGTGTTTCTGTAGCTTCACCATGGCATGAAGACATGCTCATCCTACTTTTCATGCCATCATCTTTCACGGAGACTCTTGTAGTCCACATTGTTTGGTGGGTTACAATCACGATTTCGACATTCAAAATCGGCAGTGCTTTCATGACCTCGTTGCTAGGTGGATTGTAGGGAGGATTATTATTCGTCCCGATCATTGTTTTCATATTCCATGAACCGACCAGTAGTTTCTGAGTAGGGAATATCTCATTCCTAGAGAAGCCTTGTTCAACATATTCCAGACAAGCTATTCTGATCTATAGTTCTTTAGTGAAAAATGGAGAAATCATGATGAGTGCCAGACTAAGGTATATAACTGGTTCCAAAACCAATTTTGACATCAAATGATCTTTCTGTATCTACAGGCTCTTCAAATGAGAGCGTAGGCTGGTTCCTGACGGAAGGTGACATGTGCACGAACTTACTTCTGGGGAAAGGACTGGGACATGACACTGGATTTCACCTCTGATCAGTGTCGAAGGATGAAGGTGATGGTGTGATGGCAAGTTGTCTTCTTCTACTTCGTCTTTTTCAACATAAAGAGGGAGGAGGAATACGACCCAACAAAGATAGATTGCTCTCTCTTCTTTTTTTTACTAGATTAATTTCGACCGAAAATATATAGCCGAGCACCGATATTGCATTTTGAAGAATTTAATTTCAAAATTTTTGTTTTGTATTCTGCCGAAACCCGATTCCCAAATTTCATAATTAGCTCAACAAAGATTGGAATTTGGAACAAATCATATCACCTTTTGTAATTGGACGCCCTTTTCTCCTTCGACCGAAACGAGGGATCAGTCCCCAACTATCGATTTCAAATATAGCGATGTAAGTTGGTAGTAATTTTGATCGAAAATCAAGTGATCCTTTAAGGTTGTTTTTGTGGGCTCTGAAGGGCATAGCTGCAAGCCTTTCTTTATTTGCTCATTCGAGATGAACAAAGCAGAATTTTTTTATTTATTGGTTCAACAATGATTTTGACCCAGTAAACTAGTTTCCAAATGCAGAGTGCAACTTCTGATGGCATAGTTCAATTGATATTTTCTGTGCAACTTTTGGATGATTGTATTTATGTCATATTCAAATGTATTGAAGTCATCTCTAAATGCTTTCCAGGCCCACTTATATCTTGGTATAACCTGCAACGTCCGGGTGCTGAAGGCTCTTCAAAAATCTCTAACTTGGGATATTTGTCTACTCATAATTCTTCCAACAATGGCAATTTAAGTGTGGAATTTTCAAAGTAAAAGCATGTTAGGCTTGATAGATCATGAAGTAACAAAATTTTCAATTTATGGAAATTGATTTCCACTTCAGCTAAATCTCCATCGTCTGCTACCACTTTTGTCTTGATATTGCACTTACCGATTTCCATTTTGACAAGCTGCACCAAAGTGTAATGGAGAGTCCTGTTGATGTATCCACAAATATTTCAAGCTATGCAGCTTAAAACTTTCCAATTGCCAGACAGCCCCTCCAAGTTTGTTTACCTCTGCATTGAGGAATATCTCATTGTATGAACTCCTATGCAGTTAAAGTGTTTCCAAATTGTTAAACCTTCGAAGGATGTCAATTGATAGAACTTCTGAACTGAGATTGGGACTGATCAAGAGAAACATAATCTGTGAGAGAGACGGTTGGAACTTGGCCAATGCTAAACTGCTAAGACATCCTTTCGACTTATCGTTAATTCTTCCAACATGGAAACGTCTATATTTATCCCAAGGCATCCACGTATCTCTAGGTATCGAAGTTGCAAGAAGCTATCAACAATGCTAGATGTAAAAATTTTCTTTAGCGTATGATCGTCTTGCACAATCAAGCTTGTTTAATTTGGAACACAAGATGATATTTCTGGAAATTGATTACACCAAATCATTTATTGGTTGAATCTACAAGTTTAGTTGGAGGAATGTTAATTCTTGTAATGAATCGGACGGGTCCCTCTTTACATATCGAACACTCGTTGATCCCTAACCCGCCCGTTATATACAAATCGTGATTGCCAACAGTAGTGGAATTGTGATTGTCGTTGCGGTGGCGATTAGGTTGAGACAGTGATCGATGCGTCCATGAATAGCGAAGCGGTGACGAGGTTTTGTCGGCGGTGACTATGACGTTTGTGGATCTGTATTGTGAACGTGGAATTGCATATCAGAATAGGTCAAGGTTCTTAACCTTGTGGTCGTGGGTTCGAGCCCCACGATGGGCGCCAAACTGTGGTGCCAAATAAACCACAACCAAATATCAATTTAAGATTGCTTGAGAAAATAGCTAAAAGCTTACAAAGACAACCTCACGGAGTTTTTCTCTAATGAATAAAAATTCGGATGCTTTTACAATCATCCTTACCCCCTATTTATAAGAGATTCTGGGTCCTATTTCTAATGGATTGAGACTCCTTATCTTTTGTGAACTAGGTCTCCCCATTGTATTGAGAGAAGGATATCTCAGCTGGATTTGATTCAGGAAACCGTATGCAATGCGGATTGGGATCGGGCCCTTTCACATTGTCTAGAAGGCTGCTGGGTTTGTGTCATCTTTCTTTGACTGAAAATTGTTGTTGGGCCTCTTGGGCTTGCTTCGGCCGAAGGACTGTTAGGCCTAGTCCAGGTGGATCTATTTCGCCTGAAATAGTTATGGCCGAAGGTGGTTTTGGCCGAATTGACTTTGTCTTGGGCTCTGGCCTATTTTGTTTGTGGAACTCTAAAATCTTCTTGGGTTGTTAAAACCTTACCTTTAACCCTTAAAGGTCATAGGTTATTTTCCCACTACAATTTGGGGTTAAGAGCGAACGATAGGGTGAGTGAAACTTGGATGCTGAGAGTTAGAGAAATTTAGGAAATTAAAGATAATAATGAGAACGATATGGCGCTATGTTAAAAATGGGGAATTTTCTTTCCCACAACCCAATTACTTGCTAATACTTTTGTCAAATTATACTCTTTTAACTCATATTTTTAAATTTTTATAAAGTATACTAAAAACCATTATAATTTAAATATTCTCTTAAATTTTATAAATAGTATATTTGATTTTTTAATCAAATTATTTTAAATAATTAAAAAAATTGATAAACAACTATAAAAATGTATCAAACTTTATACTTATTAGTTGATGTAAATTAATTACAAATTTTAGTATGTTTCATCTCTTAGGAATTCAATTATTTATTATTATATATTTTTTAATTTCGAAAAGTTTAAAAAATATATTAGAAGTATATAAATAACAATTTTTTAAAAAATAAAATTTCATTCTCATAATTTATTTTTACTTTTTTTTTTTAATTTTCTTAATTATGTACAAAATTTAAAATGGATTGAATTTAAAAACCATATATTTAGTATATGGGAACGGTTTTCCTTTTTAAATGAGGTACGACTACATACCGTTCTTGTAGTAAGTATGTGGGTTGATTTTCCTTTTTAAATTCAATACGGACAAAAATCATTTCTATATTTTGTACATGGAAACGGTATTATTTTTTTTTTTTTTTAGGTACGACCAAAATTTTTTCTTATAGTTTTTATATAGGAACGATTTTACTTTTTTTATTAGGTACGACCAAAAATCGTCCCTATAGTATGTATATAGGAACAATTTTACTTTTTTTATTAGGTACGCCTAAAAACCGTTCTTATAGTATGTATCTAGTAATGGTTTTACTTTTTTAATTAGGTACGCCAAAAAACCGTTCCTATTGTATAGATATAGGAACAATTTCACTTTTTATATTAGGTACGACAAAAAATCATTTCTGTAGCATGTATATGAGAACGGTTTACATTCAGAAAGTCATATTCATAAGTTTGAGTACAGATACATCAAATCGTTCAAATATGTTATATTTGGGAACAGTTTTCCAACCGTTACAAAGACATTCGTTCCTAAATGCCTTTTTTCTACTAGTGCCGTCTGAAAATATTTCCATCGAGATTTCAAATGTCAAATCCTAAACTGAGCCGGTGAGAACAAAATAAAAATTAATAATCTAATCCTAAATGTGTCTCCAAAATTGAGAGACTTATTCATAATGCTAGAAATATAATCACATAAACTTGTCTCCAGGATTATTCTATTTTTTTCTTTTACATTTTTTTGCGTTTTTTTTCTTTTCTTTTCTATTTTTTCTATTTTTTCTGATTTTTTCATTTTTCTCTCTCTCTTTTTTTTTTGGATACATCAATTAAACTAGAATAAAAAATTCCACCCAAAATAACAAATGAAATGGCTCAACCCTAACTTAGGAATGAGCCCTTTAATAAAAGTAGTGGCCTCAACCAATGCACGCTCCAAGATTGCAATTCTTGCTTCCAGCTGCTCCACATGTGGATCTATGAGATGAAGGATGACCGAAAGCTGTTCTCACCATCGCTCTTATTTGATTTTAGAGTGAACGCAGCTCTGATACCTTGAAACTAAGGCAGAGCAATAGTGCAAAATGATCAAACAAACTACGTGAATAGAACAACGTGAATAGATTTGTGTGTTGCTGTGTGAAGTGGATTCTGGATGTGGTGTTGTTGCGAGATGTCGATATTGTGGTGTGTGTGCGAGGTTGCTGGCTGGTGAGGCAATTTGTGCACCTAGAGACAGAAGAGTTCAAGAGATTGTGTCGTGAGTGAGATCACAATCCACCAAGTCGATGTGTGCGGATGAAGGCGGCTATGGTGGTCTGTGCGATGATGCGGCTGAGATCTTGATGCGTGAGAGTATTGAAGTATTTTTGTTGCAGGTAGTGGGGTCAATGTTTATCGAAGCACGGCAGCGAAATTTAATTTCACGGGTTGCACAACCAGAGAACAACAAAATTAAAGTCAATTTAGGTTTCTTTGGCTTTTATTTATTTATTTTTTCTTTTCCTAAACCCTCATCAGAGAAGTTGGTCTCTAATTATTATTATTAATTTTTTTTCTTTACTTACTAGTTAACAAATAAAACAAATCAAATAATTTCACTAAATAGTTAATGAACTTTAGATTTTTTTAACTAAATTTTTTTTTTACAAAATTAAGAAAATAGAAGTAAAAGAAAATTAAAATATATTTTTTAACTAATAAAAGTGGACCAAAAACAAATTATATATATATATATATAAAATAATAAAATAAAATAATAATAATAATAATAATAAAATGAAGTAAATTGAAATGGAATGAAAAATCAATAAATTAAGAAACAAAGAATATAAATAAAATATATAGAATAAAAATAAAAATAAAATGAAAGAAAGTTTTCTAGATTGCCTCCCAGTAGCGCCTGTTTTAGTGTTTACAGCGAGACATGCTCCATTTTTCACTCAGTCGCAGCCTTTAGGGTCCAATTGAATTCCACCATATTGTCCTGCTTGGAACCCCTTGAATTACGGTTTCAATCTATGACCGTTCACCTTGAAAACTTTTCCAATTTCTAGACTTTTGACTTCCATTTCACCATGAGGAAATATGTTAACAATAACAAATGGACCAATCCACCTAGACTTCAACTTACTAGGAAATGATTTCAACTTAGAATAATAAAGAAGAACTTTTTGTCTAATTGAAAATGACTTCCTGCATACGTTCAAATCATGACTTATTTTCAAAGCATCCTTGTAATGCTTTGCCCGCGAGTAAGAATCATTATGTATCTCCTTAAGTTCTTGAATTTGAAGCTTTCGCTGCTGTCCAGCTCTATCAAGTCTCATGTTGCATTCCTTGATTGCCTAAAAGGCTTTATGCTCTAACTTCACTAGTAAGTGACATGCTTTATCGTACACCATCCAAAAAGTAGGCATTCCAATTAGAGTCTTGTAGGCTGTACGGTATGCCCATAGTTCATCGTCCAGACAAAGGGTCCAGTCTTTCCTTGAAGGATTAACTGTTTTCTCCAAGATTGATTTAATCTCCCTGTTTGAGAACTCAGCGTGGCCATTAGACTACAGATGATAGGCTGTGGAGGTTTGATGTGTCACCCTATACTTCTTCAGTAGAGCATCAATAGTTCTGTTGCAAAAATGTGTCCCGCAGTCACTAATAATGGCTCTTGGTGTGCCATACCTATAGAAAATATTAGACATGACAAAATCTGCAACATCTTTAGAGTTATCAGTTTGGGTGGCTTTAGCTTCCACCCACTTCGAAACATAGTCAACAACAAGCAAAATATAATGGAAACCAAAAGAATGTGGAAACGGACCTATGATGTCAATGCTCTAAACATAAAAAATTTCTACTTCAAGAACTGGGGTCATATGCATCTGGTCACGGCGGCTAATACTCCCCGTTATTTGACAATTATCACATGATTTACAGAAGACATAAGAATCATAAAAAATATTAGGAAAAACCACAATCCAGTACCTTCTTTGCTGTTCGTCGAGGTCCAAAGTGACCCCGCAAGATTCTGCATGACATGACCTCAAAATTTGTTCAGACTCCTCCGTAGAAATACAACATCTGATCATTTGATCTGAACAATGTTTCCATAAGTAGGGATCATCCCAAACATAGTTTCTTGAATCTCTTTTAACCTTTTCCTTCTCACTCCTACTCAACTCATATGGCAGTTTCCTTGCTACGAGGTAATTAACAATGTCTGTGTACTATGGATGATCTATGTTCACAGCTAGGAGATGTTCATCAAGGAATCCATCGCCCAATAGTTGTGCTGGTTTGGCTGTGATCAATTGGCACAAGTGATCAGCCAGCAGATTCTTTGAACCTTTCTTATCCTTGATTTCAATGTTGAACTATTGAAGGAGAAAAATCCACCGGATAAGCCTTGGATTCATGTCTTTCTTTGTCATGAGATATTTTAACAATGCATGATCAGAATACACTATGACCTTAGTACATAACAGACATGAGAAAAATTTTTCTAATGCAAAAATAACATCTAAAAGTTCTTTTTCCGTTGTTGAGTAGTTGCATTGTGCGTTGTCAAGAGTCCTCCAGGTATAATTCACATGCGGCTCTTTAGCAATCCACTGACCTAACACTGCGCCCACAACCTTGTCACTAGCATCGCTCATAATTTGAACGGTATATCCCAGTTGGGAGCTGATGTCAAAAATCCTAATAATATAAAATGATGCAATTACTAAGATTTCCTACATGCAAGTACACGTGATCAAATAGCAAAGTGAATTAAATTTAGGTTGTCGAACCCACAGGGACTAAAGATAATCTAATATCAATTCTATAAAATTTCCTATATCTAAGCGTAAAATTTATGAGAGTGAATATTATGAAAAATCAAATAAAACTTATTTCTTAAGGTAAGGATTCAATATAGAGCTTAAGTTCTAGGTCTACGAATTCACCTCACCAGTAACCCATCATGCCTAATATGTCAACAAGCTTTTATTCTTATTCTCAAGGTTTTACTATTCCTAAGGTTTCTTCGAAACACACATGAGACTATCTACCTATCCTAATTCCATATTCCTATGTGAATAGTCTATGTAGACGCATTAAGAAACACCTATCCTTGAATATATGAATTTTATGTTCTATTCCTAGCAACATAAACACGCACATTTTCTTACTCTAATCTAATCCAATAAATCTCTTCCAAGCATTCATCAAATCACTAAAACATGCAATTGGTGATCAAGCAAAGCAAACATTAAGCACAGGCAAGAGAAATAATAAAAATTGTCTCAATCATAAAAGTAATACTCAATTTAGGGTTACGTGGTTTGGCTACTTCGTAGCCCTAAATTGGGAGTTAAGTTACACATAGTAATCATGTTTACTCTTCCTAACATAATCATTCCTAAAAAGTGAGAAAGAGTTCACCGATTTTCTATTCTTGATCTCGCCTTCCGGATGTTGATCTTGAACTTTCGTGTTGCTTCTCGCGGTAGTCTCTTGTTCTGAATCCAGCCAAAAGTCCTTTCAACATCTCAAAACTTCGTACCTATAGACTTTTCTGAGAAATGACCAAAACGCCCTTGAACAGCAGGTGGAATTTGCCCTAATCGGTCTCTAGAAACAAGTCTGGCAACATAAAGCCCGTGTCGCCAGACACTACTGTAGCTTGCTCTTTTGATTTGCTGAATACGTTTGCTGGCGACATAAGGCTTTTGTCGCCAGCAGCTACAGTGTCGAATCCATTTGAAGTCGCTGAATCGTTTGTTGGCGACAAGTCTGGTGATATAAAGGCTATGTCGCCAGACACTTAAGTGAAGTGCTCTCCCATTTCTTTCCTCGTTCGACTTCATTTCTCAGAACTTCAGCTTTCTGCCCAAATAATCTTGATTATCGCTCTTTTACCTGTTCAACTCAATCACCTGAAATATCTTAACAAATTCATCAAATAACAAGATAATACTCTGGATTCATCACAAAAGCCTAAGAATTAATAGGAAAAATGCATATAAGTTAGAGACTTATCAGGAGCCTTAACTATATGCGCTGCTACCAGCTTCTCCTTTAGTACGTCAAAAGCTGTTTTACAATCCTCATTAAAATTGAATGGTACATCTTTCTGTAGGAATTGACAGAGAATGTGGGTTATCTTCCAGAAGTCTTTTATAAACCTCCTATAAAATCCTACATAGACAAGAAAAGAACGCACATCTCGTATACTTACGGGGTAAGGTAAAGACTGTATAACATTAATTTTTGCTTTGTCTACTTCAATTCCACGTGCAGAAACAATATGACCTAATATTAAACCGTGATCTACCATAAAATGACACTTCTCCTAGCTCAATACCAGGTTAAGTTCAATACACCGCTGCAAAACTTTTCTAAGATAAAATAGACAAGCATTAAAAGGAATTACCATAAACTGTGAAATCATCCATGAAAACCTCAATGATATTCTCCACATAATCAGAAAAAGTACTCACCATACACCTCTGAAATGTAGTCGGTGCATTGCACAAGCCGAATGGCATCCTAGGGTAAGCAAAAGTTCCAAACGGACAAGTGAAGGTAGTCTTTTCTTGATCCTCGGGTGCAACGAGTATCTGATAAAAATCTGAAAGACCATCAAGACAAGAATAATGAGATTTTCCTGCTAATCTTTCTAACATATGATCAATGAATGGCAGAGGAAAATGATCTTTTTTAGTAGAAGCGTTGAGCTCTCTATAATCAATACAAACCCTCCACCCGTTTTGAACACGAGTGGGTACCAACACACCATTTTCGGTTTCAACTAGAGTTATATCTGTCTTCTTTAGAACAACTAGATTCGGATTTACCCATTTGCTGTCCGAGATTGGATAGATCATAAAGCATCTAGAAGTTTCTGAACCTCTTTCTTGACCATCTCCATTATTAGAGGATTTAGTCTCCTTTGAGCTTGCCTAATTGGCTTGCTATCCTCAAGAAGAATCTTATGCATACATGTTAATAGACTAATGCCTTTGATATCATTGATAGTCCATCTGATAACTTCTTTTTATTCCTTAAGCAATTGAATGAGCTGCTCTTTCTGTCCAAGTGTCAACTTATTGGAGATAATCACAGACAGTGTCTCTTCCTTGTCCAAATAGACATACTTCAAATGATTATGCAGTGGCTTCAGTTACAAAATCGGTGCCTGCAAAATTGAATGTTAAGGAGTCTTAGCTGCGGTTATAACTAATTTTGGTTTGCTACTAACATGTGGTTTCAATGTCTCCAATTCATACAATACTTCAGTTAGTCCTTTACTGAGTGGAAAATCCAACTCTTCATCTCCTGCCTTTAGATTGTTCCAAAGCACAACATCTAATCTATCTCCTCTGCTTAGTTCAAAACACTGTTAGACAAAAGAATCTATCAAATCCATTCTGCAAACACTAGAAAAATTATCAGGATATTTCATTGCATCAAAAACATTAAATTTAGTGATCTCACCATCAAACTCCATAGTTAAAGTACCCTTATGTACATTGATCTTAGTCTTTACTGTACTGAGAAAAGGTCTTCCTAACAACAGATCAGATGGAGTTATCGAAATATCTTTACTACCCATATCCAACACATAAAAATTAGTACGAAATATCAAACCCTGAACTTTATCGAACATCCTCTAGAAAACCTTTTGGATAAACTAAGGACCTATCGGCTAACTGAATTACCACTCCTATTTCTTTCAAATCACCCATTCTTAAGCATGAATATAGAGAATAAGGCATAACATTTAGTGAAGCTCTTAAGTCATACATAGCTCTCCTTATCTCTACACTACCAATAGTACAGGGAATAACAAACAAACTTGGGTCCTCCCTTTTTGGAGGAAGCTTCTTCTATAAGACTGTAGAAATATTCTGTCTTATCAAAACCTTTTCATACCCAACCTGCTTTTTCTTGTTTACACAAAGTTCTTTGAGAAATTAGGCATATTTAGGTATCTGCTTAATAGCATCAAGTAAGGGAATATTTACCTCAACCTTACTGAAGGTTTCGAAAATCTCATTTTCCTCCTTGGCTGTCTTGGATTCTTGAATGATGGTCTTGTTACTAGAACTTTAGGTGTCTGTTGAACGAGGTTCTCAATTTTTTTTCCTACTGTGACCCCTGCCTGTGAGCACAACTTTCGTCTAAAGTTAGGGTTTCATTTCTTACGTTGGTTTTCTCCCCTCGTGACCTATGGCTATGCTCACAGTCCTTTTCCAAAGTTAGGGTTTCTTCCTATGACTCCTGATTATGATCACAACTCTTTTAAAAAATCGGCTCTGGCAACTATTTTCCACTTCTAAGTGTGAATACGGAGATATTCTTTGGATTTGTCTCCATCTGTGAAGGAAGCTTTCCCTGTGACTCCACTCTACCCACAGTAGTTCCAAGCTGACTCATCTGCTTCTCTGAATTTTGGATGCTAGCTTTGGTGTCCTATTGAAATTGTTAGGTGTTAGTTGCCAAGTGTTTAACAATATCACCTAGAGAATTACCTAATTATTGCTGATTCTGGCTTTGAAAATTTTGTGGCCTTTACTGATAATTTGTCGGCTATATCTTAGATTAGGATGATCCCTCAACCTTGGATTGTAGGTGTTTGAGTAGGTATCATATCTTCTTTGACCTCCATAGGATGCTGCATTAACCTACTCAGTTGAATCATCTTGCAGTGTTGGAAAAACATCAATGGGGTGTTCTAACGAAGCATATATCCCACATGACCTTGCCTGTGAGCATGGCTGGGTCATAGCCTTTCTAATTTGACAAGGCAGAAGAGCTGTGAGCATGACCTTGCTAATTGGTGAACCAGAACCATTAGCTTTTTAATTTAATTTGACAAGGCAGAAGAGCTTACCTCATTGGCAATTCTTAAGGGTTCCAGGCGAGCCTTATGGTTGCCTGCAGCTGCTGCCATGGTGTCGATCAAGTCTCTAGCTTATTGAGGAGTCTTACTTTCCATGAATGCACCACTAGCTGCATCAATCAAGTGTCTCTCCATCAAAGGTAAACCATCATAAAAATACATAATTAGTGACTCCTCAAGCATTCCATGTTGTGGGCATCTGGCGCAAGTCCTCTTGAATCTGTCCCGATAGTCATGAAGAGACTCCAAATCTTTCTGTTTGTTGCTACAAATTTCCCTCCTAAGTGTTACGGATCGTGAGACTGGGAAGAATCTGTCTAAAAATGTTTGAATCATCTGATCCAAAGATGTGATTTATCCAGATGGCAAGTAGAACAACCATTCTCTAGCAGCATCCTCTAAGGAAAAGGGGAATGCTCTCAGCTTAATCTGCTCTTCACTCACCCCTTATGGCTTCATAGTTGAACAGGCCATGTGAAAGGTCTTAAGATGCTTATGGGGGTCTTCATTATCCAATCCAAGGAAACTAGGCAATAATTGAATCAAGCAAGACTTTAGCTCGAATGTCCTTTTTGTTTCTAAATAGGTGATGCAGAGTGGAGTTTGGTTGGCTTGTTGTCGTCCTAACTCTCTGAGCGTACGTTCATGTCCATTCGCTGCCATTATCTTAGCTGTGAGCTAAGGTACTAGTATAACAAAATTTGTCACCAAGCATGCTATGAGTAGGACCTGTGAGTACAGGTAAGGTTTCACTTCCTTCAGAGTCTACAAAAAATACGTTGTCTGCTTCCTGAGAATCTACTTTATTGCTATTGCTTCCTTTAATAGTCTCCTAGCAGTTCTCTTGATTTCTGGATCGTATGGAAGTTCTCCTATATGATCGGACCTAGTCATAAACAAAAAGAAAATTAATCAATACCGTTCCCCGGCAACGGCGCCAAAATTTGACGTGTATTGAATTTGTTTAAAATAAATAAATAGTTCGTGCTAACAACTTTAGTATCGGCAAGCAGGGTCGATCTCACAGAGAGCAGTAATTGATTTTACCTTTTGAATGACCAGTTTAGCAAACAAATGGGATTTGGGGATTTTGAGATTTGATTTAATTAATAAAA
Organism: Cardiospermum halicacabum; assembly: GCA_031304145.1. NCBI lineage: Eukaryota > Viridiplantae > Streptophyta > Magnoliopsida > Sapindales > Sapindaceae > Cardiospermum > Cardiospermum halicacabum. The sequence goes on along the minus strand of CM062391.1, from coordinate 20,863,320 downwards.
TAAAAATAAATAAATAAAAATCTGATAAACTAAACAATCCAGCAAAGTCAATCAAACTAGTTCTGTATTGTTCATTGAAACTAAAAATAAATTATGTCAATTCAATAAACCTAGTTGTAGATGTTGACATCGCCTAACAACCTAATCTTTCCTTAGATATTAGATTGACCGGACAAGCACCTTATGATCAGCCCCTAATCTACCAATAAGCCCAACAAGCGCCTGACAGATTCAACCGAAGATTGCATTAAGAAATAGAAAGACCCGAATTCATACCAAACAAGTCAACAAGCACGCTTATTTGAATATGATTATAAAATTCCCACAGCACGACGTATCCCACCGATTGCTACTTAGGTCAAATAATTTAAACGATTACAAATTTAATCTATTGACTAGCAAAATCTAACCTAATTAATTAATTAATTGGACATATTAATTAATCAAATAAATTAATATATTCATACGGAAACCAATAAACACGGAGAATTTATAATACTGAAGACATAAACAATTAAGAGCAATTCTCACAACACGTAGAACTGGAAAAAAGACTTTACTGAATTTAATTGGTTTAGCTGGCTATGAGCATAGCTAAGTGCCAAGCGTACAACTTAAGATGCTATGAACACAGTTAAAACCTTATTCTAAAAGCTACGTATAGAGAAAATGAATAACCTAAGAACTCAGAAATAAAAACTAAGCTCCCTTACATCGTATTGAAAACACTTATTTAAACCTAAAAACTAAAGATAGAAAAATCAGGAGAGATCTAATATCTCCAAATAAAATCGAACTTAAAGTTTAAAACTCAAAAACATAAACTAAACAAATCGTCGATAGGAAAAACTGATTCTTCAGATCCTTTAACTTTGATTTAGTGAACTTTGAATTGGCAAATTATCTCTGCAGCACTCATAAACCTTCAAATTTGTAATTTGATCCATAAAAAGTGAACAAAAATATCAAATAAAGCAATTAAGTACCAAGATCATCAATTTAGTCTAACAATCATAAGAGAAATTAACTATAAATATTGCATATTTTGCACTTTGTCAATAAGAATAATGAAACAACTGAGCAGCAAAAGAATCAAGCTTTGATTATAATCTAAACCCATCTAAGTAATGATTTGCAAAATCAGTATATGACCGTCACTGATCCTGCAGATTTTTGACAAGTATTGATTTTCGCCAAAATGAGATCATCATGCCCGAAGCATGAGATGAATGGCATAACTTGAGATTCTAAGATTTCAAAAGTGTGAGTGAATACAACTCAACGATGTATCTAATTATGAACAAGCTGAAAGTGTATGGGGAAACAAAAACTGAACATGAAATGTTAGAGAAATTGTTTACCACTTTCCGTCCTTCCCAAACAATTTTACAACAACAGTATCGGGAAAAAAATCCAAAAAATTGATGACGTAATTAGACATTTAGATATTGATGAAAAATACAACCAATTGTTGTTAAAAAATAGTGAAAGACGCCCTGTTGACACCTAAGCATTCCATAAAAGTGAATGCACATTATAATGAAAATTCAGGCTGTGGTCGTGGTCGTGTTTACCGTGGTCGTGGTCGTGGCTATTGCCGTGGTTTTAAGTGTTGGAATGATTATAGAAATGGATGTGGGAATGGTCGTGGTAAAATCCAAGGTGGTCAAGGATCTGGAAATGGTCAAGAGGTGGTCGTAATAGGGATTATAGACATCCATATAATAATCGAAATGCTCCCCAGAAGCGGAATGTTTACAATGCTAGTTCCAACAAAGGGAAAGAAGTTCAGGAACCGCCAAAGTTCAAATGTGGTCCCTGTTATAGATGTGGTTCCCCCACTTATTATTCCAGGACTTGTTGCGCCCCCAAACATGTAGCTGAAGCTTATCAGAAAATGAGACGTGAACAAGAAAAAGTAAAGAATAATGAAGCAAATATGGCTGATGTTTTTGGTGATCATAATACTGATCCTATAAAATTATCAAATCTGGAAACTACTGATTTTTTGAAGACCCTAATAGGAGGATAGATCACCTGATTGGTGATGGAACCGTTAACTATAAGTGAAATGTATTTCCTTACTTTGGAATATAAATAGAATGGAAAGTAATTTTGGTTTTTGATTGTAAATAGTTATGAATACTATATTTCCATTTAATTAACGTTATATTTTTATTTTATTAAAGGTTATGGGTTCAAATCAATAATTCGTTATATCGGGAGATATATGTTTAGCCGATAGTGCTAAAACTCATATCATTCTAAGAAAACCAAAGTATTTTCTAGAATTAATACCAATTCAATTTAAGGTGAATACCATATCAGGTCTAGTAAATCTGATAGAAGGCTCCGGAAGAGCTTCGATCTTATTATCAAATAACACTAAATTGAATATAGAATATACTTTATATTCTCACAAATTCAGAAGAAATTTGCTCAATTTCAAAGATATAAGAATAAATGGATATCATATTGAAACAATTGATGAAAAGGGTGTCAAATATTTGTGTATTATTTCGAACAAATCCGGCCAAAAACTTGTGATTGAAATGCTGTTTATTTCATCATCTGGATTATATTATACAATCATGAGGCATATTGAAACCTATGCTATTAAGAACCAGAAGTTCTCTGATCCTAAGATATTCCAACTTTGGCATGATCGATTTGGGCATCCGGGATCCACAATGATGCGAAGAATAATTGCGAATTCAGAAGGGCATCCACTAAGAAATTATTAAATCCTACTCAATGATAGGGACCTGTGTATCCCTTGTTCCCAAGGGAAGTTGATAACAAAACCATCATTTATGAAAGTAGGTTTTGAATCTCCATCATTTTTACAGAGAATTCAAGGAGATATATGTGGACTCATTCATCCACCTAGTGGACCATTTCACTACTTTATTGTTTTGATAGACGAATCCGCAAGATGGTCCTATGTATGCTTGTTATCCACTCGTAATGTTGCTTTTGCTAAGTTGCTAGCATAGATTACTTGATTACGAGCTCATGTTCCAGATTAGCCAATTAAGAGTATAAGACTTGATAATGCTAGAGAATTTACATCGAAAGCAATTGATGAATATTGTCAAGTATCTGGGATTAATGTTGAACATCCAGTGCCGCATGTTCATACCCAAAATGGATTAGCTAAATCATTGATTAAGAGCCTTCAGATAATTGCATAAACTATATTAATGTGCTCAAAATTACCAGTAACTATTTAGGGACATGCTATAATGCATGCTGCTGCACTGATTTGTATTCGACCTACAGCTTATAACTAATATTCCCTATTACAGTTAGTATTTGGACATCCTCCTAATGTCTCGCATTTACAAAAATTTGGGTGTGCTGTATATGTACCCATTACTCCAACTCAGAGAACAAAAATGGGACCCCAAAGACATTTACGAATATACGTGGGCTTTGATTCTACATCAACTATTAGATATTTGGAACCATTGATAGGAGATTTATTTACATCTAGATTTGTTGTCTATCAATTTGATGAAAGTAATTTTCCGCCACTTAGAAATGAAAAGATTTCTCCAGAAGAAAAACTTGAATTAGCATGGAAAGTTCCCACATTAGCACATATGGATCCACATACTCCAAAATGTGAACTAGAAGTTCAAAGGATCCTACATTTACAAATGATAGCTAATCGAATTCCCTATGCATTTAATGATACTTCAAAAATAAACAAGTCTTATATAGAAGCTACTAATGTACCAGTAAGGGTAAATGTTCCAAAAGGACAATCTTAAAAGACAATAGCAAATGAAACTCCTATCCTACGCCAGAAGCATGGAAGACCACCCGGTTTAAAAGATATAGTTCTAAGGAAAAGAAAGAAAAATGATCTAGATCCTAAAACCACAATGAAATTCCAGAAGTTGTTGAGATCACTGAAAATAATCTCCCTGAAGGAGAAAATGATAAAGAAATATCAAAATCGAAAAATGAAGAAATTTCTGTTAATTTCAATATGGATTTTTGGAATATAAATGAAATGAAAACTGATGATCAATTTTCCTACACAGTGGCTGTAGATATTTTATACGATGATCATGAGCCACGTAGTATGGAGTAATGCAGAAATATACATGATTGGAAAAAATGGGAAGAAGCAATCCAGGCAAAGTTGAACTCTCTAAATAAACGAAAATTTTTCGGACCCATAATGAAAACACCAGAAGATGTTCAACCAGTTGATTACAAATGGGTATTCGTTCGGAAACGAAATGAAATAAATGAAATTGTGAGATAAAAAGCACGTTTGGTTGCTCAAGGTTTCTCTCAAAGACCTAGAATTGATTATGATGAGACATATTCCCCAGTAATAGATATTATTACGCTCCGAATTCTGATCAGTCTGATCATCTCTGAGAACTTTAAAATATGTCTTATGGATGTAATCACTGCATATCTATATGGATCACTTGATTCTGATATTTACATGAAACTCCCAGAGGATTGAAATTACCTTAATCGTATCGATTGAGATCTCAAAACTTATATTCCATAAAGTTACAAAAATCCCTGTATGGATTGAAATAATTTAAGAGAACGTGGTATAAACGTCTTAGTGAGTATTTAATAAAAGAAGGAACCAGAATAATGTTATATGTCCATGTATCTTTATTAAGAAATCAGGTTATGGTTTTGCCATTACAGCAGTTTATGTGGATGACATGAATATCATCCTGAAGAGATCAAACAAACTGATAAGTATTTGAAATGGGAGTTTGAGATGAAAGATTTGGGGAAAAAATAAAATATTGTCTTGGTCAGGAAATTGAACATAAATAAAATGGAATATTGATTTATCAATCAGCATACATTGAAAAGCTTATAAAAAGAATCAATATGGATACTGCTCATCCATTAAGTACACCCACGGTTGTAAGAATACTTTATCCCAAAAAGGATCCATTCCGACTGAAGGATGATGACGAACAATTACTTGGTCCTGAAGTACCATATCTGAATGCAATAGGTACATTATTATATTTGGCTCAATGTACGAGAACAGATATCTCGTTTGCTGTAAATTTATTAACAAGATATAGTTCTACACCAACCCGTTGTTATTGGAATGGAATCAAACATATTTTACGTTACCTGAAGGGTATGAAAGATTTGAGATTATTTTATACGAATTCTGATAAATTTCTGGGTTTGGCTGGTTATGCCGATGCTGGATACCTTTCGAATCCGCATAAAGGACATTATCAAACTGGCTATATTTTCACGTACAATGGTACCTTGATCTCCTAGAGATCTATAAAATAAACTTTAGTAGCCACGTCCTCGAATCATGCTAAAATTCTAGTATTATACGAAACCAGTCGGGAGTGTATTTGGTTGAGATTAAAGATCCAACATATTTAGAATTCATGTGGTATCTCCCAAACTACGAATGGGCCAACTGTTATTTTTGAAGATAATGTTGCATGCATTGCCCAAGTTCGAGGAGATTATATAAAAGAAGATTGAACTAAACATATTTCTCCCAAATTCTTCTACACCCACGAGCTTCAGAATATTGGTCAAATCGACGAGAAGCAAATCTGATCTTCCAGTAATCTAGCCGAATTATTAACAAAATCATTTCCTACGTTAACATTTAGGAAGCTAGTTAACGAGATTGGAATGCATAAACTTTCCAGATTAGAAAATTATGTTCAAAGGTGTTGTAAATAGGAGGAGAGTTTTGTAATTAGATTCCGCAACTGTACTTTTTTTTTCTTCGTCTAGTTTTTATCCCACTAGATTTTTTTTACAAGGTTTTAACGAGGTAGTTAAACGGTTGAATGGTGGAATCGAAGGGGGAGTGTTGTGACTTATAGATCCCACCATAAAGTATACGTGGCTTCACACAATCAAATGGTGTGTGCATGTTGCACACTTGTCTCACATGCATTAATATTGTCTCACATGCATTAATATTCATGTACTATATAAATGTATATTAGCAAGTTAATAAAATAACTTGTTTTGATCTTCTACTTCACACCTTATCAATTATCAAGTATTCTCTCCACTAGTATCTTCACAACACAGATAAACACACGTACTTCTTGTTTCAGTACCCAATGAGGGATTTGATTGGTTTAGATTATTAAGTAGGTATTCTTCATCTCTATTGTTGAATTCTTATTTAGTTTATTTTATTTCTCTTCTGCCCCTTTCTATTTTTATTTTATAACATAATGAATTTAGCATTCTAGAATCTCATATATTTTAAACTAATGGTCATTGACAATTACATTAACAAATCTTTACTTCCAATTGATTCTAGAACTTGACACGAGCTTTCTTTCAAACTAAGGATGTTTTGGTCATTATATGTATTTTTTTAAAGAATATTTTACATTAGCATTTCAATATATTATTCTTTTGAAACAAGTTGTCATTATAAATTGAAGGTGGTTGAATTGTTTAGTTAATTAAGCAACTTGAATTTGAATATGGGAAAGTTAGAATTAATACAACTCTATGTCCTTCAATAAAATAAAGGAAAATTACAAATTTAAATTGAAATAAATCAAGATTGATTTTCGGATGATTTTTTGGCATACCAATTTTCAATAAGATGAAGTCGAGTGGTTAATTTACCAATTTCTTCTTTAATTGATGTCATTTCTTCCATCAACTTTGAAAGACTAAAGCTTTTGAAATCATAGTCTTGTGTTGTTTCCACTTCATCACTGATTCGTTCTTGTTCTTCATATTCTTCTTCTTCATCAATTTTGATCTTTTTCACTTCCTCACTCATCTGTTCTGATTCCTCACATTTTTCTTCTTCTCCATCAATTTCAGTGATCATTTCCTCTTCCAATGACTCGCTCATTATCAAATTTGGAGTACTCTTATGTTCGTAGTCGACAAGCAATGGCTTCTCCTCCTGTATTATCATTATTTTAGAAGTATGCATATATTCTCAATACAAAATAAATAAATATTATTTTAAAAAATTAAAAACACAATTTGAACCACAAATAAATAAACTTACCTGAATAAATATACACTCAATATGAGCAGTAAAATAACAACCTTCACAATGATACACATAATGTTCAAAATCTTCCTCCTCCTCACAAACATCACATCGATATTTCTCAGCATCATTTTTGCGTTCAATGCAACTTGTCAGCTTCAACTCATGCCAATGACACGGATGATCCACGACAGGAGGCAGCAAACACTCAATATGAAACCTTACACTATTATTTATATCTCTATAATTATGACATTCATACACCCACCCACCACATACACGGCACGTGTCACTCTCCGTTCCCTCATCAAAATAAAACAACGTAATTTCCTTATTAACAACCAAACCCGGCACCGTACGTTTACCACAAACAGCATGATAAGTAAAATAAGACGACGACCGATGAGGATTACAACTCGTACACCTCAACTGAACCCCTAATATATAATCTCCACAAACCACACACTTGTTATATCTAGTTACGATACTTTCATAACTCAAAACATGTTGTGGATGAATCCAACTTTTGAGATTCTTTGATACGATCGACGTCATACACGACTCATGGAACAAACACTTGCACTGTACACACGCGTATCCGGAACTATGAACCTTGTGTAAACATATACAACAAACTAATTTCGAAAATGGATGTTCAATGTTTTGGGTGATTGGAAAATACAATCGTAAGAGATTGTGTTTGTGGAATTGGAATGTTTTGACAACTCTTTGGTTGACTTGTTGACCGTCCACGTGTTTGGAAACGCAGAGTTGACAAATTCGGACATGACACGTTTTGCAACGGTATTTGAAACAGGGAGAGAAAGTGAAGCATATGTCGCATACGTAATCTGTGAAGGTGTGGATGGAAAGAGGGTGTAGTTTCAGAGAGTGTTGAGAGTGATTGAACTCACCAGGTAATTCGCCGCATGGCTTGTGGATTTTGTAGATGAAGTTGTTTCCGAAGTTGGATTCTCTGTGGTAAGTGGTTTCGTAAAAGGGTGTGATGTTCATGGTTTCTAGGCAGATCATGCAACAGTGCTTCTTAGCGTAAGTTGCGCCGTACATCAACTCGAAGTCGAGACCGGATCGGTCTTTTTTTCGGAGACGTTGAATGATGTTCATGTTGGGATTTGGGTCAGAACAGAGATCAGATGAGAGTTGTTTGGTTTTGTGGAATCGATGTATTTTATAATTCCTTGGCAGATTCCTATGGTTTGGTTAGTCCTCATGGGCGGCTTTATTTAATTTTCAGATTACTGTTTCCAATCAAGGCGTTTGTGTAGATATAATTAATTATAATTAAAATAAATTATTATTAGGATTAGGTTTAATGGATTTCTTTCAAATAATTTTGGCAATTGATATTTTAAATATTAATTAAATATTAAATATTATTTAAAATGATAATTCAAATATTTAGCAACTAAATATTAAATATTAAATAATATGTGATTAGTCTACGCAACTTTTTTATTAGTCAGAGAGGAATAGGTATATGAGGAATTTTAAAATCTTATCTTTCTTTTAAAATTACAAAATTATCCTTAAAAACTACCATTCTAACATTGGCTTAGTATAACAGTGAAAAAATGAAAAATTACGCTTTATCAACCTTTTTTTTTTTTAAATTTTAAATCAATCCTAATTTTTTTTATATTTTTAAACTTTTTTATAAAAAATATAAAACTAAATTACAAAATACAAAAATGAATTTCTCGGTATGTACTACCGGAAAATAAACAAAATTGAATTTGCTTCCCAATGTGTAGACTGAAAAATCAAAATTTGCTTTTTGGTACTACACACCGGAAAGTAGACTTGAATTTTACCTGCTTCCTAGTGTGTAATACTAAAAAGCAAAATTTTGCTAAGCAATAAAAATTCAAGCTTGCATTTTTGTGTGTAGTACCTGAAAGCAAATTTTGGCTTTCCAGTATTAAATACGGGAAGCATACTTAAATTTTACGTGCTTCCTGATATATAATATCGGTAAACTGCTGGGTATACATTTTTTAATATTGAAGGGTAAAATAGTCATTTTAATTTTTTTTTTAATAAACAAATTAAAAAAATAGTTTTGTAAAAAATTTAATGTGAATCTAAAAATACAATCTTTTTTAATAAAAAACTCAAAAATGCAAATGGCCCCTATAACATCATCGTCGTATCAGTATTGTTATAACTTCGTATGGTACAAAGTGTTTCCTTTTAAAAAGGAAATGAAATAAATAGATTAAATTCATTCTAAAAAAATTACAGCTAGTTAGTAAATTTAGATGTAAAATCATATTTATTATATTTATAATAAATGATGATCGTCCTGTAATTTAACAAAATTTGTGAAAATAATTAAGAATAATTTAATTTATCTATATAAAATTTGAGTTACATTTTAAAATTATGTAAAACTATTTAAAATATTAAAATGATATTTTTAATAATTTAAAGTTTTTAGGGGTTTTTATTCAATTAGCTCAATTTAAATCAATTCAATAAACTGAAAATTAGAATCGTAATGGTGACCCATAAAAAATTCTTAGTGGTTGAGGCCGTCAAAACATTTTCGCTAAAAATAAATGGAAAATAGATTGACTAACTATAAAATGTGATTAAAAATTATATTATATTTTAAAAAATTCAAACATATGATTTCATTCCTGTAAAATCATAGGCTATATGAATGAAATATATTTATATCGATTCAAATAAATCACTTTGATCATGACAAATAGCTCTAATTAAAAGGCGGATGCCTAGACAAGTCTAAACGGTCTAGATGTTAGACGGGACCTAGGCGGTCAATATGGGTGTGCACGGTTCGGTCCAGACCAAAATAAAACTCAATACAAAAGTTTCGGTTCGGACCGAACCAAAATTTTTAAATCAAGTCCACACATTTAGGAAAATTTATTCTTCTGTTCGGTTCAGTTCGAGATAGCCCACACATTTAGAAAAAATTATTCTTCCGTTCGGTTCAGGACAGTATCGAAATTTTCGGTTCGGACCAAATTAGTAGTTTTATTGAAATTTTTTAATTAATTTAATTCGATTTACTAGTATATTTATTAAACAAGTCAATAAAATTTTGAAAAGTAAAGTAAAAGTGCTAAATATTGAGTAGTCAACATCACATCAATTATAAATTCACCTAATTATTTTCAAATTACTAAAATAATACATATTTTTTTTAAAAAAATTATATATTTCAGTCTTGGTCTTCGTCCTGAACCGTACCAAAATATTTCGGTCCGGACCAAACTGAATTTTTAATTTCGGTCCAGAATTCGGTCCTCATAATCCAGGACCGAAATACCGAAATATCAAAATTTCGGTTTGGTTCAGTTTGGTCTTGATTGAATGAACTCCTCCTCAACAGTCAATGCGTTTTTACTAAAAATAAATAAAAATTATATTGGTTGACTATAAAGTGTAATTAAATATTATATTTTATATATAAAAAATTGATACATTATTTCATATATATTTTTATTCCTGTAAAACGGGAAGTAATATGAATAAAATGTATGGTTACAAATATAAATAGAATCACTTTAGTGATGACAAATAACTTTAGTTAAAGGCGAGTACCTAATCAAATCTAAAAAGGCGACCGCCTAAATTTTCCATATAGAAAATTTTTAAAACCACAATAAAAATTATATATATATCACAGACGTACATGTGAGGGCAGAGAAAAATTCGCACCAATAATATTTTGAAATTTTCTTGTTAGTACACTAGATGAAGAAGAGAAACTTCCATGAGTTGAAGACGTTTGGGTTCGTGAGTTACAGTAAAATATCCCGATTGGTACGTCATCACCTTGTAAATTTGTAGCAATTTTTTCAAAGTTCACCTGCTACTTCAATATTATATTGATTAAAACTCAACCAATTCTATTGGTTTGCTAAAATTAAATATTAGCAAAACATTTTCAAATAAAGTAGTTCCATGTGAAAAAAGATTGAAACTGAAAATTTGGATCTGATTTTGATTCGATCTTCACTCGAAAAAATAATCGGTTCGATCCGTTTCACTAAATGTAAAAAATTGAGATTTCAAATATTTTCGAATTATTGTTTCAACAAAATAATAAAAGAAATCCGAATGGATCAGATCTTATTCGACTTTAATTCAAAAAATAATCGGATTTGATTTGATCGATAAAATTCAAAATTTCGAGTTCGGATTTTTTTATCGATTAGCATTTAGTCCAAATCCAACCCAGCACACCCTAACTCCATCAAAATAGAGCCATCTAATATGGACTAAATATAACTTTTTAGATTATCAGAAGAGCGAGAGTAAGGAAAGCAAACACATATAGCATAGCCATGTCCCATTCAAAAGAAATATTCAAGGAATCATTTTATATGCATTGGGTGAAGCAGCACATAATAGCAATTGCAATTGCATTTATGTTCTTTTTCTTTGGTACAACTTTATCTATTCGGTTTGAAAAAAAAATCACTGTATGAAAAAAGAGTTATAGCAACCAAAGTGACAGAATCTCGTCTCAGCAGAAGAGACTATCATGACAATATTTTTCGTTGCTTGCTTTACATTTTTTTTTTTATTAGGTATACTTGTTCACATTGTGAAGACTAAATTATTAATTTTGTAACGAAAATCTATAGCAACAAATGGATTTAATATAGTGACGTGTTCGATAAAACATGCATGCTCTTGTAATTAAGTGTAGATTAACCAAATAAATATATATTACAGTTCAAGATAACAAAAACCAAACAAACAATTTTGCGTGGTTCACCTACTAACGGGCTAATCCACGGGGACCTTAGAACACGAGAGATGGGGCTTCACTGAGAATGAAAACCAGTACACATGACAACATCAATTTTCAGACTCAAACACAAGTAAAGCTATCACAAAGACGACAAAATCACAGAGAATCAAAGAAATCCCAACAGAGCGTAGAGAGAGAGAGAGAGTAGCAGCAACAAATTACAAATTCTCTCTCTAAAATATTAATAGTAGATAAAAGAAGATATATAGGTAGGTCAAAGCTGCAGCTGGATCCGAGTTGAGGCACGGACCTAAAACGGGTTAAAAGAAGAGAGCAGATCAGAGCAAATCCAAAAAGTCTACTGCAATGACCTACTTCCAGCACCTGTGGGCTTGACCCAGCCAATAAGAAGACCAAAAAGAATACAACTCTGAACCAAAAACAAGAAATGTAATATTACGATAATACTTCCCCTAATATACATTTCTAAATGCTACAAGCACTGAATAATCTCCATCTTTCATCCTAGTAACTTCATATCATTCTCTCTTGCCATCCTAGGTCCCAAGAACCTCATATTAAACCCAAATGTGTGGGAACAACCTTGGTGCTCATATCTGATGGATTTGCATCAGTAGGAATCTGCTCCACCTGCAAAATTCCGTTTAATATATCAAGCCGAATAAAATGATATTTTATTGCAATATGCTTAGTCCTATCATGAAAAACAGGATTTCGGCTCATATGGCAAGCCCCTTGGCTATCAGTCTACACTTTAGCTTTGGAGCCAAGTAATTCAATTTCCTTTAACAACCCCTGAATCCAAATGGCTTCCTTTATCCCTTCCGTCAATGATATGTATTCTGATTCAGTGGTTGATAAAGCCAAATCAAACAACAGTTTAGATTTCCAAAATATACAATTGCCACAAATTGTAAAAATATAAGAAGAAATAGATCGTCTGAATTCACAATCATTTGCAAAGTAAGAGACTGTATGACCAATCACACAAACATTTTCTGAGTATTTTCTAATTTCTAAACCGTAGCCCAGAGTGCCTTTAAGGTATCTAAAGACACCCTTAAGGGCTGACTAGTGCTCCTTGTCACGTCCGTAATCTAGGGCTATTTGTCTGCTTATTTTGAAAATTTTCCAAAATTTTTATTTTTTTTCGTTATAAGGGTAAAATGGGCATTTTAGAAAAAATATTAACTTTTCCGGTTTAACCAAATGATTTGACTAAGTTGATTTTTGGGTGGATTTTGAAAACAGTTTGATATTTGAGTCAATTATGTAATTAATTCTAAAATGGGGTTATTTTTCAATTAATTTATATACATGTGGGTTGGTGGTGATATTAACCACCCATATATATATGAAAAGGATGTCTTTAGAGTCATTTGCACCAAAACCTAGAAAGAGTGATTTTTACGTATTCATCTTTTCTCTCAAATCAAGAACACACTCTCATGGAATTCTAAGTCACAACTTTCAAGGATTTTACTTGGAGATTTGTGTTGCTTTGATTTATTCATCTAGGTAATAAATTCCTTCTCTGTTTGCTTTTAATCAACTTGATATTGATTTGGGGATTTTGTCATATTAGGTTTTAATGATTTGAACTTTGATTTCAACAAATTGATTTGGGGTTTTCGCTTATAATGGTTTGGGTTTTGAAACCCTTAATGTAATTTCGTAGATAGGTCTTAATTGGATTTTAATTGATTTGAATTGTTCTTTAGCATAAACCTTAACTTTTGTGAATTGGGGATTTATGAATTTATTCTTGATTTGGTGTAGACCAAGTTGGGGATCACTGACCGGAGTAGATTCGGTTGATTAGATTAGCGAATAAGGTTAGTAGCCGTATTTACGCCCTCACGTTTGTCTATTTTTGTTTGTTTGCTTGTATGTAAATTGATCAAATTTATACAAGACGAATTCTTATTGAAATACCTTAAATTGCTGCATTTTTTACATAAACTGTTTGGGTATATTGCTGCCATATTATCTGTTTATGATCGGACATGTGAACTAGTGTCGTTATCTGTCTACTATTTGTCTGTAATCTGAAATTGGAATTCTGTAATCTGTTAAAGTCCTGTCCTAAGGTTAATACGATAAGACTAGGATGCTATTAGGAAAAACTAGATGTATACATCGATGCGCGAAAACGTATATGGCCTTGATTGCCAACCACTTTCAGGATGCGACGACATCACTTCTGGAGCTTTGCACTGTCTGGATGCGACGACATCACTTCTGGGATCTTTGATCCACCATTGAGGGTTTAACCCTATATATCTGTTTTTGTTCCCGATTTTGTTATTAAATTAAGGACAGGCCTGGTAAGTTAAACACCTAAATAAATTGGTAACCTGAACTCTGTGATAATGGATTCGTTCTTCTTCTGATTATGTATGTTTGCACCGTTTTGGTTTGATTCTTTTGATGCTAGTTATTGTCTTTGAGTTTTAATTTTGGGTAGTCTTAATTGTGACTCCAAACTGGCTATAAGTGCTAGGAATAGACCCAACTGGATAGCTAGACTTTGATTGGCGAAAGACATAATTTGAATTAGGCTAAAAATGTGCCCAGTGTCCCTAACTGGACTGTATACCGGATTGTATACTAGATTGTCACTTAAAATCAGGAAAACTGGACTTTGGATGGTCTCTGGCCGAGCTCCTTACCGAGCTGGTTATCGAAATACAATTTGGTCAGCCTTGCGATCATTAGATTTACTTTCTGGCCAAACTTCTTACCGAACTAGCTACCGAACTGTAGTTCGGTATGAGTCTAAGAAGACTGTTCAACCCTGACCGAGCTCTTCACTGATTTGCATACCAAATTATAATTTGGTGTGTGTCTGGGAGACTTGAAACTCTTTGACTGAGCTTCATACCGGATTAGGAACCGAACTGTCACTTAAACCTGCCTTGGAATCGTATAATTGCTCTCTAACCGAGCTATCTACCGGATTGCTTACCGAAATATTATTCGGTAACTCTGGTGATGCTCACTGACCGAGCTACCTACCGGACTGTCTACCGAATTACAATTCGATAAGTCTGGTAGTGCTCACTGACCGAATTACATGTCGGACTGCTTACCGAACTACTATTCGGTTTCGGTCTCTTTTCAGAAAATAATTTGACAACTGTAAAGTCTTTTTCAGAAGGTAAATGCAATAATTTGTAATAACTTATCCTTAATCACTTAAAGGGGGTTATATTTGGGATAACTTGATTTGATAATCAACTTGTTTGCTTCTGTGTGTACCCTTTGGTTGTTAAGTAACCTGCATATGTGTGTGACATGCTATCTGATTAATAAGACGCATCTATGTGTGTTTGTTAAGCATTGGCTTACTAACTAGACATCTATAGTCTGACCCTTTTGTTTTGTATATTTGAACCCTTTTTGGGAATGGAATTGCTGAGTTCAGACAGTCAGGTGGGATAGCAGGATATCACTAGCATCGAGCATCACATCACAGTCGGGTACAAAATAGAAAGAAGTCTAGTTGAAATAAAATAGAAATGCAATCCAAGTCTGAAGAGGATGCCATGTGATGCTCGATGCTAGTGATATCCTGCTATCCCAACTGACTGTCTGAACTCAGCAATTTCATTCCCAAAAGGGTTCAAATATACAAAACAAAAATGAAAACAATGAAG
>CM062391.1:20153536-20245878 GCA_031304145.1 Cardiospermum halicacabum | reverse complement strand
CGACGTCAACTGCTATAACTATGGTTACTGAATTGAAATAATTATACTTAGATTCAATGATCAACACGATAATTGACTATAGACTTTGCTGGATTGATTTTTCTATCGATTTATTTCTCTATAATTTAATTTAGTTTATTTTGCCTATCAATTCCAAAATCTTAATTTCTTCACCGGTTATTCACAGAATTTAAATTGATTATATCGTTCTCTGTGGTTCGACCCTGTTTACTACTATCTTTAGTATTTAGCATGATTATTCTATTTTATCTTTGACGGATTCGACACACGTCAGCAGTTAGAAGTCATGATCATACTACTGAAAGGTCAGGACCCAAAGTAACAAGCAATAGACAAAAATCAAACAATTGATAGTAGATGCCCATAAGCAAAAGCCAAAATAATTCATATCATAATAGACTTCAAATTGTCACGTTATTATATAGTGGTTAGCTTACCAGGTTTGTCCTTAGCTTAATAATAGAAATCGGGAACAGAAACAGACAGATATAGGGTAAAACCCTCAGAGATGGATCAAAGATCCCAGAAGTGATGGCATCTCATCCAGACAAGAGTAGAGCTCTAGAATGATGCCGTCGCATCCATAAAATAGGTTGGCAATCAAGGCCAAATACACTTTCGCGCATCGATGTATACATCTAGTTTTTCCTACAGCATGTTAGTCTTATCATATTAATCTAGGACAGGACTTTTAGCATATTAAAGAGTTCATATCCCCAATTTAGTAGAGAGTTTGAATATCAATTCATATATTCGCATTAAAGCAGCAGAATCGACAGATAATCACAATATTTGCCAAATCAGACTAAAATATTACAGATATTATTTAACAGATAAACAACCAGAATTTTCTACTCAAATGCAGCAGGAGTAATCCAGTTGAAAATTTCAGATTATCAATTTATTATTAAATTAATCCTTCAAACAGAGAACAAATATAAAATACAAAAGTTGGGGCATAAACATGGCTACTAACCTTGTTCGCTAATCCAAAAATCACCGAAATCACTCCAGCTGACGATCCCAAATTTGATCTAAATCAAATCAAGAATTAAACCAACAATTCCCCAAATAAAAAGTTAGGGTTTACAATTCAAGCAACAATTAAAAACCCAAATGACACCCATTTAAACCCAAAATACATAAATTACATACCTAGGGTTTCAAAACCCAAATCAATTGAAACTATAACCCCAATTTCGGAAACCCTAGATTTATATAAAAATCTCAAATCAAAGTTGAGCGATTAAATCAAATAAAAAGGATTACAATTGTTACCTCGAACGAGAAAACCAAAGAATACAAGTTTTCAATCCAAAAAATTGAGTTCAAAATCTGCGGCAAGGGTTTTGAGTTGACAGAATACTAAGAACACGTAGAATGAATTTTTAGGTTTGTGTGAAGAATGAATTTGCAAACATGTCTTTTAACTTTTATACCTTTGGCAAATAATATCATAAACTCATAAGTTGCATTTGATTTTAAAATAACCCAAACTAGGAAATAGAAAATTCCCTTTTTGTTTTATAATTGTCCAAAAAGTCAAATTAGTCATGTTAACTTTTTTAAAATACCAATTTTATTGTTGAACGAAAAATAATCAAAAATTAAACAAAATTCAAGTAACAAAAATAAATTCTAAAAAATACGAAAAATTAATGGACGTGACATGTTGATTTTGATGTAATTTATTGACATGCTAAATCAAGTATAGAATTGTTACTAATAGTGAAGTCCAACAAACCATTGATTAGTATGTGCTTACTTTTTATTGGGTAAGTAATTTGCACATGAGAGTGTCTTAGGTGTTACATGTAACACACTATCTTACTATGTTACAAGTTTCACACGTGTGAAACCATAACATTCGAAATAAAAACGCGCGCTATTACAAAACATAACTTCGAGCGCTATTACAAAATATAATTTATATATCTGTGTCTGTACAACTATTATATGTATATGTTGAGATGCTAATTGTACCTGAATGGTTTTTTGTGCCTGCGAGGTTATTATATGTGTCTGTGATTTATGTATCTGTGTCTGTGCAATTCTTATATGTATCTGTTGAGATATTAATTGTACCTGTGTGGTTATTTTTTGTGCCTGCAAGGTTATTATCTGTGCCTGTATTTTATGTATTTGTGTCTGTACAATTCTTATATGTATCTATTGAGATGCTATATGTACCTGTGTGGTTATTTTTGTTCATGCGAGGTTATTATCTGTGCATATGTTTTATGTATCTGTGTCTGTGTAATTCTTATATGTATCTGTTGCGATGCTATATATACCTGTGTGGTTATCTATAACCATTTGCTTAATTTTATAGGGGAATTTAATAGACTGCGGTGTGATAGAGTTTTGCGAAGGTGGACCTCCGGTGAGAATTAGATTAATATGAAGCTATCAGTGTTATAGTTGTGCTTGTTTCTTACTTTACAAGTTACAATATGATGCAAATGGATTGCTTCCAAATTTACCTCATCAAATTGTCATTACAGTGAAGAATTATATCTCTTTAGCAGGACTTCATGCTGGTGAAGAATTATATCTCTTTAGCAGGACGTCATGCTGGTACTACTTGTGTTCCACTTTGTGGGGTAAGTAGTAATGTGAACTTCCATAGTGTAAAATCCGATTTGCTTTATGTCTTGCTTTTAATTATCCTGCTGATGTTACTGGTTAATGCTTCTGCAGTCTGGTATTTTCTGCAAAATAGCAAACGATCTTATCAAATCTGAGATTTATAGCGACTATGTTCAAGTATGTACTTTACCATTGAGTTTGTACTGTTTTAATCAAATATTTTCAGGTCATCTGGTTTCTACATCAACTTATGTAATATGGCTCCACACTTTATTTGTATGAGATTGCAGGATCATTTGGCTCCAAGTGGGTATCTGAAGCTTCCAAATGTAAGTACTCCTTCATATATTGAAGCACTAGTGCAATGAACACGAATTAATGAAGTACTAAAAATCTGAACCAACTATTTACAATCCAGGATATCTCCCACTATTTGGAAAAATGCAAGTTTCTTCCAAAACTTAATAATGAACACCCTGATCGGAGAAACTCCACCTACAAGGATAGATTTACTCGTTTACAGAACTTGGTGCTTATCAAAGTAATCCAGAACCAATATTACTCAAACATAGTAATGTTCTTCTTGTATTCATGGTGCATTTCTGTATTCTGACAGTTAAAAAACGACAAAGTTCTGATAACTAAGGAGACTGCTTGGTTCGGATATTTGTGTCTGTACAATTCTTATATGTATATGTTGAGATGCTATATGTACCTGTGTGGTTATTTTTGTGCATGCGAGGTTATTATCTGTGCATATGTTTCATGTATCTGTGTCTGTGCAATTCTTATATGTATCTGTTGCGATGCTATATGTACCTGTGTGGTTATTTTTGTGCATGCAAGGTTATTATCAGGTGCATTTGGGCTCTACGATGGTAATGCCATTGTTCATCCTCTCATTTCTTTAATAATGTTAGCATAGTATGGTAAATACATACATTATTCAATCCAAACACACCCCACTCCCCTATTTATCACACCAGACCAGACCTTCTTTATCTACAAGTCAACAACATACCATTCAGTATAACATATCTCACATTAACACAACTACAACCAAACCAAACCAAACCTCTCTCCCCCCATCCAATCCAATGTCCGACGACAACAACAATAGCCTTTCAATCACCGTGGAAAGAAACCCATCTCAGTCTCGTCTCTCCGAATTGAACATCAAGTGCTGGCCCAAGTAAATCATCTTCGAGTCTCTCTGTGTCTGTGAATAGTATTTTATAACAAAAAAAGACTAATATAGTTGTGTGTACAGATGGGGATGCTTGCCAGGAAAATATCAACTGAAGTTCGACGCAGAGGAGACGTGTTATTTGCTGAGAGGGAGAGTGAAAGTGTATCTAAAAGGAGGATCGTCAGACGACTTTGTTGAATTCGGAGAAAGCTTACAAAGAAGCATAGGCCGTGCTTTCGAAGCTCTTTGCATCGTCGGACCCGCAAATAGAGAAGGGAAGGTGCGTAGCAGTTCGGAATCCAATCTGCAATTCATACGTGTGTGTTGCTGAAACACAATAATTTATTGTATTTCAGAAACACCCAATACTTTACCTTTGCACATACTTGAGTTCTTTCTTTTTATTGGCTTGAATATGATAATTTTTTTCCTTATTATTTTAGGTTACGCCAATATGGTGGATGAGAGCTCAGAGATTTTGATGTGAAGCAATGATTTTAATATTCCCTTTTTGATATTTTGGTACAGGGTGTATGATGTTTTTGAATATGTGATAAAGTAGTGTAGTTGTATTCGAGTTTATATAGAGTTTTAATATTAAGTTGATTCATGAGTGGCTGGTTTTGTTATACATAACTTAGAAATACTAATTATTATTGTTAGATATATTCGAAATTTAATACCTAATATTAATTAAATTAGATATAAATTTTATTTAATTTATTTTGAAAATAAAAATAATTTAAATTATTTTCTTTTCAATTACTAAATAAATCAGAAAATATATAACAATGAATGGTTTTCTTTACTTCATGAAGAGGGATGCAGCAGCAAAACAGCTGTTAAACATTAGACCGTGAAGAAACGGACCTGACAGCAAGTAAAAGTTTAAATGATGAGAATTGCCCTCACCAGTCTTCGAGGGGCGTAACGGCATGTGATTTTATGTCTCTCATGTTCCGGGTTCGAAGGCTGGTATAATAATAATATAATAATAATGCCCAGCGATGGGAGGTATTTTAAAATACCTTTTTCCACTTTATTTTAAACCTCATCTCGAATTTGTCTCATTACTTTATTTTTAATCCTCCACCATGAGATTGAAGATAAATTATAAATTTTTTAAAAAAATTAATTCTAATTGACCTCATCTTCACTCCTAGTAAATTATTATAAATTGAAGATAAATAATAATAATAATAATAATAATTCTTCATTATTAATTTTGTGATATCTTTTAAAACGTGATATTAAATGATTTTTTACTTTTATTTCTATTTTTATTGTCAAATAAATATTAAATGTCTTGATATCTAAAAATTAATATTTTTTTAATATTATATACGATAACTCTGTATTTTAGTTAATTCAATTAATATAATAAATAATTTTTTTAAACACCAAATTTTAATTTCTATCTATTTTATATATATATATATATATAAATGGTTAAATTTTATTCCTAATATTAATTTAGAAAGTCTTAATTTTTTAAATTAAACAAATCTTAAGCCATTTACCATGTCATCATTTTCATCCAATTTGTTAGGACTAATTGTATATGATATTTTATCATCCTTATGAAATTTAATATATATATCTAACATGATAATAGGTAGTAAATTTGTTTCATTTGATTTTTGTTTAAAATATCACTTTTTTAAAAAATAATAATATTTTTAAGTAACTAATATTTTTAAATATTTATAATTTTTATAACATTATTTATTGATTCAATCATTTATTACAATAATTGTATAAAATTTTTAGGATAAAATTAATAAAGTTAAATTATTATTTTTATCATTAAAAAGATCATTATAATTTTAAAATATTATGAGAGTAAGATATAAATACTTTATAGGTTAAATTGTCCATAAACTCATTTTTAAGGATAGATGGATAAATATAAATAAATACATGACTTATCTTGTAGTGGGAAAATAACCTACGACCTTTAATGGTCAAAGGTAAGGTTGTAGCAACCCAAAAAGATTTCAGAGTTCCACAAGCAAAATGGGCAGAGCTCAATACCGGCCGAAAACACCTTTGGTCATAACTATTTCGGCCGAAATAGACCCACCAAGATCAGGCCCAACAGGCCTTCGGCCGAAGCAGGCTTAAAAGTCCCAACTACCATTTTCGGCCGAAGAGGACCAACGCCCCTTCTGCCGAAGAGGACTCATCGAACCTGCGGCCGAAAGGAGACCAAACATACCCAAATAACCACTGCGGCCAAAGAAACCAGATACAGGCCCGAATAGTACCAACAAGCCCAAACCTAAAGAGGAAACCAAATCCAAAGAGGAAACCAAGTCCAAGAAGGAAACTAAGTCCAAGAAGGAAACCAAATTCTAGAAGGAATCCAAGCCCTAGAAGGAGATCAAGCCCAAAAAGGAAGTCAAGCCCAATGAAAGACCAAGTCCGAAAAGGAGACCGAATCAAGGGAGAATAAGGAGTCCCAATCCAAATAGAAATAGGACCCAAACACCTCCTATAAATAGGAGGTAGGGATGATTAGAGGGGGATCCGAAATTTTGTTCATTAGAGCTAAACTCTGTGAGATTATCTTTATAAGCTTTTTAGCTATTTTCTCAAGCAATCTTAGCCTAATATTTGGCTGTGGTTTATTTGGCACCACATATCTAACTAGAATGAGCATTGAGATTAAACTTTTGTTTTAGTAGTATTGTAGACATTCCAAACTGTGATTCCGAGTTAAAATCGAACTAGATAGAGAAATGCGAGACCGAAATCGATGAGAGCATTGTAAAAACAAGTGAAATGTCATAGAGAACCCTTAGGATACTTATATCGTATTTATTGTCTGCATTCTTACACTCAAGTGATCTAGAACACAAAGGGGGAAATAAAAGAAAAACAAGAATAGAAGACTTGTTGGATTCTAGTCCGACAGATAAAATAAATTTACACACCACTAGAAGTCGAAGAACTATCTAAATCATGATCTAAATTATGATCGCGATGTTGATAGGTCACCGGAGCATGATACAGTGGCCTGGGAACAGGTTAGTGTCGAATTGAGTAGAGGTTCGTTAAGCAAACCACTACAAATATTTAAATTTTAACATAAAATATAATAAAATTTTTCATTAAAAAAAAACTCAAAAAAAAATTGAACTATGAACAAACTATTTATTATATTAAAAAATAATATTCTTAAATATAAATATTATATTCGATAATTTGCTTATCATTTTCTAGTAAAATTAGTTAAGTCAATGGATTATAGCATAATTATATTTGCACTACTTGTGTGATCGAAAATAAAATTGGTTAATTTTGAAATCGTAGTTGATAACAACTTAAAATGTCATTTTTAAGTATTGATTGTTACCTTTCCCACCATAAGTACTCTAAAATGTGCAATAAAAGAAATACATTGTCTTTATACAAGCAATATTGATAAGATGGCCTTGAGTTTGGATCTACTTTTTATATATATATATATATATATATATATATATATATAAAGGAGGATTTAGTTACTCTTTTCTTGTCTAGTTTGGTTTATAATTTTGTTTTCTTATTGAGGTGATACGCCCCACTTTAATTATTAGACCTTTCGGAGCCGTTCCTCAACTTTCACATTAGTATGATATTGTCGACTTTGGGTCAGGGTCAAGCCCGCACGAATTTGTTCTTGAGTACCACCGGCCAAAAACGTCATAGTAATGGAGTTCTCTATATATTTTATGTACAAAATATCATCCCTTATATTACCGCTGTGGTATTTGGTTTAGCACCCCAACATCAATTAGATTTTATGTTAACTATTAATATGAAATGTACAGTATATTCTTAGGTATGACAAATAATATTGTTTGAGAGGACAAAAAGTATTTGAGTTGATTTATTTGTTTATCAATTTTTTTTTTTGGAGATAATGCATATTTGGACCCCTGAACTTGGCATAATTTTTCAGGTGAAAACTTAAACTTTTCAAAGTTTTAACTGGACCCTCCAACTTGTTAAAAGTGTTTCAGATAGACTCTTAAACTTTTCGAGATTTCAACTGGATCCTCCAACTTGTCAAAAGTGTTTTAGTTAGACTCTTCTTAAAGTTTTCTGAGAAACAAAATTTATAACACTTTTGACAAGTAAAAGGATCCAATTGAACTATCTGAAATACTTTTAACAAGATGGAAGGTCCAGTTGAAACTTCAGAAAGTTTAAGTATTCACCTTAACAATTATGCCAAGTTCAGGGGTAAAAATATGCATTATCCCATTTTTTTTATTAATTGAACATGGTTGTTTGAGAGAGAAAATTGTCTTGTTGTTTGTAAGATTGTCTTAAAATATAAAGTTGTTGTCTTTCTTAAATCAAAGAATTCTCTAACCACGATATGTCTTTTGATCTGATCTTTGTGTGTTTGATTTGTTTTGTTTTATCATTGAATTTGTTATAAAAAAAACCTACAAATACTTTTGGCCTATTTGAATATTGAGTTAGATTGATATTTTTTATTTTAATTAATTCATATATATTTGTATTATAGTCTTATGTAATGTGCTTTTATTTTTCAATTTATGATTTAGATTTGGTAAATTTTAGAAACCATCGAATTGAAGTGTTAATATTTTTTTTCCACATTTTATTTTTCAAACTTATCACTCTATTGTTTATAATATTATAAAAACATATGTTGTAATATTTTTTGTTATGAATCTAATTATTTAAATGCTTTAAGGTTGTGTTTGAAAGCATGAAATTAAGAAAAAAATATAGGTAATATCAATTTTATAATTTAAATCAAATTCACTATTGAGAATTTTTAAATCTATAAATTAGAATTTCAATTTTTTATTTGGAAAAAATATAGAATTTCAAAATTATTATTATTTTAAAAAAATCCTGAAATTTATTTCATGATTGGTGACATCAAGACATTACATAACAATACAACAAATTGCAGTATATGCTATTGGAGTCGAATTCTGATAAGGTCTCGAACCCCTTCAAGATTTAGGCTTCTTCTTCTAGATTTTCGGTTGTTGGGTTTACTCTAGATTGTAATGAATCTTGTTCGAAGGAAGACCCAATCGTTGGGCCCTAACCCCTATGATAGAAAAAGCTGTTTTCCATATCTCAGCAGGTAAACCTTCACAGAAATCTAGTTGGCCCACTGAAAATATCTGTCGCATCTTTAACTAACTTCTAGCTCATTCCAGCTTGTCTTTTTAGAAGAATACCCAGACAAATCTTGGGCAAACCACTTAAGCTCACTATGTATATCAAACCCATTATTTCGACCGCAAGAGTACGACCCAAGATGTCAACTTGGACTGCCATGATTTTTTGATAACTTATAATGAGGGCTCAACATCTTCGACCGAAGCAATGGGGATCTAAGGAGAATATAATATGATGGTCCCATTAGTAACTCTCCTACTCCTGAGCTTATCTCAAAACTTGATTAGGTCAAGAATTACAAAGCTAGAATACTTCATCCTCAAGGAGAGCAAAACTAGATAGCGGCCGAAGAAGTCCAAGCGAGTTTCAATCAAAACACTATCTGGATGAGAATTAGGGTTCCTTTCCTCTCTCTTTCTCTTCTTATTTTATTTATTTACTTTTTTCTTCTTGAAGGGAAAAAAATATGATGTCAGATGACGTCATTGAACCTAATCATGGTTAAATCACCGATGGTTAAGTTTCACCAATTTAAAAACCCTTGTATCCCTCTTTTCTGCTAGGGAAGAACCAAAAAGAAAGAACTTTCTCTCTCTAATGATTGCTCTATCATCTCCGGATCTCTTAAGACGGAGAAGACACTTATTTAAGTCAAACTCCAGTTCCGAGGCCAGATTTTGACTTACTTTCACTCTCTAATTACTTCATTTCGTATTCTGAGTTCGTTAGAGGGCCATAGATTCAGTAGGCATAGACTCTTCTCCCCCACCATACCTGGAAGACTTCCAGGTTTACTACACCTCTTTCGCCTTTTCATATCCTTTCTTATCTCGAATTTAATTTGAATTTTCCCCTAAATATGATGAGGAATATGTTTCTATTCTTACTGTATTTTATATATAAAATAAAATATAGCTTTCGACCAAAAAGCGAATAGATGTAGATACAAACTAGCGTGTTTTACTATTGCGGTTGAGATTACTACAATCTACTAACAACCTAACAGTAATATAGCACAATTCAAGACTTGGTTACTTTCAATTGCATTAGTGATCGATCGAAAAGAAGTACATCGATCACTTATTAACTTGCCCCAAAATTGACCATACACTTTTGGGTTTAGGTGCCAAATAGAGGACCTGAACCAAACAAGTTCTAGCCAAGGTAAACTGCGATCGAAAGAGGCCATACTAGCTCTCCCCGCCCAATCATCTAGCAATGGGGAATGAAGTACCAACGGTCGCAGTGAAGAAACGATTTTTACCTCTAATAGGGGCTACCAACAAGCCGAAGCATAGATTGAGGCCGGAAACTTGGGAGTGACAATCGCAAGCTCAGAACCACACACAAGGCAACCATTTGGTGCAGCCAAAACTATTCTAGTCTCTCAGCCGCTTTGCCATGGCATACCTATAGTCGACCTTGAAAATCCTCAAGCTCCAGCTTGGCAAATCGATCGAAGTATTAGACCCTGCACCAGCTTATGTCGATATTCACGGACAAACCTAACCGATGCTTCCCTTCATCTTATGAAGATAAAATATGACATTGCCAAACGACGTGGAGCTCGCTTTACCAACAGACCAGGAACATCTTGGTTGGTTGGTCCCCGGTTAGCACTTTTTCTATTTGGATGCACTCGAGACCGACATAAGGTTTCCTATTAAAGGACTAGCAAAAATTGTGCTAGACCATTATAGATTAGCTTCAAGCCAGTTATACCCCAGTCGGTGGAAAATTCTTCTGTCGGTTGACATGCTTGGTTTGGCACAAGGTCTTCCACCACTCTCAATCGACGACTTCTTACAAAGCTATTTTCTACGTGATCATAATCGAGATAGAGGCCGTTATAGCATATATACGAGGTCAAAAACCTTCGCGCTCGTAGCAGATTTACCTAGTTGGGATGATTTGGTCTGGAAGCTTTCTTACTTTTAAGTGAGAGGGAACGTGTCCGTCAGAAGCGAGCCATTGGTCCCTCAATGGCAACTGATTGGTAACATTGTATACCCTACCAACATTTTTTCAATCACAATACTAACATAAACTCTTATTTTAGCAGATCCTAGTGACCTTAGTAGGAAAAGAGACTTCAACGGAATTCGTCAGATAACAACCCACTTGCTTGCGGCCATTGGAAATCTTTAACCGATCCAATCAAGTTGTACCTTTCCTTCCTCTAATCAGGTGTCAAGTCCCGGATCGAAGGTAGGCTTATACCCTTCCTAAATCCGTATTTGGGTGGACCCTTACCGGGGTATCCACTGAGAAATTATTAAGGCCCCAGTTTCTTGACCTTGTGACTCTGTTAGAAGAATCAGTGGAGACCGCAATGAGGAGGGCACAAGGCATCTCGTTCAATGACATAAAAAATACGATGAGAGATCGCAAGAACCAAGGGCGAAATATACTCCCAAGAACAAGAAGAACGCAACCGATAAGAACATAATCTAGACCGAAGTTTCCCCCACAACAAGTAGAAACGTATAGACGATAGAAAAGAACTGCTGAAGACGAATTGACTCGAACGCTGGAGTCCATTTCTTTGATGGACCACCCGGAATCCGGCTTACACTTGCTGATTGGAAGTAATCTCGACGTCGATGGCCAAGCAATTATACCTTGCAGCTGAATTTCCTACTGCTATATGACACTTAATTACACAATCACCCTTTATATCTCTTTTTTTTTTTGCAAGCAGCCTTCGTGGCTTTTGAGACTAGCCATCAATTCAGGTGGGTGAGGAACCAGTTTGATATCACCAAGGGTGAACTAGTTACTATTCGGTTGAAGTTGGAGCAGAGCCAGGATCGGCTGAAATGTGTTCTATCGAAGGTGGAGATGCAAGGCGCGTCAATTGCTGACTTAAATGACAAGTACAACAAGCTTTTTCCGAGAAAGTCGGGCTATATGATCACATCCGTATGCTCGAGGAAGATGTTAAGGTCATTAAAGCGGCTGCCCACCTGAAGAAAAAATATGACCTGTTTAACGAGTACGAGCAACATGGTGGGACCGAATGGGATCTCGAAGATGCCTACGATTCTTGGGAGTCATTTGTCAACTGTGATGATGGGGCCGCATAGGAAGAGGAGAAAGAAGAAGATGGAGACAATGAGAAGAAGGACAACGATTTTCCATCCAAGCAGAATGAACGGGCTAATGATGACTAGTGACTTAGCAACACTCGCACTTTATTTTTATTTTATATTTTCATTATTTTTGCGGTTGACGTGGACCACATTTTAAGCTTTCAGTTTCTTTTTGAAATTTTCAGAATTTTTAGTTTAATTAAAATTTTGGATTCTTCCCAAAGTAGCTATAGAGAAAGCGGGGAAAATAGTTCAGATATCACATGTATGGTCGATGCCCTGTATGGCCAAAACCCATGTATGGCCGAAGCCCCTGTATGGCCGAAGCCATTCACATATAAATAAGCACTTCAAGTCATTTAATTGTTTAACTACGATTTACCTCTATCCCTATGCATGCTCTGGATTCTACTATAGGCTATCTTAAGGGCAAATATCCATTAATAGTTTCTAGATTATTTCTGAATTTCATTCAGCTTATCAAATCCAATTTACAACAGTCTAACATTTAATTCTAGATTATCTAGATTATGACATAACAAGTAAATAAGGCATACAATTTAAAGGATAAAAATTCTACCCTCTATAATTTTAGGAATTCTAATAATTTTACTTAAGAAGGTAAAATGACGCAAAAACCCTTTACAATTCATTTTGACTGGGATGCTGATGACCCTAATCCATGGGAATGGCAGGAAAAGATATAATATTATTTCTTGACAAGGTCTAAAATAACTTAAGATCTTTCTATAGTGCGAAGGAAATAAAATTAGAAATCTTGTTGGAATTAGGGACCAAAAACAGAAAAATTCAAAATTGACCTCTAAAATAATTCAATTTGAGCTAGTTAACTGTGCAACACGGCCTTCAGCATCCTGCTGCAAACTCAAAGTTGTTTGTCTCACAATTCTCTTTCCAGAAAGCTAGGAGATGACTGTCACATCGGGAGCACGAGCATGCACTTGACATCGTCACCCCTTAGTTTAGTTTTATTTCACTTTATTTTAAATTGCCCAAATACTCTCTATTTTGAGTATTATTTGATGTACTACGTTAGTTGCTAGATATTGGAATTGTAAATGTTTTATTGGATTGTTGGATATTTTTCAAGTTAATAAAATTATTGCTGGTGTTGGATTTTGGAACTATAGGATTATTTGGTACCGTTTTCTACTATTAGAAAGTGCTTTGTTATTGTACAGATTTACATTTGCATTGTGGTGTCAGGCCTTCCGTCATATTAAACATCATGGTAGGGGTTTTCTGTTACAATATGTGATTGCCTTCGAGATCTTATTTTATTTCATGCATGCTATCATTATCAAATTTTGTATTTTCCTCATGCCATAACAATTTTGTAAAACTACTTTTGTATTTCATTAGCTCTTATAACAATGAGATGAAATGATATTAGCTATGGTATTAACTATTCTAATACGATTGTTACTCAAATTCTATTTGTAATGATTAGAGTTATGTTTTACATAGTACAATGTGACATTACAACTATGGAATTTGATTCGACTGTGTATTTGAATATAGTTATATAGAAGGGTATTGAAATATAAATTGAAAGCATGAATGTTACACTCGTAGAAAATAGGCATTTGGGAGCGGATGTCTTTGTAACGGTTGGAAAAATGTTCCCTAAAGAATGTACAGGAACGGTTCTAAAAATGTTCTTGTCACCGTTCTATAAACTCGTTTAAGGGAACGGTTTCAAACTATTCCATATTACAAAAGGAAAACCGTTCCCTATACATGATTTATTTGATCTCAAAAAACCGGAACAAATAAGTCTTTGCAAGTTAATTGGATATTCATTCTGCCATCTGCTTAACTTGGCTAAGAGATAATGTTATACCAAGACGCAAAGGGAGTAGGTTCACAGTGGATGAAAAGAAGTTTCTCCATGACTTTGTTCAAGATCAGTTCATCCATCTAGGGCAGTTAATCTTTTCTGAGTTAAAGAAAAGGCTAGCTAATATGAGAAAGGAGAAGAGTAGACAACATACTCTTTACTTTCCATCTCTCATTACTAGATTGATGGAAAGATGTGGAGTTAAAGCAAGGAAGAAGGATAAATGGCTTTTTGATTGAAAGCCACATACCAGTGAGCTTGAGTTAAGAATTTGGGAGAGTAGGGTTTGCAAGGATCCTTGTGATGAAGCCATAAAGAAGGTGAGGGAGTTGAAGGCTCTTAGGGAAACCAAGAGGGGATCTGTAAGGAAGAATAAGTTTTCCTCTCCACTTACTGTACCAGCTCCAGAACCGGTCCAGCATAAAATTTCAGATGGTGATTACAGTGAGGAGAGACCAAGGGGACCACTCACTAGAAATCATTTGGAAGACATGGTTAAAGCTCTAGTTGACAAGAGGGTTGAAGAATGGATTTCTCAGTTTTTCAATCAAATTTTTGACCTTCAAGAATTTGTCTCCTAGAGTGCGTTTTATTAATTTTGCTGGAGGCATTACTATTCATGAGACACCTATATAAGAAATCGGTTTTGGTAATCGGAGTACACCAAGTTTTCAACCGGGAGAATTTTTTGACAGTAAACCTGAACCCTCAGGACCAGACCATAAAATAATGTGTCAGCAATGAGGAAATTTTTGGACAAGGATGTTGTTTTAGATGAAGTTCATCTCAGAAAATATTAGGGTAACCAATTTGATTTGGCCATGGAGAGTGCATTAGTAATATTATGGACAAATATTAGCAACAGTTAGACAAAGGCAAAACAACGGCACCAGAACTAGAAAGAGTTGAGATAGATGAATCTGATTCTTCATAGTGTGAAGAAATTGACATAACAACAATTGAAGAGCAAAGTAGGTTGCTAGGTTTTTATGCTGAAGCTGCTGGCAAACCTGTGTCAACTAAGGAAATGGGCGAAGGGTCTAGTACACTTTTTGAGGAAGATTTGCCACACATTGGTGATACTAAGGTTCCAACTAAAGCTCAAAAAATGGCTGCTACTGAGAGTTTGTTTTACACTGTCAAGTTCAAGAATCATTCGAACTTGTCAAATGTTCTGCACCTACTCAAGTTGAAGATTCTGCAGGGTTCATTCCAAGACTGCATATTCTACATCCTGAAATTCCGAGATTGGTGAATATGGTTAGAGTGGGTCAAGTCCTGGAAGATCTTTTGAGGTTTGAAGATATGGAAAGTGTTTTAAATTCCCTAGCAATAGTACCATATTTGCAGCCGGTTCCCTTGTCTCAAGTACCCTTATTTGAAGAGGATGAAGATATAAGTGAAGGCAGTACTTGGTCTGGTAATGTTTTTAATGAGGTATTTTATGTGGAGATTGTACGTAATGTAACTCAAACAATGGGGGGAATTATTTGGCAAGTCGTGATAGCATGGAGGATATTAAAGTTGAAGCTGATTCTGCTATTTTGGAATCACATGCTAGAGAGGCAAATGAAGTTCTTATGGTAACTTTTGAAGATTTTGCCGGGATCCAGATTTGGGATAAGAATTGTAATCCTTATTTTAGGGATAAAGAGAAAGCGATGATATCTCCTAACAGACTTTGGATAGATTTCTTTCTACATATTAGGGAATTTATTGACAGAAGTTATATTCCAATAATCCCTCCTTCAGTTGGCAGGAAAAGGAAGCATATTGTTGTTGAACCTGATGAAGATAGCGAGACTAAAGCAAGTTGGAAGAGAAAGCCTACTACATTAGCATCTGGTGAAGACAGTGAGGGTGAGAAAAGTAATCCTGGTCAACCCAATCTTGCAAACCAACAAGATGTTGAGGTTTCCACAAGAAGGAAACACACAAAAAAGGGTGTCTATAAAAAGAAGAAGAAGAAGGTGAATGCAAATTCTCAAAAACCTGTGGTTCCTCAAATTTCAATGACTCTTTCAAAGTTTGAAGAATTTTAAGCATATCCATCAAGATCTCCTACTAATGCTCCCATTTGAAGGATAATTGTAGAAGAACTAAAGCTCAAGAAACGGGTTCTTTCTACAGCTACGACATCAACTTCTCCAACAAACCCAGTTGCACCTCAATTTAGAAGGATGAGATTGCTTCACAAATCTCCATAGAAAACTCATCCTCTGCAGTAGATCCATCTTTGGAAGATTTTTAATCTGATATCTTGTATTTTGTAAAATTTTAATCATTCAGAACTTCTTGTTATTTGTTTAAGTCTGATGATTAAGAGTCATGTGAATGTTTTTGTGTCATTTTGGTTTATTTTGCTTCCTTTTGGAAAGAGTAAGGTGAATGATTTTTTTAAAAAAAAACTGTCAAAAGAGTAATGTGATTGTTTATGGTTATTATATATTGCAAATGTTACAGTTCAGGGATTTTCAAGTTTTAAGTTGGGGGTTCTCATATTTCCATACTTAGGAAATACTTTTTTTAGGTCTGTCAATTGTATATGTGTTCATTTGTGAGAAAATATTTCATCACTGTTGGTCAAGAAGAATTTTAAACTCCAAATTTGATTTAGCATTATGGTGACATCTGAGCATTTCGCCAAATACTTAACCGGAACCAAGCTACATGGTGTTGTAAACTTACGAATTGAATTAAAGCACGTGGGCGATATTGAGATTATTTCGCCTCACATCTCTCCATGGACCAAACGAGTTTCATATGCATCGCCTACTGCTGATTCTGAGCATTTTGGGTAAAAATGACATCTTTCTTTACCTTTATAACTTGCTTCTAACTCTGGTAATGTTTTCTACTTCGCCCTTTACTACTGCCTGTAGAAATTTCAAATTCAGGCTCAATAAACATTTCGCCATGATATATCGCCTGATATGTCACTCTAATATGGCAATTTAATTCTTTTAGCCTATTTACCTTTGATCTATTTCGCCTTGTTTTTCCTACTTTATTTCGTATATGTCGCGATAAAAGGTACACTTTCTTAATCTCTAGATTTATGTTATAACGAATTTAAGCATCATCTTGACAATTTTAGAAATTTAAAAGATAGAGATCTCAGCATTAAGGATATGATTTTTGGCCATGTAGGAAAGTTTAGAAGTAGATTTATAGACCAAATGGTTGTACATGAGAAGTTAGATATATAAAGTATTAGGTATGATTTGACATTTACTTTTATTGAGTATGAAGGGATTAAAGATGTCATGAAATATCTTAATCTGGAAGTAAAATTTATTAGTAGGAACATCATTGCATATGATATTTAAAAATTTTATGAAAGGGAAAATAAAAATTTGAAAGAAATTTTGGAAGGAATTAATTGTAGGATTTTCCTTTCATCTGATGTTTGGACTTCTTGCTCTATTTGCATAACCATTTATTTTGTTCATAAATGGAAGTTACATAGTAAACTTTTAGCTTTTGCTTATTTCCCCACTCCACATACTGAGATGCAACTTTCCAATTCAATTTTTGAAGTCTTAAATGATTGAGGAATAGAACGTAAGATATTTTCCATCACTTTAGACAATGGATCTGCAAATGATAATATGCAACATAAGTTAAGGAAAACACTTTGGTCTATTGTTGGTTTATCATGCAGGGGAAATGTTTTCATGTGTGTAATTGTACACACATTCTCAATCTTATTGTTTAAAATGGATTGCTTATTGCAAAAGATGCTTTACCAAAAATTAGGAAGAGTTTTAAGTATCTAAAGGGATGGGTAGTTAGAAAAATAAAAGGTTAATCCCAAAAACCCACCGTAGGTTTGGGATTTTCTCAAAAAAAAATACCACACTAGTATCGTTTTTGCTCATTTTAAAACTATTAGGTCAAGGATGTTAAAATTTTTAGATAGGTTTTATTATTATTATTTTTTATTTACTTTTTACTTTAGTAGAGTCTAAGAAACAAGACTAATAGTAGCAGTCTCTCGGCGATTAGTGGTTGAACGAAGAAGATTCTATGAAATTAAGAATTGTTAAAAATTTATTTTTCTATCATTTGTCTTTCGTCCAACCACCAATTGTGGACAGACCACCACCATTGTACCCATCACTTGGAGCTCCAACAAAGTACAAAATTCATTTTTAAAAATTGTTACATTTTTTGTCCTGAAAGTGGTAGAATGAGAAAAAATAAATCTAGTGTAGTTTTTTTTGGGAAACCACCAAACATGTATTGGTTTTACTGGATGATCCCAAATGAAAATTTAAGGATTTTAAAAAATATAGGCGACGTTGAAAGTGTAGTTCGTTTACGTACATATGTGCCAAAAGATGGTACTCTATATTTTTAATGCTTTAATGTGCCTTCAAATATAAGCGTGCATTCAATCACATGAAGACATGTAATAATAAATATTTTGAGATGTGTTCATCTGAGGAAGAGTGCACTAGAGGAGAAAACATTTTCCAGTTCCTTTTTACTCTATCACTACTTTAATATCAGGTACTAGTTATCTTACTTTAAACTTGTACTTTCATTAATTTTTGAAGATTGAGAGTCTTTTGATACGAAATAAGAATAGTAGTGATGATCTTATCAAGAAAATAATAGAGATCATGTGAGAAAATTTTGACAAATATTGGAATTAGTATAGTGAAATCTTATCATCAGGTGTTGTTCTTGATCTCGTATGAAACTGGCAATGATGGAATTATGTTTTGAAGACATTGATAGAGTTGGTACAAGTTGCAGAATGGACAAGCTGAAAAGAAGTATGTTACTTCTGTAAAATGATTATGTTACTTCATCACCATAGTCTTCCTCGTCATCACCTATACAATCAAGTCTAATAAGATCCACTAGTGGCTTAAGTTCTATAAAAATTGAGCCTACTATTTATGTAAGTTTTTCATTTAGTTTAATTTTTATTTGATTTTTATTTTATCATACTAATAATTTAGTTAATAATTTTCATTGGATATGATACGTATAAGTAGTCATATGAGACTACTTGATTCGCTTTCTAAGAAAACTCAATTGGAGAAGTATTAAGACAAACCACCTGTAGAATATATTGATTTTGTTGATTTAGATGTTTTAACTTGTTGAAAAAATAATATATCAAGATTTTCTGATTTAGCTCGAATGACAAGTGGTGTTATTAGCATCCTAGTTACTATAGTTGCATCTAAATCTGCATTTAATATTAGTTCTAGTGTTCTAAATAAATATCGTAGTTCTCTTCTCCTAAATAAATGTTCAAGCTTTAATTTGTATACGTAATTGGCTTCATAGATATGCTCTTATAAGTAAGTTTTTATATTTTGTAAATACCAATTTAATTATATGAGTTATTGTTATGCTTTAGTTTAAATAAAATGTACGTTCACTGTTAATTTTACTTGATGGTGAGAAAAAGATGGAAGACCGATCAAATTTAATAGAGGGCTCAAACATTATTGAGGTAGATGAAGAATATGAAAACTTTCATTAAAAAAATTCTAATGAGCTAGGTGCGTTTTCTTTTTCAATAAAATATCTCAAAATTAGAATATAGAATAATAAATGGAGTTGGTTGATATTTTAAAATACTAGAAAAAGAAAATTGTATAAGTTGTTTGGCTCTTTTGTATTTGTTTTGTATCTTAATTAAATTGATGTTAGTAGGCTTATGAGTTTTTTGTTTTTTAGAAGCTATTATTAAATTTTGAAACAAGATTGCTCTTTTTATTGTGAAAATTGAAAGATCAATTTTTTTTTCTTGCTAGTATGCTACTTCTGATTTGGTTGAATTTCGTAGGTTTGTTTTGTAGAGATTTCTTATTATTTCATAAAAGGAAATTTATGGTTAATTAGTTTCCTTTTTGCTCCTATTTTACACTAATATGCTTAGTTGTGAACATGTCTAACTTGATTATATCAGCCAATAAAACGCTGGAAAGAATTGTTGGTGTGAAGTAAGATAAAATAACATTTTGAAATGGATAACTTTGAGTGAAGAGATGAGATGTATTTTTCTAATCATTTTTGTATTATTGTTAACATAATAATGATGTTCAGACTTTAGAGGAGTCGTTCAAGACATCCAAGTACTACAAGCAAAATATGTTGATTTATTTATTAGAGAGAATGTTTATATCTTTAGTGATATTAATTCATAACAAAATCTTGCTTAGATCATTAATAATGTCATTTTACTGGTTTCTTTGATAGATGGTTACTAAAATGTGCGGGGAATATGACCATCTATTAAGAAGTTACTAAAATTGATTGAAGAACTGCATATTATTTCTACTATCTTGATAATAAATAAAGGATTGGTGTGGTGTATTGTTATTATCTATATACTTTTCTCTAATTAATACTATTAGTTTGATCAAGATTTCAATTTTAAATAGCCTTTTGGTTAATGTTCTAACTAAATTTATTTCACAATAGTGTGCCTTTGGATGCTTATGGAGACTTGTCCACTATTTACTATTATATGGTGATGATAGACTATGATTAAAGATAGTAGTATTATTGTTTAGTGGTCTGTTCTTTTTATTTTTGTACATACTTATCTTTTCTGAACAAATTTATATAAATTAAATCTAATAGTCGTAACATTTTGTATATTGTCACTTATTGTACCATTTAATTTTTTTTCCATTCAAATGGCACGTTCAATATTTTTTTTATGGGACAAACCATATCCGTCTGGGGCTCTAAGGGGCGGGCATGGACAATGAAATTTGGCACGTATGTGAAACAAGTTTTTATGGGCATATTCACGTTAAAGTTTGCGGACTTAATGAGTCGGGCATAGGCGGGCTAGGTTAGCCCTTTTGAAAATACTAGTCTCGACTCTTTGACGTTCTTCAAAACCTATTTCAACTATGAGCACTGAGGTCTACATTTATAGTGCTCAATTTACAGCATTTAACTTGGTGAGTTGAGGATACTTCAAGGAAAGAGTATTTTCCCTTGAAGTCATTTTTAAAGGAGCTCTAATACACCTTTATTTGAATTTACAAGCTTACACACAAAGAACAAGATGAAGAATAAATAATAATAATAATAATAATAATAATAATAATAATACTGTAAATAAATATATAATTATTTTTCTTCTTTGCTTATGTCATTTACAATTGATTTACACTCAATTTATAATAAAATTTCTATGCTAAAATTAGTAAAATACAAATATAACGAATAATAGAAAATAAATATGAATTAGAAACCATTAAATTAATTTTATTAAATTAATTTATTTTCTTCGCATCAACTTTACAAAATTTAACACTATCGGAGCTCTAGCAAGCTCTGATAATCGAGACCCAACTTTTACAACTCTTATTCAATCTCTGATGTCCATCAATTGGTAGAATCAATAGGGTTGTTAGAACCGATAATAAAGTAACAAAAGATATTTAGAGACAACACAATATAAAAATTGCAAATACTTAATTTTATAACAAGAAGTTCTCCACTCTCTTTTATTATTTGGAAGACTAACGAAGTCTGTTCTTAGTATACAACTACGTATTTTTAAAAGAATCAATATTTAATAGAATTATTTCAAAAAGTAGAAACATACTTGATCAGAGTTTTTGTTAATTTTGGAGAAAGAGAAGTAAAGAATAAAGAAATAAGAAAAAAAAAATTATTTCTACGGTTTTTTTCCTTCTACTATAGACACATTTTGAATCATTATGGTAGTTTAGGACTCACTAGAAAAGACACGTCTCTTCTATGGCTATATTCAGGCGGTTGAAATCAGTGGTTTCAAATGACTGTTCGGTAATAACGATAGTGCTTTTAAATAGCGGTTAGATGTAAAATGACTAAAAAGGATATTATTTTATTTTAAAATTTTATTTGCTATACCAAATTTTATTAAATATATTATGTTAAATTTAAAATTTATAAAATTAATATATATTTATAATTCACTATAGTTATTATTATTATTATTATTATTACTACTACTATTATTATTATTATATGGTAACTCCAAAGAGTAAATATAACACCTATAAAAAAAATTCGAATTATAACTAAAATTCTAAATACATAATAATTAGTAGCATTAAAGTTGTAAGGTTATGAATTGAAATATTTTGATAGCATTTGAGCTAACGTTATTTGAAATAGCGTTTTGAAAACCACTGTGTATATCACTAACCGCTAACTTTGACCGCCATTACCAAACGTTCATTTTCCTAAAACGCTATTTTGATCGTTGTTTAGCCCGTTAAACGCTATTTCAAACGCGGTTACCGAACATAGCCTATCTCATTGTTTAATTCAAACTAGTAGTATTTGAATCAAAAACAAATTGAAAATTTCATGCAAAAAGAATAAAAATTTGAGTTAGTTAAATCTCTAAAAACCCCAAGACCATCTTTTGCTATATATATATATATATATATTATTCCCTTCTTTTTCTTTTTTTATTTCATTGACTAAATCAGTTAAGGGAGAAAAATTTCGCTACTATTTTCCGACTACTAACGATTGTTTTAAATTTTTAAGCACTTCGAAATTAAATAAGTTTCTAAAGTGAACTATAACCTAATTGACTGTTGGGTAAGTAAATGTGTACTATTCCATCTTTATAATAATATCAGCGCCCTCCGTGGATGTACATGCAATTCGGGGAACCATGTAAATCTTTAGGTTTACTCTTTCTTTAGATTTGTTATTATTTATTATTGCTGCGATTGAATAATTGTTGCATATTTCTCGATTAGGTTAGCATAGTTTATTCTTACAATCAATTAGGGTTTTTCCCAAAAAATTTTAATCAAAAATTTACGTAAAAGATAGTCAACATCTTTGAAACTATAATTTTTAATAATAGTTATTTAAACTCTTCAATTTTTTATATTATTTTATTTTAAAAAAATAATATATTATAATTGAGTAAACCATTATATAGGATGAATTTTATACATAGTTCTATTTAAATTACGATATTGCTGTTATAGACAAAAGAATTAAAATGACATAAAAAACGATTTTAAAAAAAATTGACTATTACAGTGAAATGTTATTATTTATAAAGGTTTGTTATAATTAATAATAATAATAATATAATTAATAATAATAATAATAATAATAATAAAATAATTATAATAATAATAATAAAATAAGTGAAAATTCTTTCAAATGAGATTTTTAAAATTTAAAATACAATTATAGGCCTGTTTTGGAAAACATACAAAAACAGGTTTTTTAAAATTTAGTTTTCACTCCATAGGCCAAGTTTTCCAAAATACCCCTGAATCTTTACAATTCACAAATGCTGTAAATTACGCTCACAGTTTGTGAATTACGGTCACAGTCTGTGAATGACCTATGGAGTGAAATTCAAACTTTAGTTTTGCAAACTTTACAAAAGTGGTCTATAATTGTATAGTAAACTTTTTATGGCCTATAAAAAAATTTCAATAATAATAATAATAATTTGTGATAATAAGCAAAATTAGACTTTTTCAACTTTTTTTTTTTAGTTTTAGACCTGCCCTAAATTTTTTTACATTTTTAAACTGTTTTATAAAAAAAAAAATTGCAAAACTAAACTTTAAAAAAAAATTTGCAGAAAATGAGCTTCCCCGTATTACTACCGGAAAGCAAGCAAATTTCAATCAGCTTCCTGGTGTGTAATACAGAAAAGCAAAATTTTGCTTCCCTGTATTACACATCGGGAAGCTGACTTGATTTTTGCCTGCTTCCCTGTGTGTAATACAGGGAAGCAAAATTTTGCTTCCCTGTGTGTAACATCGGAGCTTCCCAGTATTTTTTCTCGGTATTGAAGGGTAAAATGGTAATTTTTGGTCTATTTTTTGCAAAAAAAAAAATTCAAAAAGATTAGTTTTGTAAAAATTTTAATGTTGGTCTAAAAATATAATTTTTTTAAAAAAAAAATCTAGAAGTGCAAATCACCCTAATAATTTACCATGAAGTAGAAAGTAACCCGTCATGTTAATTTTTTATAAAATTTGAAGGTGACCCGTGTGGAATCTGTCAATAATAAATTGTGGTTTACGTAAGTAAATGGAAAGTTTGATCAATTCCTATTGAAAGGTAGTAAGTTTTAATATCACAATCACTAGTTGGAAATGTAAGGATTTAAATAGCGGATTCGATTGCAAAATTATAAATTTAATCAAATGAATAATTTGTTTATCATAATTTTAAAAATAAATCATATCAATTTAATAAATATAGTTATACGGTAGACCAATCTCTATTGACATATTAGACTCATTTTGCTTTGCACTTTGAAACTTCTCCTAACATATCAGTAACTTCAATCAGAGGCCGAAAGATTTGACCACAAAATAACACTAAACCACTGTGACAACTTGCAATTTAAGTAAAATGGTGTATTACACTAATTGCTGCGTATGTATGTTCAACTGAAAAATTATCAATTTAATTTTAGTGTTTAACAAAATAAAAAATCTATTTAATTAATCAAATACGCATCAATCAATTTAGTAGGTTCAACTAATTGAATGATCGTGATTCTAGATTTTTTTTCCTCAAAAAAATATTTTGTAACTAAACTATATTTTAATTAATTCAAATCAACTCTCCATCCAAAGCCATTCTTACCATGATCTTGATAATTTTAATTTTGTTCACTATTAATTTTGCATTCTCATCAAAAATCAACCCCAATATTTTATATCCTCACGCCAATTATCATAAACATCAATACCAATATATTTGGTTAATTGTATCATATAAATTACATGCATGCATAATGATTCACAACCATAACCATTTACTGTGATGATTCACAACCATAACATATTCACAAAACTAAAACAAAAAGTAACATAATCTATTTAATTTTATTGGACCCAAAACCATTTATTAAAACTGAAATTGATTACTTAAAAATTGTTCTTCAAAACTCAATTTTCAATAAAATTAATTCATGGAAAAAATTGTACTGCGAACTTTAAGTTGACCATTTAACAAAAATAACTTCTTTTCTTTTTTCCTTTTTCTACTTTGTCATTTTTCATTTTTTATTTTTTATTTTTTTATCCATTAATCCCATTATAAATATTTAATAATTCCAATATTTTCATACAATTAAAAAATATATTTCATTTTCATAACAATATATTATAAAAATACCGATAAATAAATAAATATATATATATATATTTATTGCACCATAAATAATTTCTTTTTTTTTAAAACATTTAATGATGAGTGAAATTTAAATATATTTATATTTACAATTGATTTTAGGTAATAAAGAAGATATTTTAAATTCTAGTTAAGATGAATAAACATATAACTAATAAGATATTTTTAATATTAAATTAAATTTTAAACTAAAATAGAATTTAT
Source organism: Cardiospermum halicacabum (assembly GCA_031304145.1). Taxonomy (NCBI): domain Eukaryota; kingdom Viridiplantae; phylum Streptophyta; class Magnoliopsida; order Sapindales; family Sapindaceae; genus Cardiospermum; species Cardiospermum halicacabum. The sequence goes on along the minus strand of CM062391.1, from coordinate 20,220,596 downwards.
CTAGTGTCTTTATCATTTTTATTTTTTTTATAAAAGTATTGATGTTATTGTTTTAATTCATTATAACATGTCCCGATAATAAAATTATTTATTATAATCAATGTTCCACATATTCTAACTATTTCTATAAATATATGCATATTAAATTTGCGTAAATAAGACCAAAAATATATGTGAAAAGTATTAATTTAATTTTTTAAAAGAAGTCAATAAATAATATTCAACTCAAATATTTGAACATTTAATTTTTTATTTTTTATTTTTTTACATCCTCCTATGTAGTCAATTATATGATAATGATAATATAAATATTCATCCACCAAATTTTGACTGGATTAAAAAACATCTCCCTAATTCTCTATATAAAGTTGGTTTCCAATGAAAATATTATAACTAAAGAAAAAAGTAATATTATTTATATTCATAATTAATATGCCATATTAAGAATAATACTAAAAGTTGGAGCTCCATGAATGATAAATAAAGTTATCAAATTAAGGTGTTAATTGATATTTTATTTTTGATATTTTTTATTATTATAAAAATATTATTTGAATTAAAAAGTATTAAATATTATAAAATATATTTACTAATTTTTTTTTAAAAAAATTAATAGATAGTTGTTGATGCAGCCCATAACACCTAAAGACTTTCGGCCGCTCAACTAGAGGGATATCCTAAAAATTCCTCAATGGTTTCAGCCGAAATCATTCTATTAATGGGCTTAAAAGTTCAGGCCCATTGGGTCTCACATATTTTAGGCCGAAGTAAAAGACAGATAGGATCCAAGATCAGTTGGACCGAAGGAACCGTTTCTTAATTCATGAATTAAAGCGGCCAAAATATATCTTTTTGTTTCGGCCGCTCAAGGTGCTTTTGAATAAACTTCTAGAAAGATAAGGTGGAGCGGGATTTTGGTTTCCGCGAATCTCGGGGCTCTAGCTAAGAGTCAGTTAACATTTATCGGAGCTTGAAGTGGCTCTATATAAACGAATTAAATCTCCAAAATAAAACACACAACGAATTGCTAGTTAATTGGAGACAAAAACTAAGAGATCATAGCCCTAATCTTGAAGGGGTTCGCAGTCCCATCGGAATTCGGCTCCAACAGTTTGACGCCCACGGTGGGGGCTCTTCTCTGTCTCCAAATCACCAAACAACCATCAAAATAAGCATATCGGTAAAACTGAAAAAGAACTAGAGATGTCAACGACCACTCAAGGAGCGGAGGACGCTTCGACGCCTACCGATCATTCACGTCAAACCGACACACTTACACAACTCATGGCAAGATTGGCCGCGTTAGAAGAAGAGAACAGAAACCTAAAAGAGACGGTCGAAGGGATGCATCCACCACAAAAGGAAACAACGTACAGCCAGGGAGAGCCCGGCAAGAAAGGCGGACAGATGCAACCCAACGAGAACCAGACAATAAGGCGTGATCAACTGCTGAACACTGGACAAATCTTGGGCCGGAACGAAGGTACGACCTCACCTATTCATCGACTCGATGTTTCTGCTTTTGACGATGACGATGACGACGACATGGAAGAAATTCCGGCGGACACGCCACCGAACACTAACAAGGGGCTTATGTTGCCACGAGTTGAGGAAGCAGCAAATCTGCTATCGCAATGCGCCACTCCAAGACTACGGGTCTCCAATCCAAGAAACATGACAACGCCCGTTGTTAACCCACTACCACGGATAGAAAAGTATCGGCTACACGATCGTGACATCCCACAAGAAGTGACCAAACGGGTGCAGAAGACGAAGAGATGATATGGTTCCTACCAGGCACAGCACCCCCATTACGCAGATCCGCAAAAGATTCTTTCACGGAAACACCGTTCACCGATGAAATCGCCCTAGTGGACTTGCCCAACAAGTTTACGGCACCAAGATTCAAGATGTATGATGGCACGACCGATCCAGACGATCACATCGCCCACTACCTGCAAGCAATGCTGACAACCTCACTCCTAGAGACATACGAGAAGCCGAGTTCTGCAAATTATTTGGAAGTTCACTCTCGGGCCCGACATTGGAATGGTATGTGAACATGTCAATCGGGTCATTCTCACAGTTAACGGACTCTTTCATAGAAAACTTCGCCTGCAGCCACAAACCAGAGAAGCAATTCTACGACCTGTACGCCATTCGACAGAAAAGCGGCGAATCACTTAGAGCCTACATCGCAAGATTCAACAAGGAGAAGATAATGATACCAAACTGTAACCAAGATACGGTCATCCGCGCCTTCGCTAAGCGGTTGCTTCAAGGATCGGATCTCTACGCTGACCTAATCAAATATAAGCCAAGAACCATGGAATAAACCTTGTCATGAGCTTTCGCTCAAGCGACAGGGGATGAAGACGATAGATGGGTCCCTCGTGAACACACTATCAGCCGGTAGTTCGCACATACATCGAAATTAGACAACCGAAACAAAGACCGCAATCGCCAACGCTACGCACCATACAACCGCACACCACTGCCCAGACACGATGCTAACCAGACCAATGCGGTACGAACTGCTGGGGTCCCCAGCCACCAAGAAATGACCTGACCATCCCCACGGATTAACTCATCCAGGAACTTCGCAGACTCGGCCGCACAGCCGAGGAAGTTGCGGTCTGACCCCAAAAACCAGGATGCGGCCAAACAATGCGCTTTCCACGACGATTTCGGCCACGTCACAGCCGACTGTGTAGCACTCAAATACGAGGTAGACCGCTTGCTGCAGCAAGGACACCTCAAAAGATTCCTAGCACAAACTAAAGCGTCGCCTAACAACCAACATGAACAAGAACCCCAGATGGTACGCACAGTTCACGTGATCATGGGCGGATCATTTGAATGTGGAACTATGTATTTGGGCGCCAAAAGAAGCATGCGCCGTGTGCACAACGTCAGTCGTAGGGCCGAAAGAACGCACTCGGTCGAATATGAACTGGAAGTCACCTTCAATTTTAAGGAAAGCATCGACGTCCTCAACCCACACCACGACGCCTTGGTCATCTCGCTAGGTATAGCAAACTGCCTCATAAAAAGAATACTTATAGATAACGATTCCTCAGTCAATATCATCTACATGGACACACTGAAAGAGATGCAAATCGAAGAAACCAAGATAGCTAGACAGGCCATGGTTATGGTTAGCTTTAGTGGAGTGGCGAAACACACAATCGGCGAAATCGAATTACCGGTGTGGGCCGAAGGCATAAATAGATGCACCCATTTCAGCTTACTGGAAGGACCTTCCAGCTTCAATGCCATACTGGGCCGCCCCTGGCTACATGACATGAAACCTGTTCCCTCCACGTACCATCAAGTAATCAAATTCCCAACCAAATTTGGTATCAAGCAGATAAGAGGCGATCAAGCCGCTTCAAGAGCATGTTACGCGAACGGGATGAAACGCCATCCCACATCCACATAGCAATTACAGAGCGCTCCACACGCGGAGGAAGTGGAGCACACATTGGATGAAGTACCCATCCACCCGTCCGACAGTAGCAAAAATGTACTCATTGGATCTAGGCTCGACGCATTGATCAGGGAGTTACTCGTCCACTTCTTATCAACCAAATGCCATTGTTTCGCTTGGAGCCACGAAGATATGATGGGCATCGACTAGAACATCATAACACACCAACTAAACGAAGACTCTAAGTATAAGCCTATCAAATAAAAGAGGTGAAAGTTCACACCTGATTGCAACAAAGTCATAAATGAAGAAGTAGAGAAACTCCTGAACATCGGGTCGGTACGAGAGGTACAATACCCAGACTGGTTGGCTAATGTCGTCGTTGTGCGTAAGAAGAACGGTAAGTGGAGGGTCTGCGAAGATTTTACCGACCTGAACAAAGCTTTCCCCAAAGACTCGTTTCCACTGCCGCACATAGATACCATAATCGGCGCTACCGCCGGCAATGAGCTTCTAAGATTCATGGATGCCTTCAGCGGGTACAACCAAATCCTAATGCATCACACTGATGCCGAAAAGACGGCATTCATAACTAAGTAGGGCACCTACTGCTACAGAGTGATGCCATTCGGCCTAAAAAACGTTGGCGCCACGTACCAAAGACTCGTAAACCGCATGTTCGCCAAGTTAATCGGCAAGACCATGGAGGTATACATAGACGACATGTTGGTTAAATCACTAAAAGCTGAGCAGCACCTCAACCACCTGGAACAGGCGTTCCATGTATTGGAAGGCTAGAACATGAAGCATAATCTCTCTAAATGCTCATTCGGTGTCGTTGCTGGAAAATTCCTAGCTTACCTGGTTACCAAGAGAGACATAGAGGTGGATCCAAACCTGATACGGGCGGTAGACAACGTCGGGCAGCCCAAAGGCAAGAAGTACATCCAGAAGCTAACTGGATGATTAGCAGTGCTGAATAGATTCATACCTGCTTCGTCCGAAAAATGTCGCCCTTTCTTTCGCCTGCTGAAAAAGGGCGTCCCATTTGAATGAGACTAGTCCTGCCAGGATGCCCTGAAGGCTATTAAGGAAAAACTGACAACGAACCCTGTCCTATCTAAAGCGCTCGATGGCGGAGAACTATTGTTGTACCTGTTGGTATCCGAAACAGCCGTCAGCGCTATTTTGGCCGAGCAGAGGGAACAAAACATGCGCTAGTATACTATGTGAGCAAAGGGCTGCTCCCCACAGAAAAAAGGTACATGCCGATGGAGAAACTAGTCCTAGACCTCGTTATTGCGGCTAGAAAACTCAGACCATATTTCTAATCGCATCCCATAGTGGTCGTAACGGAGCACACCCTCAGAGCAGTCCTCCATAGGCCGGAGCTCTCAGGAAGGATGGTAAAGTGGGTCGTCGAGTTAAGCGAGCACGACATCACCTTTCGACACAGATCAGCCGTCAAAGCCCAAGCGCTGGCAGATTTTCTGGCCGACTTTACGCCCGCGGCGGCCGTAAAATAGACGAATGAAATCCACAACATAGGAGGTAACCGGCCACAACTATGGAAACTGTTCGTAGATGGAGCCACCAGCCAGAGGGGCAGCGGCCTAGGAATGGTTCTCATTACGCCTGAAAACGATGTATTAGAGAGAACTGTCAGGTGCGAATGGCGCACAACCAATAACGAAGCCGAATACGAGGCATTCATACTCGGCCAACTATCAGCCATAGAAATGGGGGCAAAGAACGTAGAAGCATACAGCGGCAGCTAGTTAGTCGCAAATCAAGTGAATGGCCACTATCAAGCAAGAGATGCCAAGATGATCGCCTACCTGAAAATCATGGATTAACTCTGAGCTAAGCTCGATCTTTTCATCACCAAGCAAGTACCCCGAGATCGCAACCTCAGGGCCGAACTGGTTGCTAACCTCGAGGCCACAATGGAAGAAAGCTGCGCGCGCAACATACCGATCATCATGGTTCGCCAATCTGTTTTAAATGAGGAACCCGACACCGCAAATATGCTCTAATGAAGAAAACGACTGGAGAACGCCAAGTAGGCGCTACATGCAGGAATTCGAGTTACCGGCCGATAAGCAACTAGTGCGCAAAATCAAGGCGAAGGCCGCTCACTTCACATTAACTGAATTGCCTGGCAACCCAGACCGCACCCTCTACAGGAGATCCCTCGACGAACCATTACTCAGATGCGTGAGTGAGCCCAAGGTAACCTACCTGCTAAACGAATTACACCAAGGCAGCGCCGGAGGACACTGTGGCCCCAGATCTTTAGCATTAGCAGCCCACCGAGCAGGGTATTATTGGCCAACAATGACGGCCGACGCTCGCAACTTTGTCTTAAAATGCCCTAAGTGCCATAAACACGCGAATGTAACGCATTTGCCCGCCGAGGAACTACACCCATTTTTCCCTTCCTGGACCTTCGCCCGATGGGGAATGGATATAGTGGGTAAATTGCCGAAAATCGCGAACGGCAATGAGTACATACATGTCGCCACAGACTACGTCACCAAATGGACAGAGGCAGCCCCACTAGCAAATATACGCGACCGCAAAATGATGACTTTCATCAGGTAACACATTATCTGTAGATTCGGCGTCCCAAGAGAAATAGTTGTAGACAATGGGGCGCAATTCAATTCCATGAACTTCAACACATTTTAGAGCAATTGGAACATCAAGTTACATGACTCAATGCCTCGCTACCCGCAATCCAATGGGCAAGCAGAATCGACCAACAAAACGGTTGTAGGAATGATAAAGAAGAAAGTGGGTAGAGTAAAGTCGACATGGGATGACAAACTCCATGAAGTGCTCAGGGCTTACCGTTGTACCCCTAAACGAGCGACAGGTGACACGCCTTTTGCCTTAGTTTATGGTTCAGACGCAGTGTTACCAAATGAGACGCGCATAGGCACGGTCCGGTCAATGATCGACCAGAAGTGGAACGAGGAGCTATTGTCGCTAAATAGAGACACGATTGACGAAAGGCGAGAGGCGGCCCTAGTCCGTATCGAGTCATACCAGCAAAACCTAGCACGCTCGCACGCTAGGAAGATCCGCGTCCACAAATTTAAAACTGGCAACAAAGTGCTTAGGAAGGTTTTCCAAAATACGAAGATATTAGAAGATGGGAAACTAGCGCCAAACTGGGAAGGGCCCTATACAATCATAGAGGCATTTGGACGGGGTGCGTACCTCCTGGCGGATAGCTTGGGAAGGAAGCTGACCAATCTTTAGAATGCAACACATTTAAAGTTGTTCAATCAATAAGGTAACACCTAAACTTTACACACTGTTCTACGGTTTCTCCTCGTAAACCCCACATCTATGACGGGTCGCGATGATCAGACATTTCTATCTAATGAAATCCATATTTTTGGAAAATTCAGGTCACGCAGCGAGTCCATCAACAGCCTCTTCAGGCGATGGATGTAGCAGGCATCGACCCACCCTATTGCTACGTATCCACGATCAATTAAAAACGATAAGCAGCCTAAATCGGTTGTGCCTAACACGCCTAATCATCCTTTTTCAGGATCATCGCTGTCCAGCCAGGACACACTCAGAGAAAGGCTGTAAAACCTCGGGATACAAAATTAACATGTATACCATTTTTTGTTTTTAAAATAATTTCGGACCTGCACATTTGCATGGTTGCCTATTGAATAAATACACTAGTGTTCGATTTGAATTTGATAATCTGGGTTGCAATGAATCGTTGAAGCATATATAAGATCAAAGTCGAGTATTAATTCGATCGCAAAGTAAGAAAAATAGAGATAAGCAATTCCAGGCCGACATTTAAAGCGGCCAAAAGCAAGTTGATAAGTTAACATTCAAAAGGCCTAAAAAAAGCAGCCAGTGACATTATAAAAGTTAATCAGGAGCCAGCGTCATCCTTTCCATGATCCTGGCTCGATGGTCCCTCCATGTCATTTGGCCCTTCGTCATCATCCTTGGCATCGTCCTTGCAGGAGATGAAAGCCTCCTAAGCGTCATAGGCCGCTTGGAGGTCCCATTCAGAACCTCCGTGTTGTTCAAACTCTTTGAACAAGTCATATTTGGTCTTCAGATGAGCGGCCGCTTTCATGACTTGGACATCTTCCTCGAGTGTGCGGACGCGATCTTCCAAACCAGCCTTTTCAGCTAATAGACATTATATTTATTATTGAGATCCGAAATCGTGAAATTTTTAGTATCCACCTTTTTGGTTGCAGCTTTCAGGCGGTCTTGGCTCTGCTCTAACTTCAATCGTGCAGTGACGAGTTCGCCCATGACTATCTCGTGCTGAGTCCACACCGAATGCAGCCTGTGGCCGGTCTCATAAGTAACGAATCCTGCCTGCAAGCAGTAACGAATTATAAGTAAAATAAGATAAGGAAACGAAAAGCATTGTAACTGAATATACCTGCTCTGCTCGAGAGGCTGCGAATTCGATTAGTCTGTCATCACCCCAATTTGAAATAGTCTGGCGGTCGAGATCCAGATGGTTTCATATCAATAACTGAATACCGGATTCAGGATGGTCTATCAGAGAGATATATTCCACAGACTGAGTCAAGTCATCCATTGGAGGTCTTTTCGGCCGCTTTGGTGTGGAGACTGGTGTAGTATTAGCGGTGGCCTTAGGTGCTTTCTCTTTTTCGGCCGTCTTCTTCTTCTTTGATTTAGTTTTCTTCCCCTTTTTTTTCGGTCCCTCATTGTCTGCTCCAAGTCGAGGAATGAAATGTCTAGTGGTCTCCTCCTAGCGGCCTCCATCGATTCTTCTACAACCATGCGCTTTAATGACGTAACTGGGTCAAGAAATTGGTGCTTAAATAACTGCTCGGTGGATACTCTTGCGAGTGTCCAACCGAATATGGATTTGGGTAAAGGATATGGCCTACCTTCGATCTTAGACTTTACGCCTTACCAGAAAAGGAAGGATATAAATTGGAGGGATCGGAGAGTGTTTTCTAAAGCCTATCTTTTACTTCGGCCACTAGTAATCGGGCAGTTCTCTGTCGATCGCGGTCGAAGTCTTTCTTCCTGCTAAGTTCACTAGAATCTGTAAAAATAAATAGTAACCACGTTAGTATTGCGGCCGCAAGTTTGCTAAAAACAGTTAACAAATACCTATGAGGAACTCCCGGCCGATATATTTCCTCTTACGAGGAAGTATGATAGCTTCCAAATTGTGTCCTCCCTAGTGGGGAGTTTAACTATGGGGGCAGTCGGTTTCGAACGCGCATAGACACTATAACGGCCTCTATCATGGTCATGGTCTCTCAAATAGTAACTATGCAAGAAATCGTCAATTAAGAGCTGTTGAAGCCCTTGTGCAAAACCCACCATATTGAGCGCTAGCACTATCTCCCAACCGCCAGGGCATAACTGACTTGGAGCAATGCCGTAATGATCGAGAACTTTTTTTGCTAACCCCTTGATTGGGAATCGGATCCCACTCATCAACGGGTCCAGATAAAAGAAATGCCACCCAGGCACAATCCGACCGAGGTGTTCATGGTCGGCCGTAGCTAGCTCCACGTTGTCCGTTATATCATATTTTATCCTCATTAGCCTGAGGGATGCTTTAGTTAGATTCGAATGATGACATAAACTTGTACATGGCTTGATGCTTCGATCAATATCCTGAACAGGCAACTATGGGCGTTCTGAATCTACTACTGGTATGCCTTGTCCATATGGCCACAAAATAACTCTCAATTCTGCCATTCCAAAAGGTAAGTGGACATGTGGTTTTGAACTTGCCTAGGTCACGTCTAAATTTTCGGCCGATTGTCTTTCATCTTATGTATCTGAAGAATTGGAGTCAGAAGAAGTGGAGGTAGTTATGACGCTGCGGCCGCTGGGACTACATTCTCTAAATTGTAGGGGTAATCCCAAAATACCCTCGTTCGATCACAATATGTCCTTCCTAGATTGTGCTTGGTTTGGGTCATCAATTCCAATCCTGAACCCATAGGATCAGTGTTAGTACTGTTAATAAGTATGAACATGTGTGATCAATGTACTTCTTTTCGATCGATCTATATTTGGATCAGACACCATTTTAATATGGCTAGTAGATAGATTTCGTATGGATGCCTAGGTATTAGTAGCTAAGATTTTGTGGTCAGTTTCGGCCGCAGTGTTGAAAATTATCAACATCATGGGTTACCTATATGCGGCTAAAAAGTAATTTGGTTTAAAGCGAAAATAGAAACAACCTATCTACTCAGGTATTAAAAAGATCAAATAAAGGAATAGTAAAGGTTTCTTTTTGAAACCTACCTGGGTTTGTGCAGAAAGAATGTCGAGTGAAGAAGAAAAGGTAGAGAATAGTTATCGCGGAATATAGATCAGATAGACCTGAAAATTGGTGGAAAAGACTCAACGGCTAATGGTGGTTTTAAATCCAACATTAAAAAAGACAACTTACCTGATCTTCAACGCCGTTTGAACCTGGAATGAATTTATGGTAAAGAGAAGGCGAAGAGTAAGAAGCTTTCAGTTTGTGAGTAAAGTCTGAAAATTGAAAAGCCTTTTTATGAAGACGGAACATTTCCCAAGAAACTAATCATGGTTAGGTTAAGGATGACGTCATCCAGTTTTCCCTCCAAAGGAAACCTTAAGGCGATTTGGGAGTGATTGTACGTTATGGTCGACTAATCTTGCGGCCGAAATTTCAACAACTCCTGATTTTAGTAGATTTCCTAAACTCAGGAGTTGGGGGAGTTACTGATGCAGCCTATAACACCTAAAGACTTTCGGCTGCTCAACTAGAGGGATATCCTAAAAATTCCTCTATGGTTTTGGCAGAAATCATTCTATTAATGGGCTTAAAAGTTCAGGCCCATTGGATCTCACATATTTTCGGCCGAAGTAAAAGACAGATAGGATCTAAGAACAGCTGGACCGAGGGAACCGTTTCTTAATTCATGAATTCAAGCGGCCGAAATATATCATTTTGTTTCGGCCGCTCATGGTGCTTTTGAATAAACTTCTAGAAAGATAAGGTGGAGAGGGGATTTGGTTTCCACGAATCTCGGGGCTCCAGCTAAGTGTAAGTTAACATCTCTTGGAGCTTGAAGGGGCTTTATATAAACGAATTAAATCTCCAAAATAAAGCACACAACGAATTACTAGATAATTGGAGACAAAAACTAATAGATTAGAGCCCTAATTTTGAAGGGGTTCGAAGTCCCATCGGAATTTGACTCCAATAGTTGTCATGTAATATGAAATTTTTAATAGGAGTTTTTGTCCTCGATATATAATATAAAAATCTGTCTAATTCTCAATATAATCTAAAAAATCACATATTTATATAAAAAAAAATCATTTTATGGTCAAATTATAGTGAATATAAAACACGCGTAAGAATACTATATATATATATATATATATATAAATAACAACTCAAAGTTCTTTCAACGATATCCATATGACATTTCCTTTATTCTCTTCTACGAAATGTTCTTTCTCTTTTTAAAATTGGTAGTTGCTGTGACTCTTTCACCTTTTATCTAGAGATAGATTAGCTCCTTCATTTATTCCAAAGGATATCTTTTTCTCTCTCGATTTTTATCAATTTGAATTTATTATGCATTCTAAAGCATATCCTAAAGCATCTCCAATAGTATTTGAATTAAAAATTTGCTCACGGAGGATAATTTTTTAAAAAAATTGATCTCCAATAGTTGATTCTATTTCCAGAGGATAATTTTTTAAAAAAATTGATCTCCAATAGTTGATTCTATTTCCAATGAGAAGCTGACCTAGCGTATTTTATTATTCACCAGTTGTGAACTTCAACTGGTATTTATGGATGCTCGAACTCACAACCAACTCATCTAAATAAATATTAATATATTATTTTATCAAATTAATTTTATTATTTCTCTTTTTGTGCGGTAGAGATTTAATTTAATTAAAATTATAATAATTATAAAAATAAAAAATATATATTAGACTATGACTATTGTATCACTATTTTAAATAGACGTTGCCTATTTTTAAATATTCAATCACGTCATTATTCACAAGGTAAGTGGACATGTGGTTTTGAACTTGCCTAGGTCACGTCTAAATTTTCGGCCGATTGTCTTTCATCTTATGTATCTGAAGAATTGGAGTCAGAAGAAGTGGAGGTAGTTATGACGCTGCGGCCGCTGGGACTACATTCTCTAAATTGTAGGGGTAATCCCAAAATACCCTCGTTCGATCAAAATATGCCCTTCCTAGATTGTGCTTGGTTTGGGTCATCCATTCCAATCCTGAACCCATAGGATCAGTGTTAGTACTGTTAATAAGTATGAACATGTGTGATCAATGTACTTCTTTTCGATCGATCTATATTGGGATCGGACACCATTTTAATATGGCTAGTAGATAGATTTCGTATGGATGCCTAGGTATTAGTCGCTAAGATTTTGTGGTCAGTTTCGGCCGCAGTGTTGAAAATTATCAACATCATGGGTTACCTATATGCGGCTAAAAAGTAATTTGGTTTAAAGCGAAAATAGAAACAACCTATCTACTCAGGTGTTAAAAAGATCAAATAAAGGAATAGTAAAGGTTTCTTTTTGAAACCTACCTGGGTTTGTGCAGAAAGAATGTCGAGTGAAGAAGAAAAGATAGAGAATAGTTATCGCGGAATATAGATCAGATAGACCTGAAAATTGGTGAAAAAGACTCAACGGCTGATGGTGGTTTTAAATCCAACATTAAAAAAGACAACTTACCTGATCTTCAACGCCGTTTGAACCTGGAACGAATTTATGGTAGAGAGAAGGCGAAGAGTAAGAAGCTTTCAGTTTGTGAGTAAAGTCTGAAAATTGAAAAGCCTTTTTATGAAGACGGAACATTTCCCAAGAAACTAATCATGGTTAGGTTAAGGATGACGTCATCCAGTTTTCCCTCCAAAGGAAACCTTAAGGCGATTTGGGAGTGATTGTACGTTATGGTCAACTAATCTTGCGGCCGAAATTTCAACAACTCCTGATTTTAGTAGATTTCCTAAACTCAGGAGTAGGGGGAGTTACTGAAGCAGCCTATAACACCTAAAGACTTTCGGCTGCTCAACTAGAGGGATATCCTAAAAAGTCCTCTATGGTTTCGGCAGAAATCATTCTATTAATGGGCTTAAAAGTTCAGGCCCATTGGATCTCACATACTTTCGGCCGAAGTAAAAGACAGATAGGATCCAAGAACAGCTGGACCGAGGGAACCGTTTCTTAATTCATGAATTCAAGCGGCCGAAATATATCATTTTGTTTCGGCCGCTCATGGTGCTTTTGAATAAACTTCTAGAAAGATAAGGTGGAGAGGGGATTTGGTTTCCACGAATCTCGGGGCTCCAGCTAAGTGTAAGTTAACATCTCTTGGAGCTTGAAGGGGCTTTATATAAACGAATTAAATCTCCAAAATAAAGCACACAACGAATTACTAGATAATTGGAGACAAAAACTAATAGATTAGAGCCCTAATAAGGGGTTCGAAGTCCCATCGGAATTTGACTCCAATAGTTGTCATGTAATATGAAATTTTTAAAAGGAGTTTTTGTCCTCGATATATAATATAAAAATTTGTCTAATTCTCAATATAATCTAAAAAATCACATATTTATATAAAAAAAATCATTTTATGGTCAAATTATAGTGAATATAAAACACGCGTAAGAATACTATATATATATATATATATATATATATATATAACAACTCAAAGTTCTTTCAACGATATCCATATGACCTTTCCTTTATTCTCTTCTACGAAATGTTCTTTCTCTTTTTAAAATTGGTAGTTGCTGTGACTCTTTCACCTTTTATCTAGAGATAGATTAGCTCCTTCATTTATTCCAAAGGATATCTTTTTCTCTCTCGATTTTTATCAATTTGAATTTATTATGCATTCTAAAGCATATCCTAAAGCATCTCCAATAGTATTTGAATTAAAAATTTGCTCACGGAGGATAATTTTTTTTAAAAAATTGATCTCCAATAGTTGATTCTATTTCCAATGTGAAGCTGACCTAGCGTATTTTATTATTCACCAGTTGTGAACTTCAACTGGTATTTATGGATGCTCGAACTCACAACCAACTCATCTAAATAAATATTAATATATTATTTTATCAAATTAATTTTATTATTTCTCTTTTTGTGCGGTAGATATTTAATTTAATTAAAATTATAATAATTATAAAAATAAAAAATATATATTAGACTATGACTATTGTATCACTATTTTAAATAGACGTTGCCTATTTTTAAATATTCAATCACGTCATTATTCACGTTTTGTCTCATGTCCGGAAATGCTCTACTAAATCGTCTAACAATTTATTCGGATTCTGGTAAGTCTCCTTATCTATATATATATATATATATATATATATATATATATATTAGTCTCTGTTGTTGTTCTTTTAGTTGATCTGAAATTGCTTAGTTAACTAATGTTCTTCTACTAACAAAATGGATGTCAGATAAAGGCCTAACCTATTATTTACCATGTCTCACATTCTCATGGACACCTGTATTTTATATGGATGGATAAGTATTTACAACATGTTAGGAGGACCTACTAAAAAAAACAGTTGAAAGAGAATTTATATGTTTAAGAGCATGCGACCAGGGTTTCACCATGTTGCAACCTCCTTTTATAAACGCGTGTAGCATCTTTCTTTATCTGCCATATATATATATATATATATATATATATATATATATATATATATATTAGTCTCTGTTGTTGTTCTTTTAGTTGATCTGAAATTTCTTAGTTAACTAATGTTCTTCTACTAACAAAATGGATGTCAGATAAAGGCCTAACCTATTATTTACCATGTCTCACATTCTCATGGACACCTGTATTTTATATGGATGGATAAGTATTTACAACATGTTAGGAGGACCTACTAAAAAAAACAGTTGAAAGAGAATTTATATGTTTAAGAGCATGCGACCAGGGTTTCACCATGTTGCAACCTCCTTTTATAAACGCGTGTAGCATCTTTCTTTATCTGCCACGTGGCTTCCATAGATTCCACCCTTCACCGCCTTCTGCACTACAAAACCAATTGCTGTAGTGTTTCCTTTTGAGCCCAAAGCGATTAAGATGAGTAAATGGATATATCACGAAATTTGATGTGTTGTTTTGGGGCATCTCTTGGAGCAAAACATGAAGACCAACTTCGAAATTGAAGTCTGTTCAGCTGGGTAGTCGTGGATGTAAAGATTGATCCATCATGGGATGACCAAACACCTTTGTCGATGTGATGGTTCTCATGTGGTCGTCCATACCTCTTCTATTGTATCACAGTTGCTTACTTCTTAAGCTTATGTAATTTATTTCTTAACAATATAGTTGACACTAGGTTGAGCAACATTATTCTGATAATTTGGTAAAACGGGTAATTTGGGTATGTCGGATAATTCGGTTCGGTCAACAAATATTCGGATAATTCGGTTCGATCAACAAATATTATTAATTAGATAATTCGGATAGAATTTATTAAAAGTTTGAGTAATTCCTAAAAAAATTAGGTAAAATGGATTTGACCGAATTAACCGAAATATAAAACACTATTATTTTTTATTTCCAATTCTTCCTTTTATTTTTATATCCCATAAAAAAATCCTTAAATCTAATATTTTATATTATTTTCTCTTCTTTATTTTTTTTCAACCTCCGACCGTTGTTTTCTTATTATCTAGCATTACAATTATATAATTCGGTTAAATTTGACAAAAAATTTATATATCAATAAGGTTTAAGCAGCAAAGATGAAGTAGTTGGTATATTCATTTGGATGGTTGTTTATGTGTTATTATTAAAATGAGTTAAAACATTTTAACCATATAAAGTCACTTTAATGTTTATTTATATTTAATTTTTGATTTTTTTTAATTTAATTTTGAATGACTTTTCTCTTTTATATAATTTTTTATATTTATTTTAAATTTATTTTTAACTAAAATATATTAATAATAAAATAATTTCTATACATTTGATAACCAAAATAGGATTGGAGGAGGACCAGCCTTGAAGCTCCAACGAACTACTGCCAGAATTTTTGTGATCTCTACTTGAGCTTTATAACCATCTGTTATTCCGTATCTATTAAAATTTAGAAGCTTACCCATGAAGAAATAGATGGAACAATAATAATAATAATAATAACAATAATAATAATAATAATAATAATAATAATAATAATAATAATATTTTAAGTAAATATGTAATTATTTTTCTATTTTGCGCCTTCTATTTATAATTGACTTACATATAACTTATAATAAATTTTCTATGCTAAAATTAGTAAAATATAAATATATCCAATACCAGAAATTTAATATGAATTACAAATAAATTTAATAAATTAACTTTTTTCATATAAACTTTACCAAAAAACCCTCCACTTAAACTTTATATTAAGTGTTTTATGTGTGAAAATATCAGTAACATGATCGAGTGATATCATATATTCCATCTCCATGTGCATATCATCAATAGAGCCGGTAAACGGGCTGTTTTGGCCCGGACCAGCCCAATCCCTGACGGATTACGGATTAAACGGATCAACTCGCATGAATTTTTTTCTTTTTACTGTGCGAGTTGATTTAACACCAATCCTAATCCGCCCGCATGGATCACGTGTTAAACGGGCTAGCCTGTTAATCACTTATCAAATAAAAAAAGAAAAAAATTATATAATTTTTTAAATAATAAGGATAAAAAATTTAAAAAATAAAAAATACAAGAAAATAATACATGATAAGTTTGACTATTTATACAAGAAAAAAAAAAGAAGTTAAAAATTGTGTCACGAAAAAAAACTACTCACCTTTAATATCCAAGATGGAAAAATTATTTGATAGCATTGAAAAGACCCAAATTCATTGTAAATTAGGTAGAAAAAGTTAAAATAAAAACAAATTTATAAATAAATTTTATAATTTTGACTCTTACGTTACCAGATGTTGTATTTGATTTGTCCCATAAACTTTTTGGAGTAGCCAAATTGAAACTGAAATCCTAAAGTAAAAGATTATAAAATTATGATTAGAATATCCATAAGTTAACTATAGTTTCACACAAAACAATACAAAAAACAAAATCTCACGTAATCAATCAAATAGAAAAGTAACTAGTAAATAAGATATCACATTAACCTAAAATATAAAGTAGTCATCGAAGGTTAAGATTACTGAAGGTTGAGTGGATTGCACGAAATTAGGGTTAAAAGAAATTACAAAATTGAGGTTGAAAATACTCATCACTAGTAATTAGTTTTTTTTTTTTTTTTTAAAGTGCTACAGGATTGCGAGTTAGACCGCGGTTAATCCAGCCCAACCCATCTAAATTCGTGGGCTAAACGGACCGGATTAAACAGATCCACTTATATGGCGGGCCAAATTTTGATTGATCCTAACCCGTCTAATTTGTAGGTTAAACGGGTTAACCCGCGGGCCTTGGGCCCATTTACCAGCTCTAGTCATCAATGAATTAATTAATAAAATGATATTTTATCGATCATAAAACACTGGATTTTTTATGAGAATGGTGGTTAATATATTATTCATTCTTATCTTAATAATATTTTAGGCCAAATAGCATGAATAAAAGATGTCATAATCAATATAACCTTTGTCTAGACTACTCAACTGAAGAAGACCGTTCAGTTGTGGATGATCAGTTAGATGAGGGGCTTAGTTGGCAAATATTGAACTGTCATTTGGCCAGTAGCGTCAGTGATAAATGTTGTTGAAGTTCTTGTCGTTATTATAGGTCTATGGTTTTCTAGTAGCAAACCACATCACTCTTTTTTTGTAACCATATATATATGTTCTTTTCTCTACATCTCAGTCTTTCAGTTGACCTGAAGCTGTTTAAGTAATCAATGTTCTTCTATAAACAAAATGTAAATGCAATCCCCATTGTTTCAAGTGAGATTCTGAATGTCAGTTAATTGATAAAGGCCTATGTAGAAGAATAAACAGTAAGTGATAGTCAGATAGATAAACTTATATAATGTTCTTCTATATTTTATTAAAATGAGAAAAGCCTATTTTATAGGAAACATATCAAGAACGTTATAAAGGAATAAATAAACATGAATAAAAGAAAACTACTCTCCATAAATAGAGATGTAAGTTATTAATTAATACTACTTAAATAATGCTTGCAATTTATCTTCAAATTATTTTGTTCATTGATTGAGATTCACACTTCTACATCCTGTTTTGATTTGAAATCACAAACTCCAAGCAAACTTTTGAGAAAATAAAACTTTTCCTTTGACAATGACTTTGTCAAGATATCGACCAACTAATCATGATTATTATAGTATCGAACATCTACAACTCTTCCGGCCACTAAATCTATGATAAAATGTAGTCGTGTATCTATCTAATGTTTTTGTTCGACTATGTAAATTTTAGTCAAAAGTGGTCGATTTGTTGTCGCAGAAAATAATAGTTGCTTCAATTTGTTCTTGTTGCAATAATTCAAAATGCCTCTCAACCAAACAGCCTAACATGTTGGAAAAGCTACTACCACATACTCTATTTTGTGCTAGAAAAAGCTATTATAAGAGCTCTATGCAATAGCTCCTGACCCTAAAGTGAAAACATGGGCTTGCACACTTCTCCGATCATCGATATAGCTCGCAAAATCACAATTTGAGTAACCATATAGTTTTCCATCATAATGTTCATGAAAATTGGTAGAATACAAAATCTCATAACTTACTACACCGAAAATAGATCGCAAAATTCATTTTGCAGATCCAAAATGTACTTCTCATGGCTTCTCCATGAATCTCGAACAGGTGTTAACTGAGAAAGCAATATCTGGGCGTATATGTATTAAGTAAACTAACATGTCAACAAGACTTCTACATGAGGTGGGATTAGCTGCTCTTTCACCATTTCTACTGATAAATTTATCATTAACATTAAAGGAGTATTCACCAGTTCGCAATACAACATACTGAATCGAAGCAGTTCTTTGGCATAAAACTCTTGTGAGCGAAATATACTATCATCTTCTTACTTTACTTGAGGACCAAGAATGTATTGTAATAAGCCTAAGTCAGTCATCTCAAATTCATTTATCATCTAATCCTTGAATTCATCAATAATGGTTCTTGTTGATCTCGCATAAATCATATCATCTACATACAAGCAAACCAACATGAAAGCTCAATCCTCTACATTTTTCACATATAAGTTAGGCTCCCTTTCACTCCTCTCAAAGACATTCTTCAAGAAATATTGATCAATGTGACAGTACCATACTCGTGGCGCTTGTTTTAGCCCGTAAAAGGCTTTCTTCAACTTATACATGTGTTCTTCTTTTCCCTTTTTTGTAAATCCTTTAGGCTGTATAACATAAACCTCTTCATTAAGATCACCAATCAGAAAAGCTGACTTTACATCAAATTGGTAGAAATGCCAGTGTTGTTGAGCAGTCAAGGCTAAGAATATCCAAGCTGTCTCAAATCGAGCCACGGGAGAGAACATTTCTTTAAAGTCAATCCCAGCTTATTGTTCATATCCTTTCATAACTAGTCGTGCTTTGTACTTTTGGATCTTAGTATTTGTTCCACATTTTTTTTAATATCCATTTGAGTCTAATCGCCTTTTGGCTAGTAGGTAAATCATATAAGATCCAAGTTTCATTCTTGTTAATAACAGCGATCTCCTCTTTCATGTAAAATAACCATGTTTTCTCTTGACAAGCGTTTTGAAAAATTTATTAGATCAGCAAAAACTAGTGCAAAGTCACATATTTCATATAAATCCACTAAGGATCTATATTTTCTACGAGCAAATGGAATAGATAATTCTTCTATAGTGAAGAAGCCATAAGATTTTTCTTGAGATTGTGGAGTTGATATTGATGGAGGTATATCAGGTGGTGTCATAATTGTTTGTTGAAGATTATTGTTATATTCTTCATGTTGTTCATCATTTCCAATAATCTGACAGGATGTTGGTGCAACATTTTCGTGCCAACTCAAACTCTCATTAAATATAACAGCTCTCCTAGTTAAGATTCTATTATTTGTAAGATCTAACAATCTGTATTCTTTTGATTAGGCGTCTTACGAATATACACTGATGAGACTTAGGATCTTATTTCTTTCTATTATGTGATATAATCAAAGCACAACAAATAGAATCAAAAAATCGCAAGTGAGTCATGGAAAGTTTGTATCCATTCCAAACTTCAATTGAAGTTGGTTTTGTACAGCTCTTGTAGGAGATATTGAGAAGATACATAGTTGTAGCTACTACTTTCTCTATAAAGTGTTTGGTTTACCCTATAAACATACTCCTGGCCAAACTCAACAATAGTATGTTTTTTTCGCTCCAACACCTTGTTGTTCTGAGGAGTATGGCATTGTTTATTCTCAATGTATTACATGCTCTTCGCAAAAAGAGTTGAATTCATTTAACAAAAATTCTCCACCATTATCTATTCATAGAGGTTTGATATTACGCCCACTTTGCTTCTCCACTAAGGCCTTGAAACTCTGAATTTTTCAAATGTCTGATCTCTACTGTGAAGAAAGTGCACTCAAGACATTCTAGTATAATCACCTGTTATTAAAAGAAAGTACTTACTTCCTCCAAGAGACATTGTTTGGATAGGACTGCATAAGTCAGCATGAAGTAGTTATAAATAAGATAAAGCTTTCCAAGTTGTACACACATCCTTGACATAACTTGATGTCATCAATCTTTGGTAATCCTAAGACCATTTTTTATTCAAAGTAACCACAACCCTTTTAAATGTATATGTCCATATCGGAGATGCCATAATATGGATTCTTCATTTTCTCTTACTATAAGCACAAAGTTCCCACTTGAGACACATCAAGCAGAAACTTTTCGTTTGAAGTCTTTTTTATATTGACCAAAGTTCTCTGTGTTTGTTTATCTATAATGCAACACTCCCCATTATCAAATTGTTCTAAGTAAGAACATGTAATCATGATTAAGCACAATGCGACATTTATGCACTATTTTATTAATTATTTTGAGGACATTGTTATAATTTTCTACTTATTTGCCCAATTTTTGTTAATGTTAACAGTTTGGAGGCATTTGTGCAATCATGAAGATTTCTAGAGATTAAAAGTCTAAAATGCATAAATTCAATGATTGAAGTCAAACTTTCAAAGATTTTTTCAAATATTTCAAAAGTCAAATTAGAGATTATATTTTTCAAGAGAGGATTTCGAAAAGATTTTAAAAGATTTGTTATTTTCTTAACAAAGTATATTACTCTGTAGAACATAATTATTTTTCTCCTTTGGGGTTTTTCAAAATATTTCATAAACAATCAGGCTTGAGTTTTTATATCTCTCCCTTCTTTTATTTTTGTACGCTCAATTTATATTATAGAGGTGATGTTGATTGCGCTCATGGGGTGCTTAACTAGTGTACCCAGCTAAATGATCGATTAGTTAAATTGTGTTGTGAGATCTTTAATTCATTGCTTTATCTTTTAATATTTGTGTAGTCTCTATGCCCATAGTTAAGGTCATCCGCTGTGCCCATAACTAAGGTCATGTTAGTTTCATTTAATTAATTGATTAAGTGTGCGATTAGTTATAAGTATGCTAATGCACTGCATGTTAGATAATTTGTAATTAATTTGATCTAGGTAGTGTTGAGGTTTCACAATCATAGTTCAAGAACTATCATACTGATTCATTGTTTATGACCACAGATCTTTTTTAATTCATAATGCAATCTATGTAAGCGTATTGATTGATTTGAAGGGTTATACCCGGCCAATCTAAAATTAAGAAAAAGATTTATTGTTAGGCATGTTGTCTGTGGTTATAAAAATTGATAGAGATATCTTTAGAATCAATGATCAACACAGTAATTAAATGGTCAATGAGTTGGGTCTCTAGATATATTTGATCGTCAATGTTTACGTCCTAACTATTCAATTCAAATTCACTCTTTAAACCTCCAATTTACATAACTTGGTTAGTATAGAACTTAGAATTGATAACCGTTCTCTACGGATTCGACCTTGTTCACTACAATTAATTTTTCGTTTACAAGTTATTTTAAATATTGACGGACTCGTCACACTACAAGAATAACAAGCATTAGTGACAAATTTATTGTGACAAAAATTTTCGTCAATAATTATGACGGAAATGTAACGAAATAGTTGCGAAAAATGTCCACTATTATAATATTATAAAAAGTGACATATTTATGACGAATGCATTCGTTACATTACACTTTGTCACTAATTTGTCATTGTTTTGTACTTATGGTAATCTATGAATTTATTAATTATATTTAGTAACGATACTGTGACAAAATTATGATCTTAAATTTTGTAACTATTATTTCAACAAAAATATTTCACAAATGGCATGATGGAAAAAATAATAAAATTTATAATATTATATTTAAGCTTTAGTGACAATTTTGTTACACATTACATTTGGTATCGTAACCGAATTATCACTAAAATTTTTAAATTGACCAATAATTAAAGTTAAAGTCAACGTTAAGTGCTAGTGTCGCAATTTTAAGGAAAATAGATTTTTCATAACGAATAAGTAACTAAATTGAAAAAATTAACTAAATATAATAATATAAGAATAATCCTAAGATTTAGTGGTGGAATTGTCAAAAATTTTTTATTTTATTTTTTTAGAGTTCAATATACATTTCTGAATTTTTTATTATTTAAAAATAAAATGTAAGAAATTAAAAAATTCATTAGAAAACATCTGATTTATATGAATCACTAGTGCTCTTTTGTCAAAACTTATATTTCATATAATCAACTTATAAATATATATATATATATATATATTAACACAAATAATTTTTTAATATTTCGGTGTTATATGTCCGGTGTTAGAAATGAAATCAATTAAAATTTGAAAAATTAAACAAATTACCATGATTGAATTGATACTCGATTCTAACATAATTATTAATTCATATTAACCATCATTGATTAAAATTATAAAAAATTATTGATTGTAAATAAAATAATCTAAAAGAATGACGTGTGTCAAATTATAAATATGAAAAATAAAATGAGCCAAAAGTTTTCAATAAATAAAGAAAATTAATGCATTTATGAATCTGATATCAAATAAATATATATTAATTAAAAATTTATTTAATAAAATAAATGATAAATAAATGGTAATTGCAAATTTTTTTAATAAAATAAACCATATCAAACCAATTAAAAACATTTGCATAACACATTTGAATTTGAACTCCAAAATACTCGTTATTGTACATGATGAAATAATAACTTATTTCATTTAAAATAAAATAAATTTTAAAATTAGTAATATTAGAAAATACATGAAAGCAATGTGTTAGTTAATTTTATTTTTTTAAAAAATGCAAAATTAAAATTTAAAACCATTAAAATAAAATATATTAGTGATTTAAAACATACCAATAGTGTAATTTAAAATTTCTGAAAATTTTAAACTATGTAAAATAAAATATAAGAAATTAATAAAAAAAAATAAACTATTAGTATATATAATAACAGAAGATTTATGATATTAAATAAAAATTATTAACATAAAAAATTAAAATAAGAAAAATATTATTTAAATAGTTCGGTAAAATAAATTTATAAACTGAAAAAAATAATAATGATTTTCCAGAAAGAGAAAGAGAAAGGAAAATGAAATAAAACTTGATTTTATCTTCTCCTAAATTAATAAAAACAACCTTTAGAAATCTAAAATTGATTATATATATATATATATATGTACATATATATATATATATTATACTCAATTTATTAATAGCAAATAAATATTTAATTAAATATATCAAGCTTTTGTTCCTTTATAAGTCTAGAATTTACCTATGTTTTTAGCATACTTTATGAGTTTGAATGTAATAAAATTGAGTTTAAATGATGAAATAGTGATTACATTTCTACTAATTCTAGGTTTTTATTGTTGAGACAGGGACTTGGATGAAAAACTGTGGAAAAGAGGCTAAAACATGCAAATTCAGAAGAAAGAAGGACCAAATCAGAATTTCATTCAAAGTCAGCAAACTGGCGAGATAATTTTGATAAGAAAAGAATTCGCCTAAAGACCTCACCATGATTTGGAGTGAAGGGCGATGCAGCAGGCGATATAAAGAATATTTCGCCTCGAAGAGTTAAACGTGGAAGGCGAATCAGGAATTCCTCGCCTTCATATATCGTCATCCTGGCAGTAACTTAGGCGATAAGAATTGAACTTCGCCTGCCTTGAGGCGATGTTTGAGGCGATAAAGGAGAAATGTCGCCAGATCTAAGGATTATAACAGGCGACATTTGATGAGACATCGCCTAGAAGATCTTAACTGAAAGAGTGTTTTGGCGAAAAATGTCAACTCTTCTGAACATCAGGCGACGTACTGTGGCAACATTGAGGATATTTTGCCTAGAAAGATTGACAGCTTGGCAGTCAGGACAACCGAGAATTGAAGAAGTCGTTTGGTTCAGGCGACATAAATGGAGAAAAATGTTACTTTGCCAATTTGTGTTTCTTTGTTGATTTTATTTAGAAATTGCCACAGAGCCAAACTCTATAAATAGGAGCTCAGATGAAGTAATTAGTGTGAAGGTTTTTTAGAGAAAAACAGTTTTAGACGTTTGATTTTCACTCTTGACATTCTGTTACACTTTAAGAGAAATTCTAGATTCTTCTATACGCTTTATTCAACATCTTCAGAGAAGTTTCTTGAAGAAGTTTTGTGCTCTGTTTCTGTTGATCATTGAGATTTAACTTGAAGATTGTGAAGTAAGAACTGTGACAGAGTCTAGCTTCAATCTTCCTTGGTAAGATTTAGATCTTGAGCATGTCGATGATGATTTCTGTACTTGATTGAATATGCTGAAGTAGATGTGCTAGCTAAAAGCTCTGTTGATTTGTTGAATCTTGATGTTGATTATCATTTCAATTGCAAAGTTTCTTGGTCAATTATAGCCAGATCTACTGGATTTCATGAGCTAATTGAATTACAAGAACGAGAGTTACGTAATATTGTTAATCTGAGATTTTATTTAGACCTGAGATGGCGATTAGGTTTCAGATCCGAGAACAGAGGATCGTAGTACTAGAGATAGACTACAGATCTGTTTTTCTACAGATTGTGCTTATCAATTGTATAGGTTGTGGTATAGATATATATGCAACTATATAATTGAGATCTATTAAATTGAAATGAGATATCTTTTAACATATAACTGATGATGATCTAGAAGGTAAATCTGTGAATTAAGATGAAACTTGCATGAGAAGTTAATTGACAACAGATCTAGCAAATCAGTTTATTCATTGTTAAGATCAATTGCAGAATAGAGTGCTGACTTGAGTTTTCATTGAATGAATGTCATGAGTTACTTTTACTTCACATCAACTCTATGATTCTATAATTCATTTTGTATATAGATTCTTTTAGCAATTCAGTTTAAATCTTAGTCTCAATCATGCTTCTTAGCTTACAATCCCTGTGGAGACGATATCTAAAATACTATATTAGACGTTGATAGGAATTTCGATTGAGTACTGTGTATCTAAAATACTATGAATGTTAGGGCTAGAATTGGTGCATCATATTTCATTACCTTCATAGATGACTTCACTCGTTTCGGTATAGTCTATCTAATCTCCCATAAGTCTTAAGTTTTAGATTGCTTTGGAAAATTATTGGCTATGGTGGAGAACTGGATAGGACTGTCAAAGTGCTACGCACTAACAAAGGCCGAGAGTATCTATCTGACTAATTTGAGACGTTGTGTCAGGAGATAGGTATAGTGAGACAGTTGACTATTCCTAGGACCTCTAAGAAAACGGTGTTGCCGAGAAGAGAAATAGAACACTATTAGAAATGGTACGATCGATGATGGCACAAGCAAATCTCTCAATATCTTATTTGGAAGATGCTTTTCTGACAGCGACCCACATATTAAATAAGGTTCCAACGAAATCAGTGACAACTACACCCTATGAGTTATAGACAGGTAGAAAACCTGACCTCTCCTATATGCGACCCTGGGGGTGCGTGTAACACCCCCTGCCCGGTTTAGGGGAACCGAACCGGAAATGCCACATAACGAACCAAATACCTAACAAACGGAATAATAAACTTCGGAATTTAATAATTGTACAATGAAAAAAAAATAGAATCAGTCCTCTAATTCATTAACAATTTCAAGTCACTAAAAGCTGTTCAAATCCAAACCAATATTTCCAATAATTTTCCCAACAATTTCAACATCAATAATCCCAATTCATAACTTAATTCTTAATTGAGTTCAATACTTCATAATTAAAAATAAAGTATAGTCTGATGGTAACCTTACTAATGTAATCCAAAATCCAAGATTTACAATCCATAATAACCGTCCCTAAATAGTGGGTAAAAACATCGTTACCAAATAAAATGAAAAGAATGTGAACTAGTGGCTCTAGTCTGCTCATTCGTCTCAACTACGAAAAACATGCGGATGAAACCCGCGTAAGCTTGGAATGTTTAGTGTGGACACGCACTAAAGGTGTTAGCCATTATAACTTATGTACTAGGACAATTTGCATCTAAACAAGGATATTTATCCATCAACATGTCAACAACACCAAATTTCATACAAAAGCAGAATCCATGTAGGCAGACGGTCAAATTATATGCCAAATTCTGTACAGGTATTAATCAGAATAAACATCAATAGACAGAATACCAATTTACAAGTTTCGCCTTTAAGAAAGATTCCTAAATAACTGTAAGACACGGGAAACCCAACCGGAATCAAAACAAAGGCAAGACCGAAGCCCCCATTACCCTACCATATGGTGGACTGAAGTCCCTTTTATAATCAATAGACCTGTATTTCCAAGTATTTGATGGCTATGAACTCCTTATGGCATGTCAACTATTCGTACAGACTGAAATCTCTACTCAAGGCGACAACGTCTATTAAACCCAACATAACAGAATAATTAATTCAGCACATTTTTTCACAGTCTCAACACATATCCAAGAACACGATCAATACATATCACCACAAGCATCTACAAACTCGTTTCTCAAGCCAAACAATGAATTTAAGTTTCATAGCATAATAATTCGTACTTTCCTATTAGATTGTCTAACACATAAACTAGAATAGGTTATCCAAAAGTGCATATACAAACCTTATAAAAACAATTGTCCAAACGAGGATTCAAGTAGTGTGATTCCCTCTGTCTCTAACATCCAGATCACGATCTAATTCATAATTAGTGTAATCAATAAATAATTTATTTAATACAGAGTACAAACATATTTACACACAAAACCACTACTCACGGTATTTATATTAAACTCACGAGCCTTACTTATGTGTATATATATATCACCCACTAGCTATTTATATTTTCTTCATATAAACTTATCCTATTTGACTCAGTATCTAATATCAATATTTAGAGATGTTAACTTAATCCTTCACTAAACCACACACCAATTTATACCATTGAATCACACAAGATTATACACACCCGGTTTAGGACTCCACCTAATCAGTACTTTTTTTTTTCACTTAACTCTAGACATGATTTAATTGGTTTATAAAGTCTATTTTATACACATGCATGAATGAAATTAAAATAATCAATAAAACATGATAGTCTCTTATTTCCTCACCTGCCAGTACAAGTATAATATAATTTATATATGTTCATGCCCACAGTGAAACTTTGAGACTACTCTCACCTATTGATCCGCACATAAACCCACACCCCCACTAACTAAAATAATCATCGCCACATGCCACTATTACATATATTTGACATACATGCAGAGTTATATAATAGTTAAATAGTTAAATCACACATATACAAAATTAATTCAGCAACATAACTAATAATATTATTCCATGATCAAATAACAAAACTAACCCGACGCAGCGAGAGGAGAAACAGAGAGGACGATGGCTAAGGAGGAAAATAATTTAGTTAACCTAAATTTTTCTATTTATATTGTTCTGATTTTCAGCTTAGACCACCATTTACTTATATTACACTGGCCCAAATTTTGTTAAAATTATACATTAACCCCAAATTCCCAAATTAGGCTACAAACCTTAATTCCCAAATCAACTTTCAAATCCCTAGAATTCATGGATAAAAATAACTGGTTTATAAATTTCGGGATGTTACAGTGTGCGTGTTATATACATGATCTTTCTTGCTCATATGGGAAGCTAGGTGCGAGGGGTAAAAGATGTATTTTCATCAGATATCCCGAGCAATCCAAAGGATATGTACTAATAGGAGAAATTTCAGATTGTACCATTTTTGAATTAGAGTCACGTGATGTTGTGTTCCTTAAGAATGAATTCCCCAAGAGGGGTGAAGTAGAAAGAGAGACTTCCCTTGTTGAACAAAACGAATCAGAGAACTTAGTTCCCTCACATATGGATATCAATCCTAGTGGGAGTGAACAAGTGCCTGAAAAATCAGCTCCACTGGTACATGACAGTGGGAGTACACAAATTCTTGATCCTTCGATGCCTGAGTCATCGACTCAAAGAAGTAGAAGAGTCCCCATTCCCCGACGATGTTATGAGATTGAGGGGGAAACATTCATGATGGCTTCACACGATGGTGATGAACCAAAGAACGTGAAAGAATCTCTCAATTCACCTAATAAGGATCTATGGATGAAAGCCATGGAAGAGGAAATGAAATCGATGAAAAGTAACCATGTTTCGGACTTGGTTGAATTATCGCCAGAACATAGAGCCATCGGAAATAAATGGGTCATTCGTGTTAAACGCAAGGCTGATGGCTCGATCGAGAGATACAAGGAAAGGTTGGTGCCAAAAGGCTATACCCAACAAGAGGGCATAGATTATGAGGAGACGTTCTCACCTGTAGTGAGATTCGCTTCTATTCGCCTAATCTTGGCATTAGTCACACATATGGACTTGGAATTGCATCAAATGGATGTCAAGACCGATTTCCTCAACGGAGGAATGAAGGAAGAGATTTACATGGAACAACCGGAGGGTTTTATAACTTAAGGCAAAGAAAAGAAAGTGTGTAAACTCTTGAGGTCCATTTATGGACTCAAACAATCCTCCAGGCAATGGTACCTGAGATTTCATGACTTGTTGATGTCATATGGTTTTCAAATGACATAAGAACACAATTGCGTTAATGTGAAGAAGTCCAGTGACGGTTTTGTGTTACTATCATTATATGTAGATGACATTCTCTTGGCTTGTAACAACAAGGACATTCTGTTGTCTACGAAGAATTGGTTGTCGACTACTTTTGAGATGAAGGATATGGGTGAGGCTACCTATATACTAGAAGTCAAGATATCAAGGGATCGAAGTAAGAAGCTATTGGCTTTATTGCAAGAGCTCTACATTAAAAAGATCCTTGAACGTTTCCATTTGGCTAATTGCAAGCCTATGGACACACTCATTGTAAAAGGGCAGACTTTGATTCTTGAGATGTGCCTTAAAACTCCGCAAGAGCACGAGAAGATGCAAAAGGTTCCATACGCAAATGCCATCGGCAGCCTAATGTATGCTATGTTGTGTACAAGGCCCGATATTTGCTACGCAGTAGGACTGGTAAGCACGTATCAAACTAATCTAGGACAAATGCATTGGATTGCTGTGAAACAAATTCTAGCTTATCTAAAAGGAACCTCAGATTATGCTCTATGTTACCAATGTGGTGAAAGCCATCTAGTGGATTACATTGACGCTGATTGGGGTGACGACTTAGATGAGACGAAGTCAACTTCCGGTTATGCCTCTGAGTCATGGAGCATTCTCTTAGACTAGCAAGAAGCAGACTTGCATAGCATTATCCACCATGGAAGCAAAATTAGTAGCCTACTCGGTGGCTATGTAGGAAGCTGTTTGGCTCAAACGGTTTATAGATGACCTTAACCTAGCTGTGAGTGAGCCAAAGCCAGTCACTGTATATTGTGATAGTCAAGCAGCTATTGCCTATATTAAGGATGCTAAGTATCACAGTAAGTCTAAGAACATAGAGACTAAGTACAACTTTGTCAGGGATATAGTGACAAAGAAGCATGTAACAGTCAGATATATATCTACACATAATATGGTAGCAGACCAATTTACAAAGGCTGTAACTAGAGATATTTTTGTCTAGTATTCTATGTCTTTGGGTGTACGTAGATTGTAATGTCATGGATTGTTATATCTATGTTTTAATGATAATTGTTTATCTTCATGTGTTTCTGACATATACAGAGTTGATTCATCTGAGAGTATGTCGTTAGGTTTGAGAAACTTGCACACTTGCACGCGCAATTGCCTTGATTATCCGGTGATAATGCAAGATGAGATCTCTACACTCATGTTTTGAACAGGAGTTTCATGAACTAAGAGGGGTGTATAAAATGATCGCCTTGATGTGGTCGTCAAGATGAGATTCTCCCAAATGGATTGAGAATCGCTCATGAGAACCACAATCATGAGACTGACCAGCCGGACTAGACTTTTGAGTCATCACACTTGGAAAGTGGGAGTGATCAAATCTGAGGAATAGCTTTGTGCTATCGTCCGGACAATGAACTATCATAATAGACATACGCGCGTAATGTCGAGGCAAGGTTCATTGTCGCGTATGCTTTTATACCGTGCGAGCTATAAGTTGACCCTATGGGAGATAAGTTTGAGAATGGTCCCTACTCCTTATCGTGCAAAGTCCCATATTTATTTATCCTTAGTACAATCTCTTTTGTATTCGGAGTGTTGGGGTAATGACAGTGTCACTGGCGTGTCTTTCTATGGCTACGATAAATGCAGCCTATGTGACATGACTATGACGTCGGTTACTTTCATCGACTTGTGGGACAAGAGAGAATTGGAAGACTCAGATTGTTTTCACACTATTTAAATCACACGCTAAGGATTGTGGTTCTTGGGAACACAGTAGTGGTTAGAAGTACTTCGAAGTTTTCAGAACATTGGTTCGTTTGGGATCGAACATGTCTGAAGTGAATTCAAATCATGGTAGTCTGGGATATGAAGTGAAATTCAAGATTGTTCTTCTTTATGGAAGAAACTGGTTCATTTGGTCACTCCGGTTATTTGTCGTATATAACCAATTAATTGATCGACGCGTGTTTTCTCTTTTTAAGTCTTGACGGTCCTTAATGGGCTGTGACTCTCTTGTGTGAGTGGGAGAATGTTGGACTTCGGGCTTTTTAATGGATTGGCCCAAGCCTTATATTACAGTGAGCTTGGGGCCATTGGGCCTGGGTGATTGGTCCACCCAACATAGGCCCAACCCAAGTCTCTTACTTGTCCATTAAGTAATGGATAAGTAAGATTGTTATCTGATAAGAATTCCGATTAGAATTCAAATCAGTTCTAGTTCAAGTGAACTAGCTATGGACTACTATAAATATACTCCTCCTCTCCACTCTTCAATCATCCCAAAGTCTCAGAATCTCAATGCATTTTGAAACAACGTTAAATAGCAAACAGTGTTTGCAAAGTGAAACTTGTTCAAAGGTTTCCAAGAGTTGAAGAGAATTAGCTTCCGCGTTTCTTCTCGTTGGGGTTCTTAACCGTTGACTTGAGTGGTGTTTCCAAGAGATTCACGGCTGACCGATTGACAGTAATTTTTCGTTTCTTATTTCCGCTTATTTTATGTTTGTCGATTGCGTAGTATGCATATAGGATCAACATTGAAATAGATGAAGAATATGGAAACGTTCGTCAAAAAAATTTGTGATGAGCTAGGCGTGTTTTCTTTTACATTCAAATATCTTAAAGTAAGTATATAAAATAATAAGTGGAATTGGTTTATATTTGAAAATGATAGAAAAATAAAATTGTATAAGTTGTTGGGCTCTTTTGTATTTGTTTTGTATCTAAATTAAATTAATGTTTGCAGACATATGAGTTTTTTGGTTTTTAGAAGCTATTATTAAATTTTAAAACAATATTGCTATTTTGATTGTGAAAATTGAAAGATCAATTTTTTTTTCTTGCTAGTATGCTACTTCTGATTTAGTTGAATTTCGTATGTGTATTTTGTAGAGATTGATTATTAGTTCATGAAAGAAAATGTATGGTTATTTAGTTTCATTTTTTGCTCCTATTTTACACTAATATGCTTAGTTGTGAATATGTCTAACTTGATTATATCAACCATTAAAACGCTGGAAAGAATTGTTGGTGTGAAGTAAAATAAAATAGCATTTTGAAATGGATATCTTGGAGTGATGAGATGAGATGTATTTTTCTAATCATTTTTGTATTATTGTTAACATAAGTACGATATTTAGAGGAGCCATTCAAAACATCCAAGTACTACAAGCAGAATGTGTGGATTTATTTATTAGAGAGAATATTTATCTTTATTTTATTTATTCATTACAAAATCTTGCTTAGATCATTTACAATGTCATTTTACTAGTTTCTTTAATAGATGGTTATTTCGAGTGCGGGGAATATGACCATCTATTAAGAAGTTACTAAAGGAGCGAGAAACTGCATATTATTTCTACTATCTTGATAATAAATAAAGGATTTGTGTGGTGTGTTGTTATGATCTTTATATTGTACTCTAATTAATACTATTAGTTGATCAAGATTTCAATTTTAAATAGTCTTTGGCTAATGTCCTAATTAAAGTTAATTGGTAAATTGGCAATAGTGTGCCTTTGAATGCTTATGGAGACTTGTCCACTATGTCAATTATATGGTCATGAATAGACTATGATTAAAGTCGGTAGTATTATTATTCAGTGGTGTGTTCTTTTTATTTTGTACATACTTATCTTTTCTGAACAAATTTATATAAATTAAATCTAATAATCGTAACATTTTGTAGATGGTCGCAGAAAGTACCATTTAATTGCTTTTCCATTCAAATGGCACGTTCAATATTTTTAACAGGCCAAATCATACCTGTCTGTGTGCTTTAAGAGGCAAGCACAAACAAAGAATTTTGACATTTTTATGGGCATATTAATGTAAAAGCTCGCGGACATAATGTGTCGAGCACAAGCGGGCTAGGTTAGCCCTTTTGAAAATACTAGTCTCGGCTTTTTGAGGTTCTTCAAAACCTATTTCAACAATATCTTAAACTCTATGAGCACCGAGAATAGCCTACATTTAGAGTGCTCAATTTACAACATTTAACTTGGTGAGTTAAGGATACTCGAAGGAAAGAGTATTTTCCTTTGAAGTCATTTTCAAAAAGCTCTAATACCACTTTATTTGAATTACAAACTTACAAACAAAGAAATAGATGGGAGAATAAATAATAATAAATAATAATAAAACTTTAAATTAATATATAATTATTTTTCTTTGCTTATGTCATTTACAATTGATTTACATTCCATTTATAATAAATTTCTATGCTAAAATTAGTAAAATACAAATATAATGAATAATAAGAAATTAATATGAATTACAAACCATTAAATTAATTTTTTTAAATTAATTTTTTTTCTTCGCATCAACTTTACTAAATCTAACATTCTCAAAGCTCTGGTGAGCTTTGGTAATCCAGACGCAACTTTTGCAACTCTTATTCAAGCTCTGATGATCATCAGTTGTT
This sequence comes from Cardiospermum halicacabum, assembly GCA_031304145.1. Lineage (NCBI taxonomy): Eukaryota > Viridiplantae > Streptophyta > Magnoliopsida > Sapindales > Sapindaceae > Cardiospermum > Cardiospermum halicacabum. The sequence continues at coordinate 20,187,519 of CM062391.1, read as the reverse complement.
AGAATCGATAGGCTTGTTAGAACCACTAGTAAAATAACAATAGATATTAAGACACAACACAAAAATTTAAAAAATGGAAGAGACTTGATTTTATAAAGCAATGTCTTGAAACAAGAAGTTCTTCACTCCCCTTTATTATTTGGAAGACTACAGAAGTCTGTTCTTAAGATAGAACTATTTATTTTTAAAATAAGCAATATTTAATAGATTTCTTTCAAAAAGTAGAAACATATTTGAGTTTTTGTTTATTTTGGAGAAAGAGAAGTAAAGAACAAGGAAATAATAAAAAAATTTTATTTCTACCGTTTTTTCCTTCTACTATAGACACATTTTGAACCATTGTGTCAGTTTAGGACTTAGTTTTCAACATATATGGAAAAGACATGTCTCTTGTATGACTGTTTTCGGGCGATTGAAATCAGCGGTTCACATAGCGGTTAGATTAATTGTAGCGGCTAATGGTTTAAAATAACGGTCTATACATCGGTTGTAATAGTGATTCAAATGACTGCTCGCAACAATAGCAGTTTTAAATAGCCGTTAGATGTAAAAATGACTAAAAAGGATATTATTTTATTTTAAAATTATATTTGCTATACAAATTTTATTTAATATATTTATATTTAATTTCAATTTTATAAAATTAATATATATATATATATATAATTCACTATAGTTATTATTATCATTATATATATATATGGTAACTCCAATGAGTAAATATAACACCTATAAAGAAACAATCCAGTTATAACTAAAATTGTGAGTACATAATAATTAGTAGCATTAAAGTTGTAAGGTCGTGAATAGAAATATTTTGATAGCGTTTGAGCTAACACTATTTGAAATAGCATTTTGGGAATTGTTGTGTATATCATTAACTTTCACTTTCATTATCAAACGTTCATTTTTCTAAAATGATATTTCAACCGCTATTTAGGCTGTTAAGCACTATTTCGAACGCAGTTACCAAACATAGCCTATGTCACTGGTTTAATTCAAACAAGTAATATTTGAATTAAAAACAAATAGAAAATTTCATGCAAAAAGAATAAAAATTTGAATTTCTTAGTCAAATCTCTAAAAACCCCACGACGATCTTTCTCTCTCTCCATATATATATATATATATTAGAGGAAATAATTCAAAATGGGCCTTGTAAGGTTTGAATTAAGTTTTTAGGCCCATTTTTAAAATCTTTCAAATATAATCTTTGTAAATTTTACTTTGCACCCAATAGGCTGTGCTTCCTATTATACCCTTTGTTTGAATAATAATTTCAAAAATGCCATTACAATAAATAAGATGTTTTATTTTGGAAGTTAAATTACTTATATACCCTCCTACTAACAAAACCGTTGATTTGAAACAAATCAGATTAATTTCAACCTAATCAAACCGCTAAATTGAGTCTTGAACTCTGAAATTGGTTCACAAACCTGTGAGACTTCACAACCTCTTCTATCGCACGAAGTTGATCTCTGTGACAGATCACGTTGAGTTGTAGTTGCTGTTGCGGTTTGTTTGAGTACGGTTAAAATCTCGATCTTTTCCTTTTCCATTAATCTTCGTCTGAGTAAGCATTATGGGTTCTGGTCGGTTGAATTCGGCATGGTTGAAGCAAGTTTCTTGAGAGTTGCAGTCTATTCTAAAATTAGGGTTGTAGATTGTCGTCTTTGTTGCTGTTTGTTTTTATAATCACTATTGTCGGTTCCATTCTATTTGAATTTAAAAGTTCGAACAAAACAAACTGTTGGTTTTGTGGCATGCTCTTATTTTTGAGCAATTGTTCTGAGCGCAGAGTAATTAGGAAAGGCGAGTCATCGAACTCAACTGAGGTAAGTTCGTCTATCATTTTCGCATGTACTGTCTTGTTATAATTTTCATTCCTCTAATCATGCATGTACTGTATTGGTGGTATGTATAGTTTGTTTACCATGCTTAAATCCTAATTTTTTCAACATCTAATCTTGTGATTCATTCAATTTGTGTTACAGCATTCAGATGGTAGAGTAGGATGATGTTGTTTTTTTATTATATCTGTTTATTTTGTTAATTGAAGTAGGTTGTTCTTTGATGAATCGTGTGTGTATAAGTTGAATGTTATTATTGTTTGTGTGTTTCAATCTCGTTGATTGGTAATTTCAATGGGTATTTTTCTCAGTTGATAGGGTTTGTTATTATTCTGATGTGAAATATTGTTGCAATCTTGTTCATGTGATCTGCAATTCTTAATTGTTAGGTTTTAAAATACAGAAGAAGGTGGAGGAAACAAGTAACACAGCAACATGTCAATAAACCTTCCGATCTGTCATTTTGGCTCTTGCTTCATAAAACTGGCAGGAATGGTAAACTACTTAGTGAGTCTATTGAGAGTGGGCCATTCAGACAGTTCTACGAATGCGCAAGTAGAATGCATTTCAAGTCCATTTGTTTCCTTGGAAATGGGGTTCTAAGGGTCCTTAGTGCGGAGATCACCTTACCCGGTGTTAAGGATGATGAGATGTGGTTCGTTTCTGCCAGGGCTTTACACCATTTAAGTAAAGAGGAATTTGCTCTAGTGACAGGGCTTAAGTTTGGAGGATCTGATATAAATGTAAAAGTTTTAGAGAATGAGCCTCTAAATGGGGAAAACATAGTTGCCAGGTTGTTCCCTGATGCTAAGAGATTCCATGTATGCGGATTGGATGTACAAAAACTACTGGACAACCATATTAGGAGGTTAGATGCAGAAGACGTGGAAAAGTTGTACCTTGTCCTGGTGGTGTATCACTTTCTTTTGGGCTAGTCAATGACCAAGGTCATTAGTAATTTCATTTGGCATTTGGTAGATGATCTAGAAAAATTTAAGCATTTCCTTGGGGTTCGTATGTATACGAGGAGAAAGTTAAAGATTTTAAATCCAAGCTTGGCGGTACCTTCTTCAATAATCCTATTCGAGGCGTTCATTTGTATGGTTTCCCCTTAGCTTTTGTGGTAAGTACTTAACTTCCTTTAACTAAATACGAATACACTGCTTTACTACTGTATTTTCAGGCTGATTTTGGTAATATTGAAATGACTGAGTGCAGTGGTGGATGGTTGACTGCTTCCCTGATGTGCGGGCGGCATCTAGAGTAACGAAGCTCGAACGGGACGAAGATGATTAAAGTCTGTACCCAAGATGTGTTAAGTGGGACTTTGAAGATAACTCCAGCAAGCGGTTTGGCTTAATTTTGCAGGTATTTTAAAGTAATGTCTGTTTAAATTTATTCTGAAGTGGTGTCAGTTATATTGGATGTGACGTTAGAATGTTCTGATTTTAATAAGTTCTATATTGTACTTTAGGTACCCGGTGAAACGAATTTAGTCTCTTCTGAAGCAGAAAGAAATTCTTGGTATTTCAAATGTTGTGATTTTGAAGTGGACATGAGTGATTCAAAGAGGGAAGATTCGAAAGCCTCTTCAGAAATGAATATGCAAGAATATATACTCAAGACCAATGAGAAGAAGAGGTCAGGAAGTCATGACAGAAAGGGGGTAGATAAAATGTTGGGTGAGCTTAAAAGGAATATTGAAGACTTGGTTCAATGGCGTAGGGAAATGGTTGAATGACAACAAGAGGTCGAAGATCTCTTGAAAGCTAGATGTAATCACATGCACCCAGATGCTGATGTGAAGTCGAATAGGGTCTACGTTAGACCAATATCTATTAAAGAAGCTAGTATTAAGAAGAATACGCCAAAAATGGGTCGCAAGAAACGCAAAGCTCCAAATGGGGGGACTGTACTCGTAACACTGGTTAAGACTAGGAAAATGGTTCGGGATGAGTTGAAAAAAGCAGATACTGGAAAAGCAACACCTGCAGTTGTTGATGAGGCTTCAACTAAGGAACTCAAAGTGGATGAGAAAGTTTCTGAAATTATTAGCACATTACCTAGAAGGCAGGAAGTAAATGTTTCTCTGAGTAAGCCTAGATTGGGAGTACAGACACGGACGATGGCATGGAAAGAAAAAATTTTAGACTGTAACATTGAGGAAAACAATGGAAAAGGAAAAGACGATCAATCGAAGAATGTTGCAGTCCTAGATACGGAAACTGATGAGAAAGATCTGGATGACCAGGTTAAGAATGACCTAGCTATCGCGAAGGTTCTTTCTGGTTTGGCATGTGATGTTGGGGAATTTGAAGAAATTGATACTGACACATTACTCGCACAATAGATGTCCCTTAAAATGGTTGCTTCCAAAAAAACTTCTTCTGCAATTCATGAACCTCATGAGTGGCCAGAAAATAAGAGGCCAATTCTAACTGACTCATCTACTTTCTGCTTGCCATTACTTGATAAGAGCTTAAGACCGAAACAACTATCCACCAAGGCAGATGGTCTGGACGAATGGCTGAATGCAAAAGGAGAGCTATTGTACGTGTTATATTCTTGCTTTTGTTATATTTCGTTAAGGTTGCAATAGTTTTATTAATTCTGATAGGTTTACATAATTGCTGGATCTTGCTTCAAATATATTAAAGTGACCTCACATTTGCAGATTAAATGTTTTTTATTTAATCTTTACGTTGTTGTAACCGATTTATCGATCATCGTCCCTGTAAGAACACTATCGTACGTGAAATTCTCAGTTGTACAACGTGTTTTTCAGGAGAATTGATCAACATCTTTATGCAATGCATTAAAAAGCTTAACTCTGGTGTTAAGAACCAGAAAGTGGGTGTCCTAAGCTCATTTTCTACTCAGCTTTATCTTATCGGTATAAGGAAGCATTAAAGAAGAAGGAAGGACTGAAGGGTTTGTTTGTGCCAGAACTGTGGATTAAAATCATAAATGGAGAGGCTCTGGAAGATTTTAACTGCTCTCCTTGGTGGGAATTGGATACGGTAAGCTGTAGGATTCTTGAAATATATATATATATAACAGAGAAAAATATACTTTTACTGATGGTGTTTAAATCATTTGCTATAGATTTGCTTCCCTGCCCATCTGTGTGACACGCATTGGGCAATAGTCGTTTTGGATTTAACGAAACAGTAGATATGGATGGTAGACTCCAAGTGCAACAAGTGTGGCAATGATCAACAAAGTTGGGAAGTCTTGGAAAATCAATTCAAGTGTGTAGCATACACCATCCCACAAATCGTGTCTATGTCCAAGTACTACAGTCATAAACCTCCTGTTTTAGACAGGGAGTGTAGAGTGCACCTCCCATCCTATAACTATGTTCCCTGTCAGCTTGATAGGTATGCTTTGGAATTCTTTTAATCTTTACTAGTTTGGTTTTACATGTATTGCTGAAGTTAACTGTAATTGGTATATTTCAGCCATGCATGCGGGGCATATATCTGTGTTCGTATTGAAGATATTCTACTTGGAAGGAAAAAATGGTTTGTTAACCGGGAAAGGGGTTGGCCTAAGTTAATGAGGCAGCATATTGCAAATGTTATATTCCAAGCTACTAAGTATCATTCTTAGCTTTTTACACCTAGTAACGTTATTTCTCGTGTTGGATATGTATTTTGAACCAAAATGATGTTATGAATTCTGTAATCAACGTTCGTACTTGATTGGTTTTCTAGACCAAAACAATTTTATGGATTCAGGATTGGTTACATGGGATTTCTTTGCATCAAAATTTTTTAGGTGAGATATTATTTCTTTGAAGATATTAGTTGCTTGTCAGGGAAGTTACCTCCATTTCTTTGCATCAGAATTTTTTTAGGTGAGATATTATTTCTTTGAAGATATTAGTTGCTTGTCACGGAAGTTGCATCAAAATTTCCAAAACGCCACATCAACTGAACAACAATTTAAAGACTTACAAGTTCACAATAATCTGATGTCATATCATTACCAGTGTTATAATATATTAACTCTATATAGGAAACACTATATCCCCTATATTAGGTTAATTAACATAATGATTAATTAGTGTCCTTAATGATGACAGAAATCCTATTAAAAAGATATCCAATTCCCCTACATTAGGTTAATTAACATAATGATTAAAACGAAATCCTACTGGATTAATGCATTTTTTTTATTGTATTTTGGATGCTAATTCAGAATAATTTGATATGCAGTTAGAATATTATATTTAAAGCTCTGAAAAACGTACCGACCATCAAATCTCAAAACCAAATCCTTACGGCTTCCACCAGACTTTTCATTTCCCAGATTTGTGATGCCCATCAATAGCCCTTTTTTTAAAAAAAACCACTCATTAAACTAACCCACCTCTCTTTATATATCTAACCCAAACTCTAACCTTTGTAGTTAACTTATTTTGAGGGTTTGCAGGACAGAAAATGGAGAGAACAACCAAAGCAAAAATGGATTCTTCTTCTCTCTACATCACAGATGTCTTACCACCAGAGGTAATGGCCCAGATCGTGGCGACGGTGGGGCGAGCTTCCATTTGCGACCTCTTCAATCTAACCAGTGATTCGAAGATCCTGCATGAACTTGGGGACGAGGATCGGGTGATGAAAGACGTCAATTTGGAGGACATCACTTACGGCCGTTGGGGAGTTAACCCACAGAAAGAGGAGTTCCTTGTCAAGTGTTTGGAGAAAGGTAACCTAGACGCCATGTTCATAGTTGGGTTCACCAAGGTTTTCGCTAGAATGGAGAAGACTTACGGTCTCCAACTGCTGTACAAAGGGGCTTTGCAAGGAAACAAGCCTGCCTGTTATTTGTTCGCTCTACTCCTGCTCTGCGTCGATGTCGAGAGGCTCAGGGATAAGGACAAAGAGATTCTGTCTACTTTTTCAGAAAGCGAGCTGTTGTACTATCGCCAGAGGGTAAGTCGTCTTACAAGGGGCTGTTTCATCAGAGTAACTCTAAGGGTTGGAAATGCTAACACAGGTGTTCACTGCACTTGTGCCCAGAGCAACTCTACCTCTCAGTGGGATGGGGGACCAATTGGATGTGAATGCAACTGGTTCTTCCCTAAGCTTCTGTATGTGCTATGAGAGATAAATTAGCACCTGGTTTGTCTGTTTCTTAATGTCTTTTGGGTTTAAAAATTGTATCTTGTGGTGTCCTCGTTAAAATATTTGTTTAGAGCACCAATTTTGTAAGAATCTGATGATATTTTGTGTTTCTCTTAGTAAATCAGCATGAACACTTTAAATCTGAACCGGTTTCAGATTTCTGATCTCACTTTATAGCGTCTGATGGTTCAAAACCCAAGTTTGATTCATAATCATATTACAAGATATGCCGTTTTTTTTCCTATGTCTTCAACAGATCTAACTATAATTAGATATACATGCGCTCGATGGTGCCATTACTTTCACATTGAATGGTATTCTCTTCCTGAACTAATAGTTATACAACTGCTAACTTAGGATTTCGCGGCCATAAGGGTCCCAAAAGATGGAATCTGAACTGCCATCAGATTTCTGATGTGGCATATTCCCTTCTGAGGACGACTCAGAGACCAAATAAGTCTTTATCCACTTAACCAACTGGACCTAACTTTTTCAGGCATCTATTTCCCTTACCTGCAGAACTTTTTGTCTAACAAAAACATAAAAATCATAGGGGGCACGTATAGTTCTAGAGACATGTAAGAGTAAAAGGGTTATGGTGGCATACTCATGCTTTCCACTAAGGTGGAGGAGTGGTTCAGGTTTCATGTTAAGGTTGCACTATTTTCATACTTAACCATTACTTGTACACATTTAAAGGATTTCGCGGCAATAAGGGTCCCAAAAGATGGAATCCGAACTGCCATCAGATCTTTGATGTGGCATATTCCCTTCTGAGGACGACTCAGAGACCAAATAAGTCAACTACACAGACCAATAGTCCGACCTGCTGCCTGTTTTCAAGATCTATCTGCAAACAAGTTAACCCTTTTTTATTACGTACAAATAATATTACTTCCGTAGAATCTTGTAAAATATGGATATAAATAGAGTATAACAAATTAATAAACTTAATCTTTACTACTATTAGGTATGTCTCAAGCTGGGCTAGTTAAGGTCTCACTATGGCTTTGTTCTCCGGTAGCTTGGTCATTGGATGGCACATGTGAGCTCATGTCACCTGTTCCATCAACATCTACGGATGCCTCCTTGCAGCTGCGAACGGTATGCCCTGCACCCTTACAATGAGTACAATTCATTACACGCTTACGTTTACTACTATTACTTCCCGCGGATGACACGGGAAGGTTACTACATGTTGGCATTGTATGTCCCTTTTGATGACACCGAGAGCATTGTTTCTGTTTATTTTTCTCCAAATGAGATCTGTACCGCTTTTTCTTCGGACGACCAGCTTGACGTACAACTTCCATTGGCAAGACAAGTTGGGTTGTCATGTCCCACGCTTCTTTATTGGAATTGGATTTATTGGCTTGGCATATGCACCAATCAAGAAATCCTTACTATAGTACACATCGCATAATGAACTAACTCGTGTCTTCACATACCTGCAAAACTTATACGGACGACAGTAAGATATAAAATAACACTACTCATAGTAATAACTACTGAATAATAATATGAACGACAGCAAAAATGGCTATCCTAAATCCTGAATACGCTACCTTAAGTCAAATCAGACATTCTGATGCTTAATCAAAAATTAATGATCTACAATCAATGGCCATGAAATTCTAACATACCTAGCATATGCAATAACATGGAAACAAGGGAATTGATCAAGCTGCCACAATCCGCATGAACATGTTCTTTCCTCCATATTGGCAATTCCATCTCCTTTATCCCCATTCCTGACTTGATACTTGGCAGCCTCTGTGATTGGGAATACATCACATTTGTCAGCATCTGCCATCATCTTCTGAATTTTGTCAACTGATGCGGACGTGATTGAAGACTGAAGTTTCTTTCCAGCCTCATATCTAGCAGTAAACCATCTCTGTGTCATACCCCTTAAGAATTCATGGGCGGCAGTAATAGGCAAACCGCGAGTTGGTAGAATTGTAGAATTAACGGACTCAGCTTTGTTGGTCGTCAAGATGTTATATCTTCTTCTAGGGCAATAAGATTTTGTCCACTTCATTTACCCAAGCAGAATGAGTTCACGATGCAAATTGGGACAAGCAACCTCATTACCTTCCAATAACCTATCACATTCAGCTGTAGAGTGGGTATACACAGCTCTAGCAAATGCTTGTTCAATGTCTGCCCTACGACTAAAAAACTTTATTAGATTTTTCATCAAATGGTAGTAGCGGGCCACATGAGGAACATTGGGAGAGACAACACGAACTACCTGAGGTATGTTTTTCCCACGATCAGTGACTAGAACTAAGTTTTCTCTAACACCAATCGCCCTGCGCAATCTCAGCAAAAACCATGTCCAAGAAGCTTCTAACTTCTTTGGGGCAAAACCAAAAGCAATAGGAAATATACAATCTGAGCCGTCCATACCAATAACAACAAAAATTATACCAACTTACTTTCCTTTCATGTGCGTAGCATCCATACACACAACTGGACGTATATACTTCCGGAATCCATCAATACACTGTCTTAGGCTGAAGAAGGAATACAAAAAATTACCATTTGCGGATGTTTGCATATCAATAACACTGTCAGGATTTGTTTCCAATAGAATTTTCAAATAAGATGGGAGCAACTGCCATGAATCTTCATGGGTCCCATATGCAAGGTCTTTGGCAAATTAAAGCGACCGCCAAGCCTTACTGTAAAGTAACTTCACAGCATACCTTACTCTAATTTCACTCATTATATTGTAGGCTGAAAATTTGGCCTTCGATAGTCGATTAGCAAACATATGCCCAATCACTTTATAGCCTGCTTGCCGCCTTTCTGCTTTGTCAGGATCATGTAGACAGGTGCATGATGGCACAAAGTCTGTGACGTGCCATATAGGAAATTCCTTCTTGCATCTTTTCGCCCGGAATGCAAACTTACAGCCCTTATTAATACACTCAACCTCATACCTCCTGCTATTTGAATTGGGAGTACATAAAGACAGCTTATTTTCGAGACCAAACTTGAAAATTGCAATCTTCATTTCCTCCTTACTGTTGAATACAGAGCCTTTCATCAAGCTGGAATAATGGTAGCTAGCATGTAGAGAATATATTTGCAGGTCAACAAAATTATTCTAATCCATTCCAGGAAGCTGATATACTCCTACCTCTTTCTCCTGCCCAATCTGAGACTCTGATGAACAAGCAGTTTCTCTCTCCCAATCACTCATATAACCTTCCTCTACATCATCATTTACATAACAATCACCGTGCTCATCATTAACATAGCCCTCATTCTGTTCGTCATTTGCTACGTCATACTCAGGTTCAACATCAGAACATTCTGCACCTAATAAAAATTCTAGATCAACATTGCCATTAAAATCATCAAGCAATACAGGGTCAGCGAAATTACCATCCTGGCGGAGAACATTACCAGACCCGGCAACCAAATCTTCTGTCCCTCTGCAAGAGATTTCCAAACTCCTACCTATGCACTGCTGAATTAAACCTGCACCCATAGTACAAACATTCTTCTCCACCTTCTCTATATATAATTCCAACGGGTCCTCATATTCACTTGCAAATCTAAGATCCCCGTTATCTCGAATTGGCAACCTATGTGTCGGACATCCAGCTTTGGTATAGAAAAAATAAATAAATAAATCTACACTATCCTTCGGTATCCCTTTTTTTGAATAAATTCTCTCCATCACCTCCTCATAAGTCGTGCTTCCGTCAAAAACCTCCATGCATATGTCACCATATATATGAACTACCATCCCAGACGGAATCGTAGTTGATAATAGCTTTGAAGGACCCCATCGAACTGAAACAATAATGAAAAACATAAACTAGTAAACAACGATGTAAATATATATGCTATCAGAAAAAATTGAACTTTAATCACAATTTTCTGATACCGTATCAGAAACTAATAAGTGCAGGACATTAAGTTTGACAGCAGGTTAATGACACAATTGTTCACACAATGTTATATACAAACATACCTACAGAAAACTAACATCAAACTTAAACTAAATTCTCTATCTAAAAATGAAATGCGTTCATATTAGAAACTTTTGATCTCCGCTCAAAAACCAGCTAAAACTACCATTCACAACCAAAACATCATCCCAACAACTTGTAATAATCACTACATCCATTATCAATGTCTAAACAGTGTATTAGAGATTAAAATCAAACCAAAACTGATTAGTTATAGAAGTTTTATAGCCGCAGTACACAGCAGAAATAAACAAGCACCATATAGTAGACTGCAAAAGATGATAATTGACAAATGGACTACAAGAACCTGGATTTCAACATCAAAAGCGGATAATTGACAAATGGAGAAAAAGATGTCAAACATCAAACATTCTAATATGAACTAACACCAGCAACTAATGTCCATTCAGATTGACTCCCACCATAACAATGACTAAACCAAATTTACAGGTACAATTAAGTTAAACGCGATTCTTTTACATCAAATAAGGTTTCGGTCGAACACTTACGTTAGAAATTAAATCCTCCACTGCTAAGGTTGAATTTCCCTTGCTCGTTTTACGTTTTCTGCAGAAATTACTATCTCCAACCAACCCAATATCTTAATTCCACAAGCTTAGCGACACAAATTGAGCAAGTTCTTCTCTCTAATATCACCGATTTCGATGGCCAGGTTCTGTTACCGCGACGGAAAATTGACGAAATTTAGAATCCACATCAGCGACAGCAAGGGAGACTCGAGATTACTTCATGGGTTTTGAAGAAATGAAACATTCAACGAGGAAAAGGATAACTCTACCAGGATGAAGAACATAACCTCGAACAGGAGAACGAAGAATAGGAGGAGAAAATCGATGATGATAGTTTGGCTTCAAACCGGTTTCAGCAAACCTTAACCGGGTCTCACATGGTAAGGGTAATTTAGGAAAATTATTTTCTGATAATTGCAAATAATAACCAAAAAATTATTTTCAATTTATTTTAAAATAAAAGGGAAAAATAGGTATCACAACCTATAGAGTGAAATACAAAGTTTGAAAGGCTCATTTATGATCTATTTTGAAATTGGGCCTATAAAAATAATTCAAACTTTCTAGGGCCCAAAAATTAAAAGAGTCCTATATATTATTCACTTCTCTTATGTAACAAATGTGAGATAAATTTCTTATTCAAACATTAGCTAACCTTTTCTTGGAGCTTTGAAGATCATCGCTAATCTTTGTTGGAGCTCCTATGAGCTATGGGATTCTTTTCTTAGCTCCCTTGACCTCCAACAGTAAGTAAAATAAAAAAACAAAACAAAAATACACCACTTTCTCATCAGAATCGTAGTGTTTTTTTTTTTAAATTCTTTTTATTTATATTTTTAGGAAATAGGTGACAAAATTTCGCGACTACTTTCCAACTACTAACGATTCTTTTAAATCTTTAAGCCTTTCTAAATTAAATAAGTTTCTAAAGTGAACTACAACCCGACCATACACTTTTCTAGTATGGATTGTTTGTCCATTTGGAATTTAATTTGCAAAATGTGCTTGGTTAAATTAATGTTATTAAAAATTAAATCAAATAGTTGTTGGGTTGTATAGAAACTCATTAAGAAATTAATAATGGAAATATTAATTTATTTAAGAAAATTGAAAAAATAATAAAAGATGAACATTTTATACATTTGCATGCTTTAACATTATTATATGGAATTTTACTCTAGTATACATAAATTTTCTTTTAAAAACATTTATTCATATACTTATTATTTTCTCAATTTCTAAAATATACTGCCAATTTATATTGATATATAATATTAATAAAATAAAATTATTTTATTGATTACCGGAATGAATAGTGAAGTTTTGGAGATATATTTTCATAGCATAAAATATTTTAAAAACTGCAATTTGCTGGAAAAAAATATTTTAATAATTAAATAAATTATTTTAATAAATAACTATTGATTAAGTATTTTTATGGCCAAATTATTTTGAAAACTTGAAAACATATGTAAAGAGATATTAGAAAGAAAATTGAAAAGATATGTAACAATACTTGTAGGAAATAATGAGACGGGAGTACAAAATTCAAAAACGTGTATAATGATAAGGTTGATAATAATGAGATGTTAACTGTAAATTCAAAAGTACGTGTAAGGATACGTGTTGAAAATTATGAAACGTAGATAGCAAACTAAAAACACGTGTAAAGATACACGTGTAAAGATATGTGTTGAAATAATGAGAGGTGGATAGAAAATTAAAAAACGTGTATAAGAATAGTGTGTTCAAGAGCGTGTGTAAAGATACGTGTTGGAAATAATGAGACGTTGCATCTCTCCCTCTCCTACTATATCTTATTCTTCATCTCTGTTCCCTTTACTGCATCATCATTTTCTCTCTCTTTTTCATCTACTACATCTTCCTCTTTTCTTATTTCTAGAAATCTTAGTCATCGCTGCTTTTTATCTCTGACTCCTCCATCTATAGGTAATGTGGCTATATCTTTCCTTACAATTTTTGCTATTTTTAATTTACTCCGACTTGGTTAGTATTCTAATTGTTGCTATCAATCATATAATATATATTATTTTATTTTGAATTTAAATTTTACTTTTGATTAATGATTTAATTTAAGAATTTTTTTAGCTATTTTGTATTTATATTTTTTGAATTCTTATTTATTATTTGATTTAAGCGTTCTTATTTCTAAAATTTAATGGGTTTATTCTTTTTTATTTCTCTATCTAATTTTGAATAACTTTTTCTTTTAAGAATTTTTCATTTCTCTTTAAAAAAATTTTCTATATATTCTTTATTTTTCTCCATTTTTTTTCTGATCTATTTTTTTACTATTCATCTTTTAATTTTTTTTAAACATCCATTTTGGTTTTATTTTTAAAACTATTCTCATTAAATAATTACCTATATTTGTTTAAGGGGTTTTTAGAATAATTTTTTTTTTAAAATAGTAAAAATAAAAATATTCATCTTTCCACCATATGCCTCTTTTATTTTGTTATCTAGCAAACCTGAAGAAACTAATTACATGTGGTTAGGTGTGAAGATGATACAGAAGGGAAAATCTGTTGTAAAAGAGACAACTTAGCAAAATAAACACCTTTGATGGACTGGATGATAGAGGTAAAAAAAAAAGAAAGAAAAAAAAGAAAGAAGAAGAGACCTCTATCAATACGTGCTCCAATCGGCTTCTTTGTCATCCTCAAACATATCAAACTATCATCTTCATACCAGACTATCATCCTCTTACATCCCTGACTACTACTGGGGCGCTACCACCAACGTGATAAGAAGACGTTATAAATATATCAGCGAAGGTTGTCCTAACGGGAAGACTACTGAACTGAGGAGAAGGTTATTCAATTTATGAAGGATAAATTTGAGAATAGAGTGATTTGGGAACACCGAACTTTGTGATGGTGATTGATGTTGTTATAGTTCTCGTCACCGTTAGGGAATCACATCACTCTAGTTTGATCTTTACTCTACATTTGCCTAATGAATTGAAATTATTTAACTAAGTTTCAACTAATCAATATTCTTCTAGAAGGAGTTTCATCTTAAAAAAAAAAATGAGATTATTATTATTATTATTATTATTATTATTATTATTATTATTATTATTATTATTATTTATAGATGATTTTAGCATATGTTATGCGTTGCTGTATGATAAAGTGAACAAAATAAATTTCATTATTGGACATTCAATTGAATGTAATGGTATTATAGATTTTTATTATATTTATTTTATTTTTTAAATTTTATATTAAAAAAAGTTAAATAAATAAATAAGATGAGAGTGGCAATTGGATGTAAAGAGAGAACAAAACATTGAATAGTGAATCAAGATGAAAATTATTGATTATATCTAATTCTTAACTTTTTTTCTTTTTTTTTTTTTAATATTTGATCCGTTGATAATTTATATGTAATTTTATAATTAGCCATTTGTATATTCCAATTTTAATTCAAAATAAATTAACTAAAACAACGTAGTTTTCAAAAATTACAAACAGGAATAAATTTCAAAATAAATTATTAATAAATTATTAAAATCATTTGAATTTTTCATAACAAAATTAAATATTATTAAAAAATTCTAAAATACATTCTAAAATAGCTCATATTTGGACATTATTTTATCAGTCTTCTACTCGAGAAAAGTGAAATTTAAATTTGCCCTACGAAAATTGATAACGTCAATTATCCATATTATTTTAATTATTAAATTAATCACCTCCAACATGACTTCACCTACTCCAAATAAATAAATAAATATATATATATATAATTTAACATTAGATCTCAATCATATAGATAAATAATAAATTTATATTTCAAATACTAAATTATATATATTATTTATCAATTTAAATAAATAGTTGAAATTTGATGTTATAATGTTAATTAGACAAAAGCATCATTCTAAAAGAAATTGCTATATGAAATTTATGTAAGTAATTTTAACTTATGTATACTTTCTTAAACTGTTGCAGGTTTTTTATTTTTCACCATAAAAAAATAAAAAAATTAAAATAATTTCAATAAATAAAAGATTGTGCACAGTAATCATAAAAAATAATAATAATAATAATAACAATAATAATAATAATAATAATAATAATAATAATAATGAATGTGGCACATTATTTGCATGATGCATTTCCAAAAACTTAATGTGATTTATGTAATAATTGTTTTAATTAAAAGGAAATGGCAAAATTTGAATTAATGTTTTATGTTCCTAACTTGATAGGAAATTAATGGCATAAGGGTCTCAGAAGCCCCCTAACTTGGCAGTACTTTGCAAGTTAGCCCTTAAACTTTGTGGACGATTAATTTAACCTTTAAACTTTGTGGACAATTAATTTAACCCTTCAACTTCCAAATGGTGGGTCAATTAAGCCTTTTTGCTGATGTGGATGTTGGTACAATAGCAAAAAATGTTAACTTTAAAATGTCAATTAAACCCTCCACATCAGCAAAAAAGAGCTTATTTAACATAAAATTTAAAAGTTAAGGGACTAAATTGACTTTTTGTGAAGTTGGAGGGTTGACTTGAAAAATGTAATCAAGTTTAGGGGCTTGTAAGACCCTTATGCTGAAATTAATCCATTGTAAAACAACGGATATCTTATTCGATTGGAATCAAATTTGAACGGAGAACGCGATTGAAAATACCAATAATAATATACGGGTAAATATGTATAATATAAATAATAATAACAATAATATTAATATTAATATTAATATTAATATTAATATGCATTCAAAATTTTTTATAATGCACATTTTGTTTATTATTATTATTATTATTATTATTATTATTATTTGATGTATAGAAAAGTTTTTCAATTAAATTAAAATGAGAATCTAATTATCAGAGTTTAATTATTTATATTTCAGTTTAGGGTTACACAATATTTTAGTTCCTATTAGGTTTTGTTTTAGTTATTTTACTTTTATTAGTTTTTCTATTTGTATTTTCTAAGGTTTTCCTTATTTTTAGGGCATAATTAGCCGATTTAAAGTGCTGATTTATGTAGTTTTTGGCATTCAAATTCATTCAATTGACATCTATTCATTCATCAATAACATCGAGAGTATTCTCTAATTATCTCTTTCGGCTTCTCGACTAATAGCCGGTTGCTTGGGTTAGAAAAAAAGCAAACTACATTGACTTTAGATTTTCTTTTCGGCTTCTGAGCTACCCATCAAGTGCTTGGGTAAGGCAAAAGACTAATAACCAAAACTCTTGAAAATAAGTGAATCCTAATTAAGGTGGCCTTAGTTAAATCTATCGTGTATGTGTGTGGGAGCTCTTCCATGATGAAATCAGGGTTTCTTAAGACTGAAATTAGGTCAAATCTGAGGTTATTTGTTGTACAAGTTAGAGATTTTGCTTTACTTATCGGTTAAGTTACAAAGATTTGGGACAGGTGCAGAGTCCGTCAATATTTAAAATATCCTGTAAACGAAAAATTAATTGTAGTAAACAATGTCGAATCCACAGAGAACAGTTATCAATTCTGAGCTGTATATTAACCAAATGATGTAAATTGGGGGGTTTAAAGAGTGAATTTGAATTGAATACTAAGAACGTAAATATTAATAATCAAATATATTAAAAGATCTAGGCAACCGATCATTTAATTAATGTGTTGATCATTGATTATGAAGATATCTCTATCAATTTTAATAATCATAGTTATAGTTATTGACAACGTGTTTAACAACCAATCTTTTCCTTAGTTTTAGACTAACTGGGTAAGACCCTTCGGATCAATCACTAATCTAACGTAGATTGCATTATGAACTAGAAATGACCTATGGTCATAGCAAATGAATCAGTATGACAGCTCTTGAACTATAATTATGAAACCTCAACACTACCTAGATAAGATTAATTACGAATTATCTTACATGCAGTGTATTAGTCTACTTAATTAAGTAATCACGCGCTTAATAAATTAATTAAATAAAACTAACATGACCTTAGCTATCGGCATGGAGGATAACCTTAACTATAGACACAGAGATTACACAAATATGAAAAGATAAAGCAATGAAGTAAAGATCTTACAACACGAATTAACTAAATCGATCGTTTAGCTAGATAGACTAGTTTAGCACTCCATGGGCGCAATCAACATCATTGTCTAAAATATAAACTATACATACAAAAATAAAAGAAGAGAAAAAGATAGAAAAACTCAAGCCTTATTATTTCTCCAAGCATTCCCCAAAAATCTAAAACCATCCAAACAATTCTGTTCTATAGAGTAATATACTCTGTTAAGAAAAATAACAAATCTCATAAAATCTCCTCAAAATTCTCTCTTTGAAAATATAATCTCTAATTTGACTTTTGAAAGATTTGAAATAGTCTTTGAAAGTCTGACTTCAATCTTTGACTTTCTGCATTTTAGGTCTTTAATCCCAGAAATCTTCATAATTGCACAAATGCCTCCAAATTGTTCACATTCATGAAAATTGGACAAATTAATACAAAATTACAATAATATCCTAACAATAATTAATAAAATAGTGCATAAATTTTGCACATATTGTGCTTAATCAAATCTCTAAAATTAGGTCTTCAACAATTGGGGCTTTCACTGATAGGTGATTAATAAATTATAAAGGCTAACTTATGGCAAAAGAAGAATCGAGAGGAGGCTCTAATCAAACTCGGTTGGCTGCCTTAGAGGAAGGCCAAGATGAAATACTGAGAGCAATGGAAAAAATAATTGATAGGTTGGATAGAATGGAAAGAAGAAGTAATGATCGACAAGAAGATCGAAGATATTAGAACTTTGATGGTTTTAGGAGAGGTGGTAGAATCGAGAAAGGTCTATTACCAATAGAACATTGGATAAAAGATAATGAAAATTGATGGGAGGATGCGGAACTTTCTAGGTATGGAAGAAGACATCATGGTCGAACCCGTACCATAGACAAACCGTAAAATCGATGGAGAGAAGGTGACAATTTAGATTATGATTTGTGAGAACATATAACTACCCACGAACACATAATTGGTGTTAGGACAATGATAGAGCACATAATGTGTATCATTTGTGTAATTTTTACCATACAATTTTTAGACAAATTTGATTATTTGCTATTAATTTAGCTTATTTTATTAATTTTGTGCAGATGGAGTTATTTTTACAAATTTGAGGATTTTTTATACTAGTAGAAAATAGCCCTTTAGGAACGGACATTCTAGTAATAGTTAAAGAAACCATTCTCAAAAGTATTTATAGGAACTAATTTGTGCTTCAGCTCAAAACTATTCTATGAATTTGTTAAGTGTACGATTTTGAACCGTATCAATTAGGAAGAGTAAAACTGTTCTACAAACCTGTTAAAGAAAAATATTTACACACGGTTCTAAATAAAAAGATTAAAACTATTCTAGAAATATGTTACGAAAATGGTTTCGTATCATATTAAATAATTAGAGCATATCCATTCTGAAAATCCATTTTACAAAAACAGATTTTCACCGTACCAATTAAGAAGACCGAAATTGTTCTACGAACTTACTTATGGAAATGATTTCTAACCATACCCCATAAGATTATAAAAACCATTCTTGATTCAAGTTTATGAAAATGATTTTTTGACCATTTCGTAAAGTTTCACAATAAACGTTCCCAATTACAATATTTTATTACATTAGGTTTCCAAAATTTTTTTTCCCAAAAATCATAGTACCAAAAAAATTACCACCCAAAACACTCACATGATCGACTTCACCTCATAAACAGTGCAAAAAATTGTTCACTACATTCACATTCACTCATTAGTCACTGTCATTCACCATGTCATTTACCTTCAAAAAATCAAGGAATCCCAGAACATCTTCTAACTCCATCATTCCTCGATTTTGGTTACTCCATTGTTCACGATTTCTACTCTATTTTCTTCCTCGATTCTGCTATAAAGATGTTCTTAAATGGATCTTGGTTTGATGCTTTAAGTCAGCGTTCATGGTAAGCCATTTGTCTTGATCATAAATTTTTTAATTATAGTCTTTACTCTTATATGATGAGTTCGATTTCTTGTCTAGAACATGTTGTTTAATTGTTTGTTCTGTTGTAGCAACTTTGTCAAGAAATCCAGCTATCAAAAAGTTGCAGTTGTTGCTTTCTCTTCTCCCTCTCTCTGAATTCCTCTTGGTCAGGTCAATGTCTATTCATCTCTTTGCTCTACCCATATTATACTTTTCTTTTATTCCTTTAGTTTAGTACTACCTTTAGTAAACATCCATGATGTGTGTTTCTTGTATTTTGATAATGTGGTTCATGTTAATGATAAAAGGTTCAGTCTTTATTTGGTATTTTTAGTTTATCTAAATCTATGTCTGCATTATTGATCTAATTGAGATTTGTTCAAACTACATAAATATGCTACTTTAACTGTGTCTATGCATTGTAATAGACTGCTGAAAGTATTTGATCAGAATTCTGCTTTCATGTTTTGGTTTTGATTGATTTGTAATGCTTGGATGCATTAAGTGCTTGAGTTGTCTTCATGGTTCAGCTTAATTTACTTTTTTATTCCTAATTTAACAAAGATCTTCTTCTAATTCATTGTGTGTTTCATTTGGGTATCTTTACTTAGTGTGTTTTGTAGAACATTTGTTCATGCTTTATACAACATAGTGTTTATGTTGATACTTGAAAATTGATAAAATGGATAGTTTTATTCTATTTATTGACTGTGGCAGTCTGATTAGTTAATAGTTGGATTGAATTTTCAAATTTTTATTTAGATGTAGTCAAATTGTGTTGTTGAGTTAGAAATCATGTTGAATATTTGATAACACAACAAATTAAGTTGGATTCAATCTCTCTAAAAATCAAGTTTTGAGCTGCTCGGCTTTTTCCTATCAAACATTACCCAAAAAGATTTCAAATTATTAGCTCAGTTGAACTTCATGTAAGTTAGTTTCAAATCTGGGCTAACTTAATTAGCCAATTCTTAGGCTAGCCTGGGTATAATAAATGAATAAATAGAATGTACAAATAATTTTTTAGTGCCTCTTTTCGAGTCACGCAACGTGGGTATAAATTGGATAGAACTGTATGTATGTACACTCTTTGCATTTAACTTGAAAAAAATGGTTGATTTAAAGTTTCTTATGATATCATTAGTTTCAAGTGTGATTTATTTTTACTTATATATTTTACATAACGAGAACGCACTTGTGATCCTTTGAAACTGCAAAACATCAGCAAATCAAATGATTATGACAAAGGTTACTTTTTTGTATGTTGGACTTTTTTTATTATTGCTAATCTAGTTTCCTTAGGCTATCCTAGTGTCGTTTAAGTCACCTACCTTGAGAGTGTTTCGTTTTCTTTCAATTATATATTTTACGTCTGTTAACACTTATTACAATTTGATAACTACGAGAGCCACTTTGGTGGGCTCGAATCGTGACCAGTAAGTACTATTTTTTGACTAGTTTGTATTTTTATGGGTTGTGAAAATGTTAACAGTAGTATGGAGGGAATAGAATAGAATGTGTTTTTTTTCATAGTTGTTTGAATGTTTGCAGTGATTGTTGGTAATGCCATATTCATTATTGGAAGTAAAACTATCAAACTAGTCAGAATTATAAATGATTTTCCATATTATGTATAGTCAAAATAATGCTTTACTCAGTAGCAAAAGAATCATAAAGCTATAATGGAGAAAAGAAATTCAAGATACTAGTACTCTATTTTACAGAATTCTTATAATTCGTAGTCTTTTTCTTCTTAGTAAGCTCCTTCTTTTAACAATCATTTTAGGCTTAGATTTTTCACTTTCTAGAGAACCCATAACATTATTAAATTTTGAATCTTCAACTTCAATAACTATTGAAATTTGTGTGATGATGGTTTCTTATGGATATTTTATTGAAAGGGTATTTTTAATATCAGAAGTAATAGACAAGATACTGAGTTTTTCAACATCAGCAAGAACTATAACCTCTTCACTAGTGTTCTTTATTAGATCTTAGAACGTATCATCTATTTTTCTTTTGTTGAATGAGTTGTTATCAGGTATATTTAATTTTGTCTTCTTAAGAACCCTAGTTTTTTTTTTTTACAGTTTCAAAATGCAAACCAAGTCTTTGGAGATTAGTATCTTTTGGAACTATAGAAAACTTTATTTAGATCTTAATTGTTCACTTATTTTTGAATTGGCATAATAATTGATTTTGAACTATAGATTACGTTTGAGAAAATAAGATTTGCACACACTGTTTTACGCATTTGGAAACATCATGTGACACGGTTTTGAATCTTTTTAGCAGTTTATTATGGTTTTGGAAATTGGAAATTCTGATGTTATTGATTGATGTGTTATGGAGATTCCAAAGAAGAAGAAATGGATCAGATTTGCTACTCTTATTCATTGTTGTGCTGCTCATTTGGTACAAATCATATTTATGTTACGAAATGCGTGCTTTAAAAGAAAAGTATGCAATGGAAGTGGTTGCATTTAGGGAGAAACAACAAAAAATAGGGGAGAAACAATAACAACTTGAGTAGCAACAAAGAAAAGCAAAAGAGATGTAGAGGAGGATGGAGGAGCGATAGAGACACTGACAATTCTAAATGAAGGAACTATTAGCACAATAGAATCGTGGTCTCAATTTGCAATGTCTGGATGAGTACATGCAGTCGTTGACTCCACGGAGTGTGAAAAACATTAACCATTCCTCTATTGCTGAAATCAATCCAAGAGATGGCTAGGTACCTTATTCGAAAATTAGTATTTTGAAATTGAATTTCATAGGTTGTTCATGTATAGTTTATTTTAGAAATGAACTTCATCTGTCTACATTAGAATTATGGTTGGTTGTTGACATATTTTATCACATGTAGAAAAATGATGATGCAGTCGAGTGATTAGGACGGGCATGAAAATGGTGTTGCACAAGTAAAGAAATAATGATCTTCATTCTCTTGTTATGAGACTAATTTTCTTTAGCAAATACTTTTGTAGTGTTTTAGAAATTAAAATGATATTGTAGCTTGTGTGATATTACAACTTTTGGCAACTTTTTCTAGTTTGTGTCTAGTGAATGTTGTTGAATTATGATCATTTATAAATATGATTAGTATATTTTATTTATAGATTCATTCCAAATATTATAGATTTTCAACAAGGAGGAAATCTCTGTGCCATTTCAGGTAGGACTAAAATAGATATGTGTAGTAAAATTTGGAATGGTTACAATACTGTTCCATTTTTTGACAAACAATTGTTATGTACCATTACCTAATAAACCTCTTATTTTTACTAAAGTTGAGAATAAGCGTCCCATAAAGTAAGTAAAAAGTTGTGTTCTAAAACCGTAAAAATCCTTTCTCAAAAGTGCTATTTTTAACCGTTCTAAAAATTGTGTAAAAACCGTTTCCAATAAAACCTCTCAATCGTACTCAAATCCATTCTAACCGTTCCTTCATATAAGCATAAACTGTTCCTGAAAACCCCTAAATACCATTTTAAGTAGGGTTAATTTTAAGTGTTCTTAAAAAAAACCCCTAAAAACTATTCTTAAATGTGTTAATTTAAACTGCACTCAAAAGCATACACCATTAACAACGGTTTTGTTTAACTATTACGTATATTAACAAAAACCGTTTCCTAAACCTAAGGAAATGGTTGTATATAGAACGGTTTCATATGCGTTCCATATCATATTAGAATCAATCCCATATTTTATGAGAATGGTAAAGATGCAATGGGAACGGTTTTGTCACCGTTCCTAAAGGGTTATTTTCTACTAGTGAATTAGAGGAATTATAAATCAAACAAAAGTCAAATAATAGATGAAGACCTATTATTAGTTTTGGAAAGGATCATTTATTTCATATTTGAACTTTAATTTCTTATTTAGATTTTTTAGGAGATTTTTGGTTTCTTCCTTTACTTTCCACGTCTTTAGTGTCTAGTTTTAATATCTATATTGTTTTCTGATGAAATAAGGGAGGTTCAATTATAATTTTGATTCTAGTTTCATTCTAGGTTCTTATTCTTTTATGTTTCTTTAGTTTGAATGTACAATTTATAACGATGATGATAACAACGATCATAGCTAGCTAAGTTACTATAATCTAGTAAAGTTGATTAGTTTTATTATTTATGTTCTGAGATTTGCACTTTAGTATTTATTTTGCAGCATTCATTACTTCACTGTAATTCATGGTTTTGGCTAAATATATTTATTTATTTGATTAGTTAATTGGTCCGGTTAATTGATTTATTAAGTTAAATACTCTGCTAGTTAGCAAAATGAAATATGTAATCGTTTAATTGAGTAAATAGAAGTAGCAAACAGTGTGATACATCGTGCTGTGTGGAGTTGTGATCATGGATTAATTAACACGCTTTGTTGATTTGTTAGATATGACCATAGGTCTTCCTAATTCTTAAAGAAATCTACAGTTGAATCTGTCAAGCACCTATCGGGATTATTCAAAGGTTAGAGACTAATTAGAAGGTGCTAGGTATCATGAGATCAAGGATGTCATAAATGACAGTGAGATAAATCTAAAGAAGTTCATGTTGATCTTAATGGGTCTAATATGTTACCAAGATATTGCCAAGAGAGAAGCTTGAAGTTTGCAAGGAGATCGCCATTTTGGTGTATCCCTCAACATAATCAGGAAGGGGGATATTTGTTGGGATGGTCCCTAGTCATGTCGAAGCCATGGTTATGAGCTTTGTAATACTTCGTTCCAATAGGTTTACCTTAAGTTATATAAACTTAAGATGGTGTTACCAGGTTTTTGTGGTGACAGATTTTAAAGTAGACAAAATTACATCTCTTCTGAAGTAGACTGGTCTACATCATTCAAGCATTGGTTTCAAAAGTTCAATAAGTGAGGGGTCGTGAGAGAGCGAAACACTTGTCCGGGGAAACACTTTAATGATTAGTGAGAGTGTGAGTTATTCATTATTGAGTGTTGGGTATGTAAGTGTGTACTATTCCATCTTTATAATAATATCGGCGCCCTTCGTGGATGGACATGCAATTTGGGGAACTATGTAAATCTGTAGGTTTACTCTTTCTTTAGATTTGTTATTATCTATTACTGTTGCGATTGAATATTTTCTGCATATTTCTAAATTAGGTTAGCATAGTTTATTCTTACCATCAATTAGGGTTTTTCTCAAAAAATTTCAATCAAAATTTTAATTAAAAGATAGTCAACATCTTTGAAACTATACTTTTTAATAATAGTTATTTAAACTCTTCAATTTTTTTATATTATTTTATTAAAAAAATAATATATTATAATTGAGTAAGCCATTATAGAGGATGAGTTTTACACATAGTATTATATTCAAATTACAATATTACTGTTATAGGCAAATTGTTGTTTTTGATAATTAAAATAAAAAAAAATCAATTCTAAAGAAAAATTGACAATTAAAGTGAAATGCTATTATAAAGAATTATAGTTATAAAATGGTTTGACTATCGCGACAATATTAATAATAATAATAATAATAATAATAATAATTGTTATTATTTTTATTTACCATGAGATAGAAAGTAACCCGTCAACGTTAATTTTCTATAAAATTTGAAGGTGACCCATGTGGAATCTGTCAATAATAAATTTTGGCTTACTTAAGTAAATGGAAAGTTCGATCAATCCCTATTAAACGGTACTAAGTTTTAATCTCGCAATTACTGGTTGGAAATGTAAGGATTTTAATAGTGGATTCGATTGAAAAAAATTATAAATTTAATCAAATAAAATATTTGTTGATCATAATTTTAAAAATAAATAATATCAATTTAAAAAAAAAGGGTTATTCTGTAGACTAATAACAATCTCTCTTAACGTATTAGACTTATTTTGCCCGGCACTTTGAAATCTTCCCCTGACATATCAGTAACTTTAATAACAACTAGAAAGATTCAACCACAAAATAACACTAAACCACTGTGACAATTTGGGATTTAAGTAAAATAGTGTATTACACTAATTGCTACTTGTATATATTCAACCGGAAAAATTATTGATTTAATTATAATATTTAACAAAATAAAAAATCTATTTAATTAATCAACTACACATCAATCAAGTGTGTGTTTGGTAGGTAGATTTTTAAGTAGTGATTAGATTTTTCATTAGCGATTTGGCAATGTAACCGTTTGGGAGAAGCTTTTTGATTAGCGGTTAGATTTTTAATTAGCGATTTTCAGAACGCTACTTCAAGTAGCTTTCCACAAATTGCTAATCAAAAAGCTCCCATTTTACCCTTATCAATTTATGAGTATTACTAAACTACCCTTAGTAATATTAAAGGCTTCTATTTATACTAAATTAGTTAATTTTAATAATATTTTTATTTATTAAATATGATTAAAATCTTTAAATAACTTTTTTTAGTTAGTATTTATTTTATTTATTTTTTTATTTGTTGATAACTAGAGGATGGTTGGTTTTAAATTAAAAATTTTGAAAGAAAAAATTGTTTAAAAATGAATACTAATACTAATAAATTATATTATAAGAAAAAAATAATATTGTATTGTTTACGTAATTTTACATCTAACAGCTACTTCAACATCTAATTTTTATTACCAAACGCTCATGCCAAATCGCTACTTTGACATCTAATTTAACAGCTAACAGCTAATTGCTACTTCAATCGCTAACTCAACATCTAATGTAACATCTAGTGCCAAACATACACTTAGTATGTTCAACTAATTTAATTATCGCGATGCTTGAAACTTTTTCCTAAAAAAAATTATGTAACTAAACTATATCTTAGTTAATTCAAATAAACTCTCCATAACATACTCTTGATAATTTTAATTTCGTCGACTATTAATTTTGCATTCTCATCAAACATCAACCCCAATATTTTACATCCTCACGTCAATTATCAATTATCAATTATCGTAAACATCAATTCCAATATATTTGATTCATTGTATCATGCATGCATAATTCTTCCTGTTGGACTTGGGGCTTTTTAGTGGATTGGCTCAAGCCTTATATTGATGTGGGCTTGGGGCCATTGGGCCTGGGTGATTGGTCCACCCAACAAAGGCCCAGTCCAAGTCACTTACTTGTCCATTAAGTAATGGATAGTAAGATTGTAATCTGATAAACGCTGACTGGGATGTTGACGCGGGAGAAAGCCGCCCCTTTGCGCCTCACGCGCCCACCTGGCGCATGCGTCCCACGCGCCGCGTTGTCGTGGTGTGCTGATGGTCGGGGCGGCTGCCGTCTGCTCCTCTCAGCATCCTCTTTTCAGCCGTGTCGTCGGTTGTCATCTTCGGGACACCACTCGTCGGTGGTGAAATCCACTCTCCACTGCTTTGACTGAGCATTGTTTCTCAAAAATAAACCATTAGTTCTGTTTTGGGTCAGATTTGTTTAAATCTGTCCCCAAACTTCGGAAGGCCATAACTCCTACGTTTTTAATCGAAAAAATTCATATTATATATCGACGGATTCGTTATTTGAAGATGAATCCAACGATACATAATTTGCATATGAAAACATTTCATGCAATTAATTAAAGCTTAAAAATAGCCACGAAAATCACATGCAATATTCAATTTTCAGCACTTAGTTTACATTCTATTCATGCAAAAATAACAATGCTAAAATCACTACGACCAACAACAATAATATAACCTGACTCTTATACCAATGTTGATCCTATAGGCATACTACGCAATCAACATACAAAAATAAGCTAAAACAATGAACGAAAAATTACTGTCAATCGATCGGCGGCGAATCTCTTGGAAACACCACTCACGTCACCGGTTAAGAAGCACTGACGCGACAGCCTGTGTGGCAGCCACGTCAGCCCGAAAGGCTGACTGTGCAGCTGACGCTGCGACATCTCGGTGTGCCACGTGCCGCTGGCCCGTGTAGCCAGCGCGTCGCCGGTCAACCGCCGACCTTTGGCGGCGCGTGACCGCCACGCGCTGCCATTGGCAACCAAAAAAATATATTTATATATTTTCAAACAAAAAAATTATTTTTTTCTCCCAAATTTTTGGTTTTTTATTTTATTTATGCCTAACATTTTATACCATTGTTGAGTTGTTTAGCATGCAATTTTGTGGAAATTTTTTTAAATATTATTTTCTATTTATGAAGGCAATTTTTTATTATTCATTTTTCTAATGTCGTTTGCATGCTTATGGCATGTGCATTTGATTATCTTACACAGGTTATGGCTCACAGATATGGTTATGTTGTGGACAATGACTTCTGGGTCCCCACTGAGAGGGCTGCTCTGTATTCAAATAGGCACCTATCACCGGCCATCGTTCACATTTTGCCTCCTGAACTTCCTCACATGATTATGCCACCGCTTCCTTATGGACGTTCTTATCCAGTCTAGCAGCAGCATCCGGCTGCTCCACCACCTGCACTTCCACATCAGCCGATGGGATTTAGATGGACAAACCCTATTCCCCATCGACGCCCACTGGTGGGACATTATTACGGTCCACCGCCTCCGCAACATCCTCCGATAGTTCATCCAGCGGTCCCAATGTATCATGAGCATCATCTGGTTGCTCAAGCTTTTGTTCCTCCTCCTCTTGAGCAATACCCGGTTTCTCAAGCTCCTGCACCTCCGCCGTTTTCGCATGTGCATGGAACTTATGTGCCTGGAGAGAACATCAACTTTATGGATAACATACTTACGGAGCAGCAAGCGGCTGCTGAAGCTGAGTTGAAGCAGCAAAATGAGGCAGATGATGAGTTCGAAAATGAGATCGAACCTGTGGTAGATGTCACCCAATGGAATGGTGTAAAAGGGGAAATCCCCTAGTGGGATAGTGAAGAAGAGGAAGAAGCCCAATGGGCTGGAGTGGAGGAAGAGGTCGCCATGTGGAATGGTGACGAAGAGATTGCAGTTGTCGATTTAGATGGCGACGAACCTGAGATACCTGATGAGACTCAGGATGGTGATAGTGTGATTACTGAGCCAGAGTACACCCCTCTCACACCTTCCGATTGGGACCCAGAGGACTATCCATAGACTATATTTTTTTTAGAGTTATTCATGTTTATTTAAAACTGTTTAGTATGCAGTTTTTATTTCATATAATGATATATATTTTTTTAACATGAATTCTTTATGATTATTCATTGGTTGCTGAATAATTTGATGTTTTAGGCTTGCATCCTTAGAATTGTTTGCACACTGCATGATTAACGAGTTAATGACATTCGAGGATAAGGATGGTGATTGGGTAGACTGCCTATCTTCTCTGATTCTCCCTCAGATTGATTTGATAAGTTTCTGATTGTTTTATCTAGTGCATTTATATGATTATCGGATGATTATGCTAAATTAAACGTAGATGGTCTTATGTGTTTTTTTGGTGTTTGTTAGTGATGGCTTATGCTACTAAATCTATTGTCGCTGAGTTGAACAAGAGTGACAAACTCAATGGAGACAATTACGATATCTGGCATCGCAAGATCTAGTATAACCTCGAGGAGCAAGAAGCTCTCGAGACCTTTTCGAACACGATGATCAAACCAGTGCATGTTCAACTGCACAAGCAATGCGTGATATGGACGCCTATTTGTCCTGGAAGCGTAAGAATAGCATTGCGCGCATCATTATATTGTCGAGTATGGCTGATGATTTAATGTGTACTTTTTCAGGATTACCACACTGCACAGGCTATGTGGGTAGCACTCAAGGACAAATATGGTTGGACTTCAACCACCAAGCTCCGACAACTGACGATTCAGTTTGATACTTATCGCAAGCGTGGTGATCATACTATACGCCAACATCTTCGTGAGATGGCTAACATGATCTGCGAGTTGAAATCAGTTGGTCATGTCCTTACGGACGAGCAACAAGTGCAGGCAGTGATAAGGTCCCTCCCAAATAGTTGGGAAAATAGGAAGATAAATATGACACATAATGATAACATCAAAATGTTTGATGATATCTCCCGTCATGTAGAACTTGAGGACGAGCGCCTAGAGGCGACTAAATCCTGTGGTCAGCTTTACATGGCTGATTCTAATGTGCGTCGGGGCAATAATGCCAAGGGCAAGAAGGGTAATAAGGGCAGCAAGAAAGATAAGGATTCGAGGAATCCTATTATGCCCGGGGACCAAAAACCCTCGAAAGAAGGCCAGTCGTGGAAAGGGGCAGAAGATAGACATGGGCAAGATCAAGTGTTACAATTGTAACAAAATGGGATACTTCGCTCATGATTGTACCGAGACGATGAAAGGGGAATCCTATTCTGATCTTAATATGTCTTATGCTTTTGTTTCTAGCACCGTTTTGCTTGCCGAGTCTTTTTCTATGTGGATTGTAGACTCAGGGGCCACCAACCATGAAGCTAGAGATAGAGGAGAATTTGTAGAGTACCAACGCATACCGCGTGGTACTAGATGGATATATGTGGGGAACACTCACGATTTGAAGTAAAAGGGATCGACACTTGCAAACTGAGGATGCAAAGTGGCCACGTTTTACTACTACATGATGTCCTCTACGCTCCTGAGATTAGACATAGTCTCGTTTCAGTCTCTATTTTAATGACTTTAGGATATAAACTAGTGTTTGAATCAAAAGTTTTAAGTTTGTATTATGACTATGTTTTTATTGGTTCTGGACGAATGGCTGATGGATTTATTTATCTTTGCATTGATAATTATGAGAACTCTTCTTATGTTGATAATGATACTAGTTTTACTCTTGTTACATCTGGTGATATTGATATTTTCATTTGGCATGCTAGACTTGGTCATATAGGACAAGATAGAATGAACAGGTTGGCAAAAGAGGGGATTTTAAGATCTTATAATAAGATCGAGTTGCCAGCCTGTAATCATTGTCTAGCTGGGAAGGCCACTAGAAAACCTTTTGGAAAGGAAAATAGGGCCACTTTTCCTTTCGAGATAGTTTATTCAGACACATATGGACCTATGAATGTTAGGGTTAGAAGTGGTGCATCATATTTCATTACCTTCATAGATAACTTCACTCATTTCGGTATAGTCTATCTAATCTCCCATAAGTCTGAGGCGTTAGATTGCTTTGGAAAATTTTTGGCTGTGGTGGAGAATCAACTAGAGAGGACTGTCAAAGTGCTACGCACTGACCGAGGCCGAGAGTATCTATCTGGCCAATTTAAGACGTTGTGTCAGGAGAAAGGTATAGTGAGATAGTTGACTATTCCTAGGACCCTACAGCAAAACGGAGTTGCCGAGAGGAGGAATAGAATACTGTAAGAAATGGTAATATCAATGATGGCACAAGCAAATCTCCCAATATCTTATTGGGGAGATGCACTTCTAACAACGACCCACATATTAAATAAGGTTCCAACGAAACTAGTGACTACTACACCCTATGAGTTATGGACAGGTAGAAAACCTGACCTCTCCTATATGCGATCCTGGGGGTGCGCGTGTTATGTACATGATATTTCTAGTCCATATGGGAAGCTAGGTGCGAGTGGTAAAAGATGTATTTTCATAAGATATCCCGAGCAATCCAAAGGATATGTACTAATAGGAGAAAATTTAGATGGTACCATTTCTGAATTAGAGCCACGTGATGTTGTGTTCCTTGAGAATGAATTCCCCAAGATGGGTGAAGTAGAAAGAAAGACTTCCTTCTTTGAACAAAATGAATCACAGGACTTAGTTCCTTCATAGATGGATATCAATCCTAGTGGGAGTGAACAAGTGCTTGAAGAATCAGCTCAACTGGTACATGACAGTGGGAGCACACGGATTCCTGATCCTTCGATGCCTGAGTCATTGACTAAAATAAGTAGAACAGTCCCCATTCCCCCATGACGTTATGAGATTGAAGGGGAAACGTTCATGATGGCTTCACACGATGGTGATGAACCAAAGAACGTGAAAGAAGCTCTCAATTCACCCGCCAAGGATCTACGGATGAAAGTCATGGAAGAGGAAATGAAATTGATGAAAAGTAACCATGTCTGGGACTTGGTTGACTTACCGCCAAAATGTAGAGCCATCAGAAATAAACGGGTCCTTCACGTTAAATGGAAGACTAATGGTTCGATCGAGAGATTCAAGGCGAGATTGGCGGCAAAAGGCTATACCCAACAAGAGGACATAGATTATGAGAAGACGTTCTCACCGGTAATGAGATTCGCTTCTATTCGCCTAATCTTGGCCTTAGTCGTACATACGGACTTGGAATTGCATCAAATGGATGTCAAGATCGCTTTCCTCAATGGACGACTGGAGGAAGCGATTTATATGGAACAACTTGAGGGTTTTATAACTAAAGGCAAAGAAAAGAAAGTGTGTAAACTCTTGAGGTCCATTTATGGACTCAAACAATCCTCCTAGCAATGGTACCTGAGATTTCATGACTCAGTGATGTCATATGGTTTTC
Organism: Cardiospermum halicacabum; assembly: GCA_031304145.1. Lineage (NCBI taxonomy): Eukaryota > Viridiplantae > Streptophyta > Magnoliopsida > Sapindales > Sapindaceae > Cardiospermum > Cardiospermum halicacabum. The sequence continues at coordinate 20,155,609 of CM062391.1, read as the reverse complement.
AAATGACACAAGAAGACGATTGCGTTTATGTGAAGAAGTCCAGTGACGGTTTTGTGTTACTATCATTATATGTAGACGACATTCTCTTGGCTTGTAACAACAAGGACATTCTGTTGTCAACGATGAATTGGTTATCGACAACTTTTGAGATGAAGGACATGGGTAAGGCTGCCTATATATTAGGAGTCAAGATTTCAAGGGATCGAAAAGAGGCTATTGGCTTTATCGCAAGAGCTCTACATTCAAAAGATCCTTGAACGTTTCCATATAGCTAGTTGCAAGCCTATGGATACACCCATTACAAAAGGGCAGACTTTGACTCTTGAGATGTGTCTTAAAACTCCGTAAGAGCGTGAGAAGATGCAGAAATTTCCATATACAAATGCCATTGACAGCTTGATGTATGCTATGTTGTATACAAGGCCCGATATCTGCTATGCAGTAGGACTTGTAAGCAGGTATCAATCTAATCTAGGACAAAAGCATTGGATTGCTGTGAAATGAATTCTAGCATATCTAAAAGCAACCTCAGATTATGCTCTATGTTACCAAGGTGGTGAAAATCATCTAGTGGGTTACACTGACGCTGATTGGGTGGCGACTTTGATGAGAGGAAGTCAACTTCCGATTATGCCTTCATTCTGTGTCATGGAGTAATCTCCTGGAGTAGCAAGAAGCAGACTTGCATAGCATTGTTCACCATGGAAGCAGAATTTGTAGCCTGCTCGGTGGCTATGCAGGAAGCTGTTTGGCTCAAAAGGTTTATAGATGACCTTAACCTAACTAAGAGTGAGCCAAAGCTAGTCACTGTATATTGTGATAGTCATGCAGCTATTGCCTACACTAAGGATGCTAAATATTACAGTAAGTCTAAGCACATAGAGACTAAGTACCACTTTGTCAGGGATATAGTCACAAAGAAGCATGTAATAGTCAAATATATATCTACACATGATATGGTAGCATACCCATTTACAAAGGCTGTGACTAGAGATGTTTTTGTCAAGCATTCTAGGTCTTTGGGTCTATATAGATTGTAATGTCTTGGATTGTTATGTATATGTTTTAATGATAATTGTTTATCTTTATGTGTTTCTGGCATATAGAGAGCTAATTCATCTGAGAGTATGCCGTCAGGTTTGAGAGACTTGCGCACTTGCACGCGTAGTTGCCTTGGTTATCTGGTGATAATGCAAGATGAGATCTATACACTCGTGTTCTGATTAGGCGTTTCACGAACTAAGAGGCGTGTATAAAATGATTGCCTTGACGTGGTCATCAAGATGAGATTCTCCAAAATGGATTGAGAATCACTCATGAGAACCACAATCATGAGACCTGACCAGCTAGACTAGACTTTTGAGTCATCGCACTTGGAAAATGGGAGTGATCAAGTCTGAGGAATAACTTTGTGCTATCGTCCCGACAATTAAATATAATAAATAGACATACGCGCCTAATTTAGAGGCAAGGTTCATTGTCGCGCATGCTTTTACACCGTGCGAGCTATAAGTTGACCCTATGGGAGATAAGTTTGAGAACAGTCCCTACTCCTTATCGTGCAAAGTCTCATATTTATTTATCCTTAGTACAATCTCTTTTGTATCCGAAGTGTTGGGGTAATGACTATGTCATTGGCGTGTCTTTCTATGGCTACGGTAAATTCAGCCTATGTGACATGACTGTGATGTCGGTTACTTTCATCGACTTTTGGGACAAGAGCGAATTTGAAGACTCTGATTGTTTTCACATTCTTTAAATCATACGCTAGCGGACTGTGGTTCTTGGGAACAAAATTGTGATTAGAAGTACTTCGAAGTTTTCAGAATATTGGTTCGTTTGGGACTGAACATGTCTGAAGTGAATTCAAACCATGGTAATCTGGGATACGAAGTGAATTTCGAGATTGTTCTTCTTTATTAAAGAAACTAGTTCATTTGGTCACCCCTGTTATTTGTCGTATAAAACCAATTGATTGATCGACGCGTGTTTTCTCTGTTTAAGTCTTGACGGTCCTTAGTGGGCTATGCCTCTCTTGTGTGAGTGGGAGAATGTTGGACTTGGGGCTTTTTA